>CAJNDT010004846.1:129796-569815 GCA_905221615.1 Symbiodinium sp. CCMP2592
GGTAAGAGCCATCAGTGGGTCCATCCTTGTCAGGATTTTTGCCCTTGAGGGGGTCATATCCGATAATCTGCATGAACTCGTCTCTCGTCATCCTTTGGCCAGAATATGGGTGGACCCATTCTTTTGCCTCTGGGATGGTACTGTGGTACCCAAAGGTGAGGCGGCATACCGCACCGTGGCATGCCCACAGTCGCTTCTTGGGACCACCATTCTTAGGTTTCATTGTTCGATGACGGTAAAAGTGATGGACGAGAGCGATGTCTGTTGTTGGGTCACCCTTGACTCCAATATACATCGAGGGTGCCTCAGGCTCCTTGGGAGGAGAGTGGATTAGCATCCCCCTGTATTCGTGTTTTCGCATGGTTGCGATCGAATATTCTGACGCAAGTGCTCCTGCCTCGAGTACGAGGGTAATATGAGCTGAATTGTTGAAGCACATGTCAATAAGAGGGTGATAATCGAATCCCTTCTCAGGTTTGAGCTTCTTTTTGGGATTCCCTGCGGGCACCGGCGCTCGATCCATATTTTCCCAGTTGAATACCACTAGGTTTAGCGATACGCTGTCTGGGTTTGAGCCTTCAATGTATTCTCTCTTCTCGTTAACACCGGCCATCCTATTGCGAACTATCTCGTAATGTGCGTCGAGCACCAGTTTGTCTTCGTAGCCAGTAAGAGAGAGAAAAGAAGCGGGGTGGCTTGTTCTAGAGTCCTTGATATTGATGTGACTCTTGTTAATGCTCTTATATTCCTCCAGGGTTGGAGCCTCTGTGGAGCTGTCATACGTATTCGGAGGATTGTTCCTAATATCATCAAGGCTGCATGGATCAACGCCTGGATGGTCCTTTTCGAACAGACTTCTTGCGTGGTCGCCTCGTATAAAAACTGACGCTCTTCTGAGGTCATTCCTGCCCTCACTTTGGAGGTCTCAAGGCAATCGATTGGCAAGACGCACTCGCACATCCGTTGTTTACCCTGTGGGGTAAGTCGACAGTCTGCACATACAATCGTACCGCAGGAATAGCAAAAATAGCCTGTAGGCTGTTTGCAGAGATCGCAGAGAGGATTGTCTGGTCGAGGCAACATTCGTATCCTCTGGTTAAGGCTCATGGCTGTCCTGCGTACCCCTACAAATCTCTCCTTGTTAGGAGGTGCAGAGGAGGAAGATGCCGACTCTCTGGGTCTGTCCCACTCCTCTTCGTCAGGAGCTTCAGAATCTTTGATCATGAGTGGACTTCGGATTTTTCGATTCCATCGACTAACCCAGATTCTTTCTTGCATTTCCTGTTGCATAGCCGGGTTAGACGGTGACTTCGAGATTCGGTGCTTGGTATTTTCTCGAATTCGAGCGCTGATGCGCTCATGTTCTCTCACGAGGTCTTCCTCATCAGCAGGCTCCTCGTATTCGAGGTTGAGCTTGCTTCTGTTGACTCGATAATAGGTTTCTGTTTCAGGATCGAAGAGAACTAGGAATTTTTCCTTCTCCTTTTTAGGAGATTTTGGTTTTCTTGGCTCTTCGTCTGAGCTCTTAACATATTCTGTTTCAGGCCTTGGTTGGTCAAGTTTGACCTTCTCAAGTTTCTCTGTGATCTCTTCCGTGGGAGATTCTTTCTTCTCCTCTGACGCTGAAGGTGCTGAGTTCGTCTTGTGAGACGGATTAACATCGACTCGGAGTTCTGAGGATGACGAAGATTTTGAACTCTTTTCGCTCTTCTCGCTCTTTTCGCTTGATGCCGACTCAACGTCTGATTCTTCGTCACAATCCTGGTTAGGATCTGGTTCCTCAGGTTCCGTCTCTGTTCCAGAAGATTCTTCCTTGGGAGGAACTACGTTGGCAGAAGTATCCTGAACAGGTTCTGGAGGTTTGTTACCTGTCGTTATCTTAAGAACTTCAGTGGCGCTTCTGGTGCCGTCGGAGTTCCAGAGCTGTCCCATAAGACTGTCCGGATCCTTGTCTGCCTCGGCCTGCCGTGCGAGCTTGGATCTCGGATGGATGTCCTTTGTAGTAGTCTCCGTTTTCGGAGGTACCTCACCTGCAGAAGCGGTTTGCTCCAGGTTTGGAGCTGTGTCAGCCTCTGTATTTGGCAGAGAGAAAGACTTCTTGTGAGAAGATCTAGCCTTGGGAGGCTCTGGAGGCAGATTTCGTCTTGACATCTTGCGAAGTGTCGATTCGATCTCTTGGCCGTAATTTGAGCACCATTTCTTCGACTCGTAAGTCGCTGACGGCATCTGTTCGGAGCAGTGGTCTGCCCACCATGGTCCGATGCTCTTCAGCTCATCGTATTGCGATGATACCCAGAGTGTTTCAGAGGGTGCAAATACGGCGCTAAGAGTACGGGCATGCACTACCTCTGGTGTAGCAAACATCCCTGCTTGTGACTGCCACATGTTTGTGACTTCGTTCACTACGTTATTTGCGTCGAATACTAGAAGCAGTGCCTTGTTGGCACGCAGCAAAGTCGGATTAGGATTCGCCAAGTTTAGCGTTGAAAACTGAACAGTGTCCCTGTTGGAACGACTGTTTTCATTCACGAGAGCTTGAAGACCTGGTGAGGTAACCACCTGCGATAGGAGGTTTGATGGTACCAGGCCATGCCTCAGGATTGAGGATAATGCCTGTAAGTCCGTGGCATGCATGATGTAACAAGGGTTGTTCTGTCGAACAAAATCTTCCATGCCTACGGGCCTTGGCGCGTTAGTGGAGAGACGCTGTGCCTGGGACTGCACAGGATTGCTCCCCGTTGCCATGAAGTCTGAGATGGTCATGTGTGACCTTGGCCTCTCTTCTTCAGGATCTGGTTCTTCAACTCTTGATAGAGTTCGTCGTGAACCGTGTCCTCCCACTGCCGAGAGGAAAAGTTTGGTCATGGTCAGCACATTTGCATCCTGTGGGATGGTAACGGCGGCATCTGTTGTTTCGGCCTTGCCATCTTGGTTATAAACCATAGTGACCACGAACCTGGACTTAGTGTTAAGGAGGACACCAAGCGCGATCTCTTGTGGTGTATACTGTGCGAGCTCTGCATCGGCCAACTTGGACATGTCCAGAAGATAATTGGGTTGGCCAGCAAAGAGATCTTGGCGCTGGTTCTGAAGGTGTCTTGTTGAGTGTGCCAACCACCTTCCGACTCTGTTGGTCTTGGAAAGAATGTGGAAGCACATCTCTGGTGAGAGACCTGTTACCTCTGCCAGTCTTGGCACTGAGGAGGAATAGTCATATTCTCCGGATGCATCAAGACTCACACATTGTTTTACCTCCGATGGGAGGCCTGTCTGAAGGTGATGTGCAAGCATCGTACAAAACTGGCGTGGATCACGAGCGTGATTACCCACGTTGTTATCCCAGTATAAAAGGGGACTGTTGTCCCATGGTCCTTGAAGGACTCCTTCGTAGAGCCTGACTCCATGTCTGGAGATTGGAGTGAGCCTTGCTCGACTCGCATGGCCACATCGGAAGATCAGGTCAGCAAGATCTCTTGGACGCGGATTGAACACCTGTTGGTGACCCATGTAAATGTATGGAGGCTCGTTATTTTTCTCACGTTTGTGAAATCGATGTCCACCGTGTTCGGTGTGTCGACGGGATGCTTCCCGACGAGACTCGGGGTAAGAGCTATCCATGTGTGGATGTCGCTCATGGTACGCCTGTACTGCCCTGGGTAGGGCGTGTCCATCACGGCTAGGGAAGTTTGATCGTGTGCTCATTACGGCACGATGACCAAACAGGATCAGGAATGCTTGGTTAGCTCAAAAGGCTGATTGCTGTGAAGCTCGAGGCTGAAAGCGGCTGCGGATGATACAGAACATATAGTTCTCATGAACATGTCGGATCTTGATGAAAACGCAGCTTGCAGACACAAATTTTCTTTTAGACGAAAAACAGTCTAAATAGAAAATCCAGCACATGGTTGTGCTACCAGCAAACAAGACTACCACCATGTTCCTTGGCAGTAAAATAATCGGTAAATCTCTGTTGAGACATCAATTCCAAGGAAAGCTACCGCTGTAGCGGCATTCTTAAGGTTGTCTATGATCCACCGAACAGTGAAAGCTTTATGTTGAAGAAGTTCACGGAAGGGTGGATGAATGTCTGTTTCTGGTAAGTTTCCTGTTTCCAGAGCCTTGATAAGCTCATCAGGTTGTGCCGAATGCTTTGTTAATGCATCAGCTAGGCAGTACTTCGAGCTTACATGAGCTAGGTCATCTAAAGATCCAGAGTTGGAT
The DNA here is from genome assembly GCA_905221615.1 of Symbiodinium sp. CCMP2592. Lineage (NCBI taxonomy): Eukaryota > Dinophyceae > Suessiales > Symbiodiniaceae > Symbiodinium > Symbiodinium sp. CCMP2592. The sequence goes on from CAJNDT010004846.1 coordinate 134,018, forward strand.
TCTTTACGAAGCATCTGTATAAGATGGTGAGTTTCCTTTTGCTCTGGAAGGTGTGTCGTGCCTGCTGTTGTCACAAGATTGTTCGCATCTGTTCTGATATGTATAGGTACGGTCTCTGATGAGAGATCTGCCCAAAGTCCCTTGAGGAACAGGCAGGTACCAAAGCAACGCATCAGTGCGTTAAGCTCTGCCACTGTTGTGGACATTGTGGTTGTCGTAATCTTGTGAGACTCATAATCCACCAGGCTACCTCTCGAGGATGTTTCCTTAATAGAGGATTCAGAGAAATCGTTCTTCTTGGAAGAAGCAGCTGCTGCTGATTGTTTCATTCCCTTTAGCTTTGGATTTCGATCTTCAGCAAGGAAAATAACATGTGCTCTCTGAGATGATTTGTCATCATTGTTCCTGTAGGAAGCATCAGGGTAACCGAGGATTCTGAGATTTCCTTTCAGCGGCCAAAAACGCAATTCTACTTCGGTAGACTTCAAAATCCTAACAAGCTTGTTCAATTCTCGAATATCACCGATAGTAGGCTTGGCAGCCTTGCTCGCACACCGACTGAAGCGATAACAGATGTGAGCTTGAGTCCGGCTTTGTAGCCAGTTGATCTGTCCTAAAACACTTCTATAAGCAGTGTGCTGCTGTGGTGTGCATTGTTGCTCATTGTTGAGCTTCTTGTCAAAAACAATTTCTTCTAGAGCTTCAACAGCTAGGTTCTGATTTACTGAGATATGTGCTGGCACTGATGCTGTAGCATCCTTCCAGACTAATCTCTGTCCTACAAACATAATATCATTCGTATCTTCAGAACCTACTGCAAATTCCTTTTTGATCGATTCAATCACGGCCTTACGAAAGGTGTCATCACCGGCCATGCACAGGTCATCTACATGCAAACAGACTACTCCATGTACCTGTCTACCCTTGGCATTGTTGCCTGCTATGGGATCTAGGAGATAGTCAATCGCTGATTCCATGGTCTTTGGCTGAGACTTCTTGAGCTCAGCATCTGCTGTTGCAGACTTCTTACCATACAGAACATATGTACAGCGATCCGCACGGGTTGGCACCAGGCCGTAAGACAGGAGTGCCTTATCAACGATGTTCCACCATCTTCGAGGTGCATCGTTAAGTCCATAAGCGGGTTTCTTCATCCTCGCTGCAATGTAGGGAGGATAACCTGCTTCAGGAGGAATCTGACAGATTATGTCTCTCGACTCATCATAGGCTTCACCCTGCAGGAAAGCAGTCTTTAGGTCGATGTGTGTCAGATTCCACAGCTTGTTAGCTGCTAGTTGAATCGCTAAGCGGAAACCTGGGCGACTCGCAGCAGGACTATCAGTTTGCTGAATGTCCTTCTGTCGATCCTGGAAACCTCTCAGGACCCATCGGGCCTTGCACTTAAGGAAGTTTCCGTCCTTGTCTCTTTTTAGAGTCAGGACCCATCGACCAGTGACATAATTTCGGATGTTTCCGAGTTTCCGTGTATCGACGAGCTCAAAGACATCATTGTCTAGCCAGCTCTGATATTCTGCTGCTTTCGCTTCATCAAACTGTTTCTTCATCTCACGCTTTTCCTTGGCGGTTGCCTCCTTCCGCTGTGCCTTCTGGGTTAAATTCGCTGAGTTCCTGGAGGAACTTAGAGATAAGGCCTTGTCCTCTTCCGTGAGAAGATCGTACTCTTCACGAATGTCAGATCGGAACCTTTTGGTGGGTTTATACCGTGTTCGGTCTGACCTCACTCTTGATGTTACCTCTCTGATGTCTACGGGTCCGCCATGCATGTACCGAGGCATGGAGAAAGAACCTGTGTTACTGCACAGTTTCTGTTCTTCTGTGAGAAGGACCCAGTCCTTCTCATCTACGACCAAGTCACCTTCCTCATCAGAGTAATACCTTGTGTTTTCTGACTCGGCATCGCTCTCCGGTTCTGGTGAACCAGAAGTGTGAGGAGGAGCGGACGGTTGTCCGGGGTCGTCTGGGACCAGTTCTTCTTCAGTGTCTTCTTCATCTTGTTGTAACGGAAGAATGGGTCCCTGTGGATGTGCCTTCGGTTTAGGTTTTGGTGTCGGCACCTGTGAAGGTGATTTCTGTTTGTGTGGCGAAACTTTCCTTTCCGATGAAGACCTTGGCGACACATCACCCCCCAGACGCCGAGGAGACGGAACGCGAGGAGGCGGATGCACGCGAGGCTTAGCCCGAGCAGGAGCCACGGGCTCATCGGAGGAAACGGCCGGTAGTCGCGGTGGAGGTATGGGAGGAGGAGGACGCGACGGCGGCGTGCCGGGAGGCATCGGCTGATCTGGTTCCGGCATAGAAACATCGTCAGATGTGATCCGTGAGCGATTAGTGCTCATTGGTTCTGACGGGTCTGACGGCGAAACCTCTTCGTCCGACATGATTACATCCGGCGGTGTTCGCACGGACGGTGAAGTCTTGCCGCCTGTCATCTGGAATAGCACCCCCGAGAAGGTTGATGGGTGTACCTTGTTCCAGGAAACCTGGTGCGGCAAGCAACACGTCATAGTCGAATTTGGCTTCTTCTTGTTCCAGAAGACAAGAACGCCATCAGTTACACTGGTGAGTGCTTTAACTGTTCCAAATGTACCTCTGTATAGAGTACACTGTTCGAAACCAGACCCTGGTAAGAGTCTTGATCTAAGGCGAGTAATGTCTGACACCAAGGCATCAAGGGACGGTGATGGTTTGGAATGATGCAATGGCAATTCAGTTTTACTCGATAAAGAATTTACTCTAGCAACAAGTGATCTGATTTTCGGATCTTGCAGGAGTTTTGAATCCTTGAGAGGATTTGTTGTCAAAAGAGAATACTCCTGATCAAGAAGTTCCGAAAGTCCCTGGAGGCATTCATCTCCAGAGTATTCTAGTATGTCTGTGACTAAAGACAGATGAGATGCATACGCATCTCGTTTCAGGAATCTTGCCAAACACGAGGCAAAGGTCTCACAGAATTCATAAGGATACACTTGTGCGAGTTTCGTTTTAAGACCGTAGCCTTGAATACCCTTTTCGTCTCCTGGTGGAGATGTTGGAGATTTCGTTTTGGCAGAATGCCTCTGGAGAGGAATTAAAACTTGCGGTGGCAGGTTGTGCATAAAAATCGAGGATTTCGATTCATAGTATCCTTTTGGATCTTTCATGCCATAGGCCTGTAGGTTACAGACCTCATAGCTGATCTTATGATTAGAAAACAGGCGTTTTGCTTCTGGTGAAGACCAGAGCCTGCTGTAGTATGGGTTCTCAAGAACAAAGTAACGTCCGAGCTTCATTTGGTGGTCTGCGACCGATTCACAGAATTTTAAAACAGAAAGTCTCTTGGCAGAGCCTTTCTTCCACTGTGAGTACCAGCTAGACCACTGAGAATGGTCCGGTGACATAACAATAATAGTAGGTTCTTGTTCCTTGATGATCCTAAGAAGATTGGAGCGACCTTGCGGTTGCTCAAGATCTAGACCGCTACGCAAATCGACTGGCTGACCTACTCGAAGACCTGACAGGGCAGCTTTGTGACTCATGCGGGGAGATCCGCCGTAGAGTTCTAGAAAGTCAATCTTCCCAGTGCTGGTGACCTGCCAGTGACACTCTTGATGTGGAATCGTTAGGTCTGTCGACTGCAGGGAAGCATCGAAGGTGACCATGCAACTTGCGTGGTCAGAACCTTCTGACGTCAGAGTTTCCTCATCAGGCGCGAGAGGAATCTCCACATCAGATGTTATGTCATAGTTTTTCCTCAGTTTTGAGATATTGACGCGGACGATGCGTGTTCCAAGATCCACACCTACCATGGATCCTCCGAGTTCGGAGATCACCTTTCCTTTTAGCCAAGATCCATGTTTGGACCCAGTGGATCCAATCTTAGACTTATCTTCTGACCAGTAGAAAACCTTATCTCCCAAAGAGAAAGGTCCTTGGGTCATTGACAGTCTGGCTGCAAGATCTCTACGCAGATCATCAGATTGGCGTGCCTCTTGGTAAGCCCTGTTGGCAAGCTCCTTAATGGCTCTCGCAGTGACTTCCGTATCAGTTGGATTACCTGTCAACTGATTGGGATCAGCGTTCTCTGGTGTTATAACATCTCGAGGACGCCTTCCAAAGGCCATTTCTAAAGGAGTAACTCCTCCGTAGGTAATCGAAGAGTTTCTTGCCAAACATGCTTGGCGAACGAGGTTGCCATACTTCATGGTGATTCCGTTATACTGCGGGTCACCATCCTTCAGGATCTGAAGTATGAGCTTAATCTGATGCTTCAGCAATCTTACAGCAGCTTCGGCCCTGTTGGGCCATGGTGTTCCAGGTCCTGTTGCCACAGGCTTGATATTCTGCCGATTGTAATAAGCCTCCATTTTTGGAGTCATGAATGCTTGATCTCCAACTACAACCTTTGGGTTGATCTGAAATTTCTCAAAGTAGTCATTCATAATCGACATTGTAGTATGTTCTTCTTTATCCTGGACTACTTCGGCAGTCAACAAGTTTGTTGCTCCATCATAGAGAATAAGAAATACTAAGCGACTATCCTTGCCGGGAATTGGAAGCTCACCGTGATCTACGAAGGTGAGATCACCGAAAGTCTCTGATCTTAAACCAGAAATCTTCGCTCTCGAAGGAGCTCTCACATGTTCCTGGCAGGCTGAGCACTTTTTGACCAGTTGGTCATATAGCTCGTATATCTCCTTTGGGATCTGTAAGGCCTTTGTGCGTCGCTTGAACTGATCCGTACTCATATGACGGTGCTTGAGGTGAAGCTTATAGAGTTCTACAGGGTCCTTAAGCTTCTCATGAATCCTGCGAAGAGCAATGGGAAGAGATGGCGAGGTTCTGCGACAATCTCTTCACCTGTAGGTGAGTCTGTACCAGGAGCCGGGTATTCTCTTGACTCAAGTGGTCTTACCTCCGTCCCGTCATCAGCTCCTGGGACCTTAGACTTCTCTTCAACAGGAGATTTAACCGCATATTTGCGGGATTTCTTCAAAAGGTTTTTAAGACCCTTTGGAGTCTTTATCTTTGCAGGTGGGACCTCAAGTCTTTCTCCTTCTGGAGGTTCATGTGGTGCAGAGGATTCTGCAGGTTTGTCCCTCGAACCTGATGATGGTTCCGATGGTCCGGAAGGCTCAGGAACATCACCAGATGGTTCTGGTGGATCAGGTTTCTTGGCAGATGATTCTGCCGGATCAGAAGGAAGAGGCTTCTTTTTACCTGAAATCCTCTTCGGTGGTGGATCAGCTGCTCCCTCAGGTGCTTTGTCACAACCCTTAAGGTACGTGTGAGCCCTTTTCTGTCCGGCACAGGCTGGACAGCGACCTTCCGGTATCCTAGTATAAGGCTTATTGGCTCCTAGAGCAGTCTCCGTCGCACTGAACGACGTACCTGACTTAGGGAGGTACTTCCTGGTGGAAGTAAAGCCTAGAAGGTCCAATACCAAATGGTTATTGGTACTAATCGGAAGAGGGGTTTTATACAAACCGAAAGCTTCACACGTTGCTAGGTCAGCTGTTGGACTACACTCGAGGGTCATTCTTAGATTTCTCATCTGTTCAATGGAGAACAAAATGGGAACTCTCCCCTGATCCAGAACTTCTATGGTTGTATCTCTTCTTGGAGTTGTGTTGAACCATAGAGTTACACGCTCCTTGATAAGAGCTGTTTCACTATCTGCGAAAGAGAACTTCGTGTTCGAAGGTGAAAAGTGAAATCAATCATGCCTGGGGCATGTTGCTTCACGGCCTTGATAAGCCTGTTCACCGCATAGCGGGAACCCATAGCCCTAGTACAACCTGAGTCAAGTATGACAAAGGTAGGGCTCTTATCAAGATTGATCCGCTCTGTGAGAGCAGATAGGACGGTGTGCTGCAACGGAAACACTGCTGTTGCAGTCTCCACACCTTGCCCCTCGGATGGTTCAAAGACCTGGGGCACGTAACTCACTGATGAGTTGTACACGGGTTCTTGGTGCGCGCTCGGATCTGTGCCTCTACCTGATGATCCTGCTTGATTTCTTCTCTTCTTTTTCCGTGTCTTTCTTCGTGAGGCTTGTGATGCATAGTATGTATAAGACGTTTGATCGTCGTAAGCGGCATAATTCCAACTGGAGTCAGTATAATAACTGTCCTCATACCATGAATCCCAGCTCGGTGCGGTGGAACTTTCATAGGCCTGTGGAGATCCAGTTTGGTCTCCTTGTAAGGAGGCAGACTTAGCTGTATCCTTACCCTTGCCTTTTGATTTTGTACCCTTGAAGGAGCTTCCTTTATCTCCTTTGTCCTTTCCTTTTCCTTTGCCTTTTCCACCTTTTCCTTTTTCTTTTCCTTTACCTTTACCGAAATAGCTGGAATCAGTTGGATCATGTTCTGCCTGGTTGGCTCTCCCTTTTCCGCGGTATGACCTAAAACGGCCACGTCCTTTTCGCTTGCCACCCTTTGCTCTTCCCGGTGATCCGGGACGCATTCTTGGTCTTCTTCCCTTTTTGAATCTCCTTGCAACGAAGGCCTCATGGTCGTCAACTGTCCAGAAGACAGCTTCTTCATCCTCGGCGGCAAGAAAGCCTTCCTCAAGGGTGTCTTCGTCTTGAAGCCAGAATCCATCGACTCCGTCGTATTCACCCTGATCGAGGATGAGGAAGTTTCGACCTCCGCGTTTGCGGCGTTGATCTCTCCTTCCATGGCGGTCCTTCTTGTGAGAAGTGTGCCGAATATTGGGATCCTGCAGACCAGTTCTGGTCGTTGAGAACTGATCGAACATGGTCTGCCGTACTATAGGGTACGTGTAGGTCTCAATTCGGTAACCTTGGTTGGTCAATGCTGTTACCAACCTCTCACGTTGCATCTCATTTAGGTCGGACTGCACTAGGAAGAGGAGAGCTAGGAGATTATCATTTAGAGGAAACGCTCTTCGATGATTATCAAGGCGTTCCTTGTTCCATGTTTCGAAGAAACGTGCGGCGTATGTGTCTCTCTCGGTTGCATCCTGTAGGCGCAAGAAGGTTTGATCTGCCTGCACAGCCTGCATGAAATCTGGATGGGCATCTTCCAGAGCTATCTCTGGTAAGAGATCCATCCATGAGTTTTTCACGCGCTGTAGCACGATCTCAAACTTAGCAATCCAAGTCACAAAGTCTTGGTTGCCCTTCCATGCCTTGAATAGGCCGAGGAAACGCCACAGGAAAACGTACTGTTCTCCTTTCACGAAAAATGGACGCATCTTCTTCTTGAAGTAATCTACTCCATCTGGGGCTGCAAGCCTTTCTCGGTTGAGTGATTCTTTTTGTACTGCGGCCAATCCGGAGAGCCTCGTCTTGAGAGACGGACCTCTTTTGGTGTCATCCAGCGTTGTTATGTCGCACCAGTCGTCAATCAACTGTTCATACTCAAACCACGAGGTGGTGCCATCATAGGCAGGCGCGATCTTGGGCGTTATGCCTAATGATGCAAGCATGCGGTCAGATGTTGCATATGACTGTGCGACATAAGTAGCTGGACCTTGGGAGGTCTCTTCGTTCTCATATCCCCCGGAGGATTGGGAACTGCCGTCGGCTTCGCTATGCGAGCTCGACATTGTGCTGCCTCTTATCCGCTTGGTTAAGCGTTCGGCGAGGCCGACCGCTGTAGCGGACTTTGTGAGGCGGGCGGCCCTTTCCGGGCTCCGCTACCAGAAAACTGTGCCGATACACCCCCAAGGGATACTCCTTGTAAGGAGGTGTATGACCAGTTATTCCCTAAGGATCAAAGGGCAGCGCCCTGCACACGGACAGTAGTTGTTTTGTCTTGCTACGCAAGGAGAGCTTGTCTTGTCTCAATATGGTAAAACCACTGTGAGCCAATGGGCAGCGGAATGTATATGTATGAGCATGCAGCCATTGCTGTAGGTACCTGTTAGAGCTACCCCTTTAGAGGTTTATGGTTTCACCCCCCCCTCCCCCCCCCCCCCCCCCCCCCCCCCCCCCCCCCCCCCCCTCCCCCCTTTTTCTTCCCTCTTTCCTGCTCCCACTTCTTCTCTCCACCCTCGTTTCGTCTTCCTCGCCCCCGCTTTGGCTTTTGCGTCAATCCACTGCCTGTCTGGTTTAGGGTTTAGGGTTTAGGGTTTAGGGTTTAGGGTTTGGGTTTAGGGTTTAGGGTTTAGGGTTTAGGGTTTAGTTTAGGGTTTAGGGTGACCAGAAGGTATACAATAAGCCGGGACCCTCGCCCTGCCACTACAGAGCCGAGGCGGGCGGCGTAGCGTTAAAATTACTAGCAATAATGGCAAGAGTAAGAATAATGGGCTCCAGGCCGGAGTCTCGGAGGCTGACCTTCTCGTCCAAGACCTGCGGAGAGAAAGGGCTTAGGCGGTGGGCTTTTTGGTTTGACTTTCGGGTTGACGGTATGGGTTTAGGGTTCAGGGTTCAGGGTTCAGGGTTTAGGGTTTAGGGTTTAAGTTTAGGAGTTTAGGGTTGATGGTAGCGGGTTTGGAGTTCAGGGTTAATTGCACCAAGTTCTTGTACAGCTGTTTGGGGTGGCTTGTTCTTGGGGCGACCCCATGAACAAGCTCAGAATATCGGAGGTGATAATGACCGCACGACGAAATGTTCTTCTGCGTGTTCTTGTGACACTGGTGGCGTGCTACAGGAACATTCATTCAAACATGCCCTGTAAGTCGGTTCATGCTCTGCTGCGAGCATTGAAACATTTCTTCCTCAAAACCATGCGAGGCCGCCGCCAAGACCAGTCTACAATTTGGAAACAAGGTGTTACATCACCAGTCTGCGATGCCTGCGACTGGAAAAGGAAATGAAGAGCCACACCCCCGTCACCTTGCATCAGAAGGGCGCTGCAGTATAGCAGCTTGTGCAGCATAGTCTCGTGAGTCAAACGGAATCCAGAATCAGCAAATCAGTGCAGACCTTTCCTGAGACCCATGCCGGTGGCTCTCAGCACATGCTCTCGCAGGTAGGCGGGCGTGTCCGACGGTCTTGCTCGTACCTGATCTGCTGAAATCTCCCTACACTGGGCCCGCTGCCATCCCTTTCAAAGGGCCGCACCACTGTGAGCGTTTCCCCACTTACAGCATGCCGAACCGAGATCGAAAGTTCCTGGCGGACAGCAAGCCGTGGCTCAGCCCACCGACCGCAATGTCCCACTGTAGCAGTCTTATCATACGAAGGATTGAGTGAAATGGGTCCTTTCCGACTTCGTTTTCCAGCTCTGCAAGCTTCGTCCTCACATCATCGAGCGTATCCTCCGGGAGACAAGAACCATGAAGCACCGATCGGCAAGAGCTCAAGGACCTCGCTTGCAGCTTCACGATCCGCAAATTCATGACAGCATGTAGGTCTGCAGTGTCTACGGCCCCGTCCTGTTCGACACCTGCAGCCTCTGCACGCTCAACCGCCAGCCGCAAATTCTCCAGCGGGTCGGGCTGAGCCTTCCAATTGCATTTTCTTTAGGCAGGAAGCAGGAAGAGGTGGGCTTTCAGTCCCCTGGCAGACGACACACAACAGTTGTGTTTCCAAGACTGGCGAAGCTCCGCACTGCAAGTTCTCCACAGTGTGCCACTACGGACGGGACAATTAATGGGCCACTGGTCGCAAGACAGAACTGGCGAGTCCAGGTGGAATGCTCTTGATGTGCAGTGGCTTTGCACCTGCAATATGTGCTGTAGGCCTGAGAGAAAGCACCGATGATAATGCCCATGACCTGCCCCATGGCTACCTCGCACAAGCACAACATGCTCGAAGCAGCCAAACTCAAAGCAGTCAAAACAACAGCCGTACTGCTTGCCACTTGCTGAGGCCGCAAACAAGACGGCAGCGGCTGGCACCGGATGCACACAGCCTGCAGGAACAGCCGTCGGGCCCCACAACCTACCTCGGAAACATTGACATATGGAAGATATATTGAAACCGCTGCCCCAAGGACGATAGGGGTGTCTGTATCAGCATGCGCTAGCCGCTAGCCCGATGACCCGTGGTTGCCCTACCACTCTACAAATGTCCCCGGCAATTCTGGCACCTTTGAAGGGAGGTGGCTAAGTTGGCATCGGGCTTATCAAAACAACTGCTCTTTTCGCGGCCTTGTCTTGCTGGCGGGCGCGGGCGGTGTCTGTATGGAAGAGGCATGCTCCCTCTGGAGCCGCCAGCAGCTGCGGAGTTGGGAAAGACAGAGCGTGCATTCGGGACTGATCATCTCGGGAGCACCCGTCAGCAAGTAGAATAACAGAATAGTGGCAATAGTAATGACTATATTTCTACTAATAATGATAGCTATATTACTAATCATCGTAAACGAATCAGAGGAATCTCGTTGATGTGCATTCCTACGCAAGACGGCTGGATGACACCCGACGGAATCACTTTAGGGACGTGCCGACACGGTCGCTACAAATCCCAACCCCGACAAGCAAGTAGAGCTGCGCGACACTTCGAGAGGCTTCATTCACACCATCCGTATCAAACAATGACCTCTTCAGCACTCTACAACCTGGAAGTCTCCAAGTCATTCCTAGACTGCACGTGCCTGGGTGCTACAGGCCGTGGGAAGAAAACCTACTCAAATTCCCTGTGATGCAGCTGTGGCAAGGGACCGCAAAACGGCGGTTTTGGCGTCACAAATCGATGCATTGTTGCAAGCTCTAGTTCGCTCGCGGTGCTGCGAGTTGTTCCACCCATGGTCGGACCACAACTGGCAGTAGTGGTGGAGGCAGGGGTCGTCGTCGTAGTGGTAGGAGCAGCAGCATCAACAGTAGTAGTAGTAGTAGTCGTCGTCGTAGTAGTAGTAGTAGTCGTCGTCGTCGTAGTGGTGGTAGTAGTCGTCGTCGTAGCAGTAGGAGTAGGAGTAGGAGTAGGAGTAGGAGTAGGAGTAGGAGTAGGAGTAGGAGTAGGAGTAGGAGTAGGAGTAGGAGTGGAGTAGGAGTAAGAGTAGGAGTAGGAGTAGGAGTAGGAGTAGGAGTAGGAGTAGGAGTAGGAGTGGTAGTGGTAGTGGTAGTGGTAGTGGTAGTGGTAGTGGTAGTGGTAGTGGTAGTGGTAGTGGTAGTGGTAGTGGTAGTGGTAGTGGTAGTGGTAGTGGTAGTGGTAGTGGTAGTGGTAGTAGTAGTAGTAGTAGTAGTAGTAGTAGTAGTAGTAGTAGTAGTAGTATAGTATTAGTAGTAGTAGTAGTAGTAGTAGTAGTAGTAGCAGAAGTAGTAGTAGTAGTAGTAGTAGTAGTAGTAGTAGAAATAGTAGTGGCAGTAGTGGTAGTGGTGGTAGTAGTGGTAGTAGCGGTAGTAGTGGTAGTAGTGGTAGTGGTGGTAGTAGTGGTAGTAGGGGTAGGGGTAGTAGTGGTAGTAGTGGTAGTAGTGGTAGTGGTAGTAGTAGTGGCAGAAGTGGTAGTGGTAGTGGTAGTGGTAGTGGTAGGGGTAGTGGTAGTGGTAGTGGTAGTGGTAGTGGTAGTGGTAGTGGTAGCAGCAGTAATGGTAGCAGTAGTGGTAGCAGTAGTTAGTAGTGGTAGTAGTGGTAGTAGTGGTAGTAGTGGTAGTAGTGGTAGTGGTGGTAGCAGTGGTAGTAGTGGTAGTTGTGGCAGTAGTGGCAGTAGTGGTAGTAGTGGTAATTTTAGTAGAGGTAGTAGTTGTAGCAGCAGTGGTGGTGGTAGTGGTACAAGTAGTGCTAGGCAACAAACTGGTCGGAGCCGTTGTAGCATCGCTTTGCCGGCACCGATTCGCCAGCATTGCTCCAAATCTTTGCATTCCAACATTTATAGCATGGCTTGCATGTTCGCTGTGGCAATGTTTATGGAAGTTCAAATCATCTTAAGCTGGTGGGCAACTGCCGCGATCATTATCAACAACGAGGAATAGCGACACTCACTTTGCGGGCCCGTGAAGGAGCCCGACCTTCGCATGGCAGGGAAGGCGACACTGCATGGAAGCCAGGAAGAAGCGGCAACATCGCATTGGGCTTGGGGTGTTAAAGCTCCGTTTCAAAACTTGCACATCCACCGTTCCTCCTTATGGCTCTGTTTTTGCCATCTCAAGACCCCCTACCTCTTTGCTCCAATTCTTGAGCCTTCGAAGGTTTTTCCAGTACTGTCCAAGCTGCTATCGCTCGCGCTGCCTCATCTGCAAAGGGGGAGGCCTGCGCAACCCGATTTTTTCTGCTGTTTGGGGAAACGTCCATGAAGAATAGCAACAGAAATCTCCGTTTGAAAATTCAACCATGGTACGGAACAAACATACACGTGGCTGGGTTGGGTTAAGCTTCTCTTTCAATCGAGTCGGCTTGATGCACCCGGTGTGCTTTTGAAGAAGCCCTTCCTGAGTTTGGACGAGCTCATGAACAGCTCACGCACGACATAGACCAGACACATTTGCACGAAGACACACACACACACACACGTCAAGCAGACGTAATTCGACATGCTCCATTGCTCCTGCTTGTTCACCGAGTCCGAAGGTCTCTGGCCTTAACAGAGTTCACACGGCGTGAACTTGCCTCAAAAAAGGATGGCCGATGAATAAGCAAGAAGCGTCAACTCAGATTCCTGCTTCTGACCTCTGACGGCTGAGACCTCACCGCTTCAGGGAACGGCACAGAAATTTAACACGATGATGACAATGGCGAGATAGCGAGCACCATCTTAGTACGGTAATAGTAACTAGTACTTTGATACCCATAGCACTCATCACAACAAAACAAGGTGTTTCTGGCAAGCCATCAGCAACATGAGAGATCTCAGCTCGGAGCTCGGAGGCTGCCCGGAGGTAGCTTCGACCCTGCAGCGCAGCTAACTTGAGCTGCGATGCTGAAAGTCGCAGTCGCTGTGCCGATGTTGCTATTGGTGTTGTAGCTGATGGTGCTGCTGTTGTTCATCCGACTGCAGCTGTAGTGGGAGCTGCTGTCGTCGCAGATGTGGTTGCTTCTCTTCCAAGGCTGGCAGTATGCCATGAGTCAGCATCGGGGCAACAACAGGAGCTGGATCTTTCACCACCAAGCACCTCTGAAGACAGTCGAAGCTGGCATGAGTAAGAGCCAACGAGAAGCACTGAACATCCGGGAGTTTTCCGCGAAAGACAACACAGATGGGCGAAAGCAAGGATGCGTACCACAGCAAGAAAAAGAATCGCGGAAAGCAAGTACAAAAAACCTTAGCCGACGTTTTGTTTTGATGGCAAAAGCGCCTCAAACTCAAGTTCGCACAGTACGGAGCCTGGTCAGAACAGGATGAGGAAAGTGCGAACAGACTCAAAGATTAGTAAGACTTGACTAGTACTCCTTGCACAACCGAACATTATTGCGAAGAGGGACACTATCGAGGATAAAGCAAGCTCAAGAGTCGATAGTTCACAGGTGGTGGGCCACATCGTTTTGGTGAACAAAAAGCAAGAGACTCATGTAGCATGTTTTCGAACAGCAACTTCCTTGAGAGTCGAACACATCTAGCCGCTTTGGATCAAAAACGGCTTTCGGCTTTGGGCCTCACCGAAGTCCTCCGGGGCAGTCCAGTGCGCGGCACTTGCCTCAGTCAATGGCCTGCCCACAGAACTCCCACAGATGACTTGATGCTTCCGCACGTCAAATCCAGCGCCATCCGTGAGACACCGGAGCGAACCTCTCAAGCAGGTTCGCCGCCACCCCCATAGGCGCTCGTACGATTGGGTACCTGCAAGGTTGACTGATGTGCAGCAGCGTCGAAGCAGCAAAAGCACCATGCGTCGTTCAGGTCAGGGTGTCAAGTGTAGCACGGCGCACACACCCTCGGCGGGGTAAACATCCGCGGGCTGCGTCGAGTAGACGCGGCTCGGCCTTGATTTCGCACCACTAGACTTGCAGCGAAAAACAGTCGGAGTGGGACGCAAAGACAGTGCTGTCACGAAGCCCCAGTCGACGGTGGTGCTGTACTCTGAGTCAAACTTGCTCCTATGCGGTTGGATACTGGGGGACACACTGCAGGATCGCATTGGAGTGAACAACTCGGCCGGATGCCTCTAGAGAACTAACACACGTTTGCGGCTTCGGTCGGCGACTGCTCACGGACATTTCAGGCTGACTTCAGGACACAACACGACAGCGGGAGATGCAGCGGGCACTCTTGACAAGGCAACACGGTGGCAGCCGCCTGGGGTATCTCCTGTCGCAGAATGCAAAAGAGCTCTTCCAAGTTGCAGAAACAAGCTCTGCGCTGCAAACGCTCACTCCTGGAGCGCTTCATCTGTGTGCGGGGAAGGCAATTTGCGGAAGCCGACTACCTCACGAATGCAAGGCAGGCACCACTGAACTCGTGAACAGAAGCCTTGCAGAACAGAACAGAACCCGGCTGACCGTACGAGGCCGAAGTCAAGTCTGGTCCCCTGCCTTCGAGCCGGGTGGCAGCCCTGCGGGAACTTGGTACTTCGGATCGGTTGGATCCGTCGCCTGTGCTGTGGAGATTGGGCCAAGCACCCTTCCACACTTCCGCGTCCCGCCGGGTCCTCTGAAGGCGCATCCTTCCGATCGGCCTCTAGCCTCGGAAGTGCAGCCACTTCACACTCCATCAAACACCATCCTCAGCCATCCTCTTCTCTTCTCTTCTCTTCTCTCACCTCTTCCGTGGCCATAGGCTGCCGGATCCAACCGCTCGGGAAGCCGCGCGGCCGAGTTTCTCGGCCCAAGAGTGCCTCGGCCCAGAGGAAAGCGCAGAGAGCCACAGCTCAGGGCGACAGGAGGCATGCGATGGAGGTATGGCAATGGAGGTGCGTCGCCATCGCCACATATAGACTGGAAGAGTGTGGCTACTTTCGTACCATGTTACAATGTTGCTACACGGCTCTACATTCGTTTTCTTTGTGCCGTATTTACCCTGCATGTCTGCTTCAGCTCAACAGTCAATTCCTTCAGAACAGAATTGGGGACCTCGGCTACGTATTGTCAGGGTGGACGAGGTGGTCTGAAACAAACGTGCCTTCCGGCAAGTCGTGTTCACCTTCCCTGCTTCGCCATTTGGTATCCTCAGGACTCCGGCCGACTTTCACCGCCAGTTTCTGCATCTGGGCAGCCTGGGAACATGAAGTGCAGATGTTGGTTGAGGCCGCATGCCTAAGCTCCTGCCTTCTCAGAGTAGGCGAAGGGAGTGGCCGGCTGTCCGCTGGAGCTCCAGTCGCACCTCTGCGAGAAGCGTGGCGAATCAAGAGGACGTTTCGATGCATCCTGCAACAGGCACTCTGAGGTGGTGACACGCGGTATCCCTTCAGGACCCTTTCCTTCAAGCAACTGCTGAAAAGAAAGCGGCAAACTCGAATACCCTCACCTGTGACCACTGAGCTGACATTGCCATGTTCAATCCCGCCCTACACCGGCCTCCACATCGGCCGCAATCTCCTCTGTACTTTGCAGGGAGCGCTGGTGTTCCGCACGCAGCCTGTGACAGGACTTGTGCAGCAGCTGAAGGAGTTCCAAGCACTCGGCTGGTCAAAAAGATCAGACCAAGGTAAACACACGTGACCCAAGTGCTTCGCAGAGCCTCTCGGCCACGGCGAGAAGCTGCTGCCTGCAGGGCCATCAGGAGCATGATAGTCGAGCCGCCATGCGGACACGAAGCAAGCAGGCGATGTGTTCAAAAACTTGCAGCCAAGTGACAGCTCGGCATCACGTCGCTTCACCTCTGCAACGAGCTGCGCCTGAGCCAGCGGTGGTCGGCGCTTGCATGCTTCCGGCCGGTGAACCCAGGCCTTCTTCAGGGCCCACGGGTCTTTCGGTGCCCCAGCCTGTCGCAGCTTGCAGCACTCAAAGGAAGCCGCAGAAACTGAAATTCAAGCCGTGCCGAGAGTGGTGCCGCAATTGCTGAAGAGGCTGAGAGAATGGGTCTGAATAGGTCCCGAGAGTCGCGCCTGCTTTATCGCCCAGCGATAGCCCTCCTTCGGGGAAGCGGGCAAGCCGCAGCAACAAAAGGTTCAGGAGCAGAACGACATGACCGATGCGCAAGGAGCAAGGCGCTTCACGGAGCCTTCGTTTCCAGCAGCGAAATCCATCCGCTTGGATTGTCGATCTTCGCCCGGACCTAGCTCCAAAAAGCTTACAAGTGGGAGACCTGCTGGCACCGGCTGTCACAGTTGACTGATGCCAACATCAGAAGCGATCACTGAGATCACTTGCAAGATGCCTGTCGAAAGGCCGGCACACCCATTGCACGTTGTCATGACACATACCCGGAGCTTCACGAGGACACCTCTCACCCGCTCAGGGCTCCCGGCTCTGTCGACCTGCGGCATTGGCAGGACCTTCTGACATTTTCTGGCTTGAAGCACGACCACGCGTCCGATAGAAAGGGACAAAGGCCTCTAGGACATGGACGACCTCGCCAGCAGCGAGCTGTGCGACCTGCCCCAGGCCGGCTCATGCCCGCAAGTCAAGCAAACGACTGTTGACAGAGTCACATCCGGCAATGCAGAAAACCTCGAAGGACCGCTTAACCTGTGACCAGACTGGGCTTCCGGGCCACTGGCGAATCCAGTGACCTCGTACAAGTAGGGTGAAAATTCTCGCTCCAAGCCATCATTTCTGCTTTGACAAAGCCATCTGAGCAGTTGCACGAATTCTCCCTCACGGCGGCATTGTTATGGACAACGAGGTAGTACCCGGGTAGATCTTCCTGCAAGCAGCTTGTCCGCACGCGGAAGGGCCCTACGATCTGAGAGTTGCCTGCCACCTCTGGTTACTCGCTTTGCGTGAGGTTGTGCCCTCTCTGCTCGCTCACCACTCTTCCACCGGCGCGGCACCTCGAAGTCAACTGCATTCGAGGGCGACCGCGAGTAAGTCGACCGCGGCGAGGCCGACCGCCGAAGCGACCCCGATCGCGAGGCCATGGCTAGGGCAGGAGAGGGAGTGTTTGGAAGGTTGAAGCTTGGACTTGGGCTTCTTCTGACGCAGAAGGGGGGCGGGGCGGGGCTCGTTCTCGGCGCGCTGAGTGCGCTTTGTGGCTCGGGTCAGATCATGCTGTGTACTTCAGGACTCCAGGCATGGACTCCTCGAGCCCAGATTTGCAAAAGCACAAACTTGAGTCTACGCATAGCGGTGACAGTCAGACTTCAGGGGCAGTTGCGAAAGTCACTTTCCTGTCGGCTCTGTCGTCTCTGCGATGGAGAGGAGCGGAGGGATACGTTGCCCTCAGCGTGCCATGAGCCATGTTTGCCTGCTCGACGAAGGTAAGTGTGCTTGGCCTCCTCCAACCACCCGTCACCGGTCCTTGCAAGCCCTCAGCGTCCGGGTTCGGAGTTCAGCGCGCTCGCCAGCATGATCTCAATGAAGTTCAGCCGGCTGCCATCTGCGACCACGACATACCACGACCGGTAACCAGTGCTTCGTCACTACATCGTCACAATCTTCGCGGCCACCAGCCCCGCGCTAAGCAGAACCGCAAATGTCACCTCAGTTTTGTATACGAAATCGGCGCAGCCAACATAAGATGGTGAACAGAAGACTCTGGGCCAGGGGCAATACCCGACACGATGGATCGCCGACCTGGGAACCTCTCCTGCAGAAAGAGGACCAGCGAGGTACCGCAGTAAGAGGCAGCAAGATTGCAAACCTTGGATGCGACTGCACACACTACGCTGTTGGCGAGATCGCCGATCCTGGGGACTTGCTTGGCTGTGCTGCGAGCTGAGCGACCCCATAGAAAAGAGCCAGCGACATGATGATCCTCCCGGTGAGAAGATACTGAAAAGTAGTAGAGGCCGACGTGAAGATAACACCTTCGTGCACTGCAACACTTAGTATCGTCGTCAGGAGGCTCGCGGGTGTTGCGTCTATCGTCTGTCACTTTGCAGTCGAAGACACATGTCGAAGAAGTAGCAACAGCCACAGACGGATCTATGCCCATCAGGAGGAAGAAGGGACTGAAAATGAGCCCACCTGCGCACAGCTGAGTTCCGTGCTGCCCCACGACTTTCATCACGTGGCCTCCAATGCCCACCAGCCCAGCAAAGCCTGGGCTCATGGCGTTACATCCAAAGCTTTTGTCGTCACAGCCCAAGGCCCCAGAGGCATCCATGACTCCTCAGCAGGATAGCGACGAAAGCTGAGCCAAGAAGCAACCAGTGAATGCTGCCATGAGCGCATATTTCACGACCTTGCAAGGCACAACTGACTAGCTCAATAGCATCCTTGCAAGCCGGGAACCACCTAATCGCACATAGCTGCTTCCAAGGCAGTCGCGTCCTCACGAAGCAGACATTCCTCGCCAATGCACATGTTGCCTTCGCAGAAGTACGTCGTTCAAAAACGGGGCAGCCCTGTCGCCACAGAAGACAAGTCTGAGAAGTCATCAGGATCCCCCCCCCACTTGAGCCCTAAATTGGAAAGCCACACCGTTCCCTGTGGCTCTGCACCTGCGACTGGGCCGAGGCCCGAGGCGGACGACCCGAAGCGTTTACAGTTACGAGAGGCACGAGGTGTTGGTCACTCGTTCCATGGGTTCCTTGTCTTCTATCTTATCGTCTTCACTTTGCTAGTGTGCTCTCTGCCCTCTTCGTTGCTTCCGGGTCGCTGTTGTATAGTGTCGCAGACGTGCAAACCTCGGATTCTTCCGTGTCGCACGAGTCCATCTAGCAGTTCCATCTGGTCTTGCGAATGCAAGATATGCAAGAATGATCTCTTTGCTTGATGGGCACACAGATTGGAACCAGCAGTAGGAGCTTCTGGATCAAAGCCGTGTGGTTGCACAAGTTTTGCCAGCCTCGGACGTGGGACGAAACAACTAGACCCCAGGCCTCATCAATCGACATCCTGTGACGCGGGCTGTGCAGATGGAACCTTGCAGAACCACACGCAACAACCAGCAAGAGCATGCCAAGTCCTGCAATGAAGGTCACGAGTTTTCCGACACAGCATCCTTGCATAGACTTGCAGAACCAGTGCAAACCTCCCAATACGTCGCTCTTCTGCCAAGGGCTGCCGGCTGAAGCCGCCCTGTCAGCTTTCGCCTCCTTGGCAGCAGCTGCAGTCGAGGTCCTGGGTACTTGCACAAGCGCAGCTTCCAAGGCTGAGGCCCCGAAGAGTCCATTCCGCATAACAGCAAAGGCGCCCCCACTCGGCAACGGCCTGACGCCACGTCGTCCGGACTGACCTTCCGAAAGAAATGCAGCCATTTGCGAGCACATGGCAAGTCTATTAATAATGAATAGCACTATGCTGCCGAGCCTATGCGCACCGCACTGATGGACAGACATGAAGCATGAGTGTGAAGTGAGGTAGAGATGAACTGCGAAGCCGAATACGATGACGAACACAGCTGGCACACGACGTCAAGGGTAAAGAGAAAGTAAGAGTGAAATTAAAACGAACATGACAAGGAGGTGAACGGACACGTCAAGAAAAACAACAGTGGACGACAGGAATGGATTGAAACGAAACGAAAGCGTGGAGTTAATCAAACAAGCGTCAGGTGAACCAAGAAACCGACGCGCCGACGCGGCTGCTGAGGTTCCAACGTGTATGCCATGAAGGTGAGGATGCTCATCAAGAACAGTAAGATGGGGCGGTCCCCAGCCGTGTGGTTTATCCTCGCACGGCCCATTCAAGAATGACTCCTGGCTCTCCGTCGGACCTGAGGCAGGTTCAGCACTCCGAAGAGTGTGCCGACCAACGCAGAAGGCACCACCACCCGGCATATTCCTCGGTTTGGCGGAGAACGAACTCGAGTGCGCCCTTCAGTGCTCGTCACTCGCACAAGGCCCCTGCCATAATGGATGACCTTGTTCTTCTTGTTAGCTCTACGCATGTTGAGCACCAGGGAGGCCATTGATCCAAAAAACACCTGAGGGCTCTGCTGGCGGCGCCCCAAGGGCACAAAAGCTCTGGTTACCACCCATGCGGCTTTGCGGCAATTCCTTTGGAGAGTGGCACTGCATCGCGGGTGCTCAGACCACCGAGGACCATCAGCAAAGATACATAAATGCCACCTGGACAGCCAAGGTGGAGCCAATTTCAAGCGCAGGTACACTGCAGGCCTCTCGCACCAGATTTGCCCAGCGGACTTGCCCCTGTGTCACCCTAACTCAGGCAGAAGAAGCTCCCCCATACGATTCCTGGCTCCTCCCGACCGACAGGCTTCAGGCTTGCGACGCAGCTACCGCCAGCATCCTGTGCCTTTCTGAGCCCCTCTGCTTGTGCGGCTAGTTGCGGATACTTGATGTAGATGATGCGACGGCCCGGGCGGCACAGTTTCGAACTCAACGCTAATGCAGCCTTTGTCTCGACACTCCAACAAAAGTTCACTTGCTCCGAATGGCGCGGTACACTCACAAGCTCACCGAGACCATCACATGGCACGGCAGGCCTCCACCAATGCCCGCCGCCGAGCAAAGGACGCCGGAGAAGAAAAGGACCGCTGCACACAGCAGCGCTTGCGGACCCAGAAAGGACCAGTCCTTGTGCTCTCGAGGAGCACGCAGTACACGGGACTTCTCATCTCGGAAAGGAGCTTCGCAGTCCGAGGTTCGAGGACCCAGAAAGGGTAGACTCCTGGTGCGCTGGATCGTGCGATGTTCGGTGCGGGAGGATTTGGCCGACACCCCGCGAAGCCACTTGCATGACCAGCAATAGCAGCATGCCGAGGCTGCCTGCCAAGCGTGAGACTGGCAGGGAGATACCGAAACGATCTAAACCTGTAGGAAGTTGGGTGAGGTTGGATGTATGTACCTCTGGGCACCTGCAGCTAGCATGCCCACTGCCCACGCCTTGAGGGCACCGGGATGGCAAAGCTCGCGCCCAATCCAAGTGCCAACAGTATCTGCAAAGCTGCACTCCTGTGCTCCACAGATCGAACGTTGACCACATTCTCTGCAACCTGACAGCGAGCAATACGAGCAAGCACCTTCTTGCAAGCGATGTTCGCCGTGATGCGGAAAAAACCGTCGACATCTCCTCCGCTCGTGCAACTGCGGAATCGGAGGACACGAAAACCGTTCAGATAAGCTGACTCTTGATCAGTGACCGCTGCTTGCTCATACTGCGGTGATAGGACAGGCGGGCCCTGTGAGGTCTCACCATCAGTCCAGTGGCGCCACTCTGCGCGTTTCTCGGACACCGTGGCGAGTGTTACTCGGGCATGTGGTGGCATCATCAGGTCGCGCTTGAAGCTACCGAATTCAGCACCCAAACCAGGAGCTTTGATTCCAAAATATGCAACTTTTCTTGAAGTTCTGACGCACTGCGCCTCACGTGACGCTCTGACGCCTGTCATTCGCCTAACGATCTGACGCCGTGTGTGTCGGAGCTTCGCACTGACGCACCGTGCCTCGAACCTTCGCGCTTCAAACTTCAAACAAGCGGAGCCTCCCGAGCCACCCCTATCACCCCTATCTTCCAGTGAAAGTTTGAAAATCAAGACAACTCCACCTGAACTGGCAACCTGTAGAAAACGAGCATGTCATGTGCACAGACCCCTGCTGAGTTTCCTGCCTGTGATCTTCTCATTGCCAAATCATGGCACAACTAAGGCAGCACATGAGGCTACTGCCTCATCCCAGTCAGAATGCGTTCCGTTTGGCAACATCGGCACGCTCGAGTCTCAGTACGCAACTGTTGATGCTACTTGGTATTAGATGGCTGCTGTGATCCTCCAACACACTTCAGCATGAGTACTGCAGATGCCCAGTGGGCACTGCTTCAGCAGAATCCAAAACCGAGCGATAAGATTCGCGATTCCTAAGCGACAATCTTTTGCTCCGTGCCATACGTCCGTCCGTCCGTGTCGTCGACTCCACGCTTCCGCCATCCTGAGCGATGAGGCAGTGCAGCACAGGTCTTGGCGCGCGTATGCATGCGTGAAAGAGGCAAACAACAAATCAACAAAGTTGAGAAGAATGCTTCTTCAACGATGCCTCCAGCTCATCCTCACTCTTGACCGGGCCTGACAGCTGTATCTGCTGCTGTGCAGAGATAGACTTTTTGGCAGGTGAAGGTGACTTTGCTACACACTTCAACTCTTTTGCCTGACACACGCTGGCACTTGCTGCTCCTATCTGCTCCTCACTGCCTGCCGATTCCTACTCTGTGTCTCCGCGCAGGGAGCGGATAATGTCGGAGTCGCCCGGATCGGTGATGGACAGGCAGCTCACGCGGTAGTACCTGCTGCACTTTGATGTCATCGCTTCAAGGGTGAGTGCCGTTGTGAAGCGGTGTCTGCGAGATTGGAAGGCCCCGACCGACCGCAAGCCGTGCCCAGCTCGTTGTTGTCACCATGGAAGTGGTGGACTGCAAGATCGGGGCTGACAGAGCGAACAGCATGGTCTTCAAAAGACCGGACATTGCATCGCAGATACAGCTTTCACTTAGTTTGCACTACAGATGCTCTGCAACCTCCTGTTTTTGCCAGCATGGCATAGTACTCGATCTCACTCTTCCTGGCCAGGTCTGCACTGCGGCTACGAAACTTCGTTCGGTGACATCCTAGGTGGCCGTCATCGACATCAGCTTCAAGTTTCACACAAGTATGAAGACTCGAAAGTGAGACCTACAAGCTCAGGTGCATCCGAGGCTTGCGTGACCTTACTCGCAGTGCAAAGGGCTGCCTCAAGGCAGGGCAGTTGTTGGAGATGAGCACCAGCTTGGACTGACGGCAGGCTCGACAGGACACGTCTTGCGCACTCTTGCTGTTGATAGATGTTGATAGTCTGACTCCAACGAGGGAATGTTTTTGAACACGTCAGATGGCTATCGTGCGACCGTGACCACTCATGACGACAGTCACAACGCAAGATTCCACACCGGCAAGCACGGACAAGACAATCTCATAAAGCAAATGCAACATCTTCAACCTGCCCTGTCGCAAGTCTGGAGAAGCAACCCC
The DNA here is from genome assembly GCA_905221615.1 of Symbiodinium sp. CCMP2592. Classification (NCBI taxonomy): domain Eukaryota; class Dinophyceae; order Suessiales; family Symbiodiniaceae; genus Symbiodinium; species Symbiodinium sp. CCMP2592. Next base: position 156,805 of record CAJNDT010004846.1, read on the forward strand.
GGTGCCCAGCCCAGTGCCAACCTTTCCCTGACGAAGAGTCTTCAGGGTGGTCTTGTACCTCCAGAAGCTTTCAATGAGGAGATCTTGGGAAGGCATCAATTGGGCTTCATTTACGTAATCTAGCATGTACAAAGAATGCAGTCACCTGGGACCCAGTTTCTTGTGCACTTCATGACTTCATCGGGATGTCGACAGGGTGATGCTGTCTTTTCTGCTTCGTGCTAGGCTCGCGACCCCAGGCTGTACTTGCCGCTCTTCATGACCAGCTGCAGACGTGCATTGATGGAGTCTGCACTCTTGGAAGCCTGCCAAGTCATGAATGCAAGAGAGCATCACTTCCGAATTCGATATCACTTCTACAATGATGTTGAGTGAAGCTGCATGAACACCCCGCGACATGAAACCGAGCGATGTTTCTGCCTGAAAGCGGTTGGCAGTCGCACCCTGCCCCCATTTCGTTGAAGATCATGCGCATCATTGCGTATCTCTCGCTTTACTGTGTTTCTTCGGGCACACGACGACAATGCGTTTGACTCTTCTAGCTCTCTCTCTCTCCCTCTCTGTCTCTGTCTCTCTCTCTTGCTAGCTTGCACTCGGACAAGGAGAAGCAGAAGCCCCTCCCGCGCACGTGTGCGCACCGGGTCCGCGGTCTTGGCAGTGAAACTGTTAACCGGTTGAGGGCCGCGTTTTGTGAACCGTTGTCTCTCTCTCTCTTGCTTGCTTGCTTGCAAGGCGTTTGGGGGGTGGGGCTCGGGTCCCCACTCCCCCTGCGCGCGAGCGCTACGCCACTGTTCGAGTTCGGTGTGAAACTTGGGCTGTTGCGAGCGGCCAGGCCAGGTTTCTTCCATGATGCCCCCGAGTCCCCTGTTAGCGCTTGTGGGGCACTGCCGACCCCGCCTGGCCGCGCACTCAAGCGTCTGTACTGTGTCCGTAGGTATTCTACGGCTTTCCTGTTGTCGCCGAGCTGGTTAGCAAACGAGTACAGGTGGCAAGTAAACACGCGTGACAGTACATGACATCTCCAGCTCGTGACGGTGCTTTGTGCTCTCCTGCTAGTCTTTGTGTTGGTTTGGTGGAGCCTATGTTGTTTGTGCCAGTGCGGGTCCCCGGGGGAAGCATCGTAGCAGGGGAAGTTTCAAACACGACCATAGGGGAAACACCATACTCATGGGCCCCCGCACTGGTGGTGGTAGTGGTGCTGTGGCGGGGCTCCGGTGAGTCAGGTGAGGAAGCAGGGGGGCCCAGGTTTATCAGAATAGGGGAACGCCACACACTACACCGGAGGCCCCGTAGGTGGATGCTGGTGGTGGTGTTGTCGATCGTTCAACTTGAAAAACCCCCTGCAGCTTGGAGCCTAGGGGGACACGCCTAAGACCCTGTGTGCCCAGGGAGTTCTGTTGCTTGCTTGCTTGCCAGGCGCGTAGGGTCAAGGGGATGACCCCAAGACCCCCGCACGCATGCGCTACGCCGTTGTCCGAGTTCGGTTGTGTGGGTCTCTCTCTCTCTCTCTCGCTCCCTCTCTGTGCAGCCGACTCAGATACGGCAGTCTCTTTCTCTTTTTGAAGGGCTTGGGAGGGGTCGCCCTCATGCGCTAGGTAGCGCCCCGTTTTGGAGTGGAGTGTGTTTCTCTTTCTTTCGCCAGGAATGAGGGGCAAGCCCCCCACCATGGGGCTGCCCGTTGTTGGCGGTGTACATTCTCTCTCGCTCTCTCTCCCTCCCTCCTTCCACTCAGTCAAAGAAGAGAAGGCAGCCCCGGCTCCCATTGCGCAAACCTCCGCCCTGATGTTTGGGTCTGCGAATTATCGGCTGAGGACTGGGTTGACGGCTGTCATGACCTGCCTGAACTAGAGCTAGTATAGCTAGAACCCCGCCTCTAGCCTCTTTGCGATTGCCCTGTGCCCCTCCTGTTGCTTGTTGCCACAAGTGAGTTCCTGACTGACACGCTCTTATCGTAGGTTCGGAAACTGAAACACTGACATCAACACCTCAACACTCAACACTACACTGCAAATGACTGGTAGGCACACTCCGGTTGCAGGCACGCATCTCTCTATCTCTCTCTCTCTCTCTCTCGTTCTTTTTTCGCGCGGCTTGAAGGGTAACCCCCTCGTAGGCTCTCCCGTCTCGGAAGGTGTGACGTCAGCAGATTTCGCCTCTCGCTGTCGTCGTCGGTCGAGGTGGCATTTGTTCGCCCCGGCTGGGCGGTTCTTCACAGATGAATGCATACGTACAGCTGCCCACAGCAATCTTCTCTTTCTTGTATTTCGCCGGGCTGAGAAAGAGGGAGCGATCTTGACCGAAACAGTGTCCTGACTGCTTGACTATCGAATTTTGTCAATAGGTCATCGTGGTCTTCCCCTCCCATGTACAACCATACATAGCCTGTGTGCTGATATAAGCCAAGGTTTTCAACCAAGCAAGTTTGCAACAGTATTCCCCGACTATACTGAGTATAATGAGCATTCAGAAAAGACAGATTCAGCAGCAACATCATGAGACCCCCTCTTTCACCAGGCTTATTAGACCCCCTTGCGTGCTTGCTTGCTTGCTACAGGGTGTGAATCCCTCTCTCTCTCTGAAGTCTGGGGCGCCCTCCTTCGACTGCTTCTTCGTCGACGACATGGCGCGGAGGTGGGCTCGGTGCTCTAAGGGCACTGGGCGTAGGATCCCTTGGGCCACAACGGAGCGATGACCTCCAGCAGAATCTTGTCGACTATGCGGGATCGTCAAACCGCACCCGGTGCATCCACTGCCAACCCCATTCACTCTCGCCTTTCGCAAACCAGCGTTCGATGATGGGCTGAAAGGTGGCAGGAGCAAGCGTGCTCCACAGCCGCTGCGCGGGAATGCAACCCTGTTGCACACACTTGACTGACCAAGGTGCTTGCCTTTCTGCTGCTCGTTGTATCGAAGCAGATGTCGACTTGACCAACCAGTTCCTGCCCTCGAGTTGTGTTTCTCCTGTTCTCGTGTGTAGCGGGGCTTCTGATGTCATGAACTTCACGACTTTCTGTGACAAACCGTTGTCACGAAGCATGAGCCACAAACAAAAGCAAAGAAACTGAGCGGCCTACCGAACCCACACAAACACAGAGACGCAAACAAACTCACTAACTTAATTGCTTACTTACATTTTCCCTTTGTTACTCTTTGTGCAGCCACTGGACTATAGGGTTCTCACGATCAGAGTAGACAGAATTCATTGTGCATGTGTTCGCGCAAAAGTGGCTCCCCTCGTCCAAATACTTACAAATATTCACAGCACGTGTGGCCCCGACTCCTGTTATTTGCACCCGATGCTCGCGTCGCTTTTCCACAGGGGTGCTGTTGTCAGTGGAGGATTTACCGGAGGCACGCTCCCCGGAGCTAGGATTGATTGTAAATGATACTGCATGGATCATTTTGGGGAAAGGATTGCGGGTGTTCTACTGGATCCCACAAGCTAAAGGGGCGGGAACATAAGTCTCGTGCTTCCCAAGCGCACCATTACTTTTTGGAGAACACTTTCGTGCTGGAGCCGCCAGTACTGGGAGGCAAGCAATTCAGGCCATGTTTCCAAACTCTTCTAATGCCACCAGTACTTGGGGGAAGCATTCGGGGCGTGGTTCTCAATGCGGAGGTACTTGGGGAAACATGTTGGCAGTGTCCTGCCGGTCTCCTGCTGCTCTACTGCTGGTATGCAAGGGACCACCACGATATCAGGAGACAACCAGGAGGAGACTACCATGAGATCACAAGAGACCAGCGAGGGACCAGCGAGAGACCAGCAAGAGACCACCAGGACACCAGAGAGAACCAGAAAACCAAAAGACCTCTGGCGGTGTCTTGGCGGTCTCCTGCTGGTCGTCTGGTGTCATCCGTGATTCGCGGTCTCCCTGTTGTCTTTTGGTGGTCCGTTTCAGTTGGTGTTCGCCTGGCGTTCTCTTGGCAGTCTCCTGCTCCGGGCCTCCAACTCGTGGCTTCGAGCACAAAGGCAGTACATGGAATGCTTCCCGAAGGCTTCCTGAGCTCTGGGGCCTCTTAACCGATGTTTTCGGATACGAATGGGACAAGAACGTAGTGCACGGAATGATTCCGAAAAGCGGCATAAATGCTTGGAGAAACACAGATGGCAACTGGTTGCGACCTGCCTTTCCCACGCACACCGACCACCGGCCTGGTGGGTGCTGACTGTGCTCCTTTTTCAGTCTGGAAAATCAGCGATGGTAACTAGTTGCAACCACGGGCATTTTCTTTAGCGTAACGAACCACCGGGTTTTGGGGACTATGTGGTCGTCAGTTGCCTTTCACCTGGGACGCAGCAAAGCAGCCCTAAAGCTGAAGATTTTGGGATGGATCCCGGATGCCCAAAGGTCACTCGGGCGCACTGTGCACAGTGACTGCCAGTACATGGTTTAAACTCCTGGTCTGGTGCAGGCAGGACAGCAAGACCCACATGTAAAACCATCGGCAAAAGCGGCATTGCTGCTGTGAAACTACACCCCGGCGGTGCAGCGCAGAATATTAACAGACATCGGGGTCAGTGCAAATCCCCAAGGACTCCAAGCTGTTTCAGGCAGGCTTTTCACCGATCGGAAAAACGTGTTGGTAGACAACGTGTATTGTTCATATGCCCGGCAACTCAAAAACGCTGTTATGACGGGAATCTGCAGAATCACAGTTCAGGCAATTTGTTGACCTGGAAGCATCCAACTTCGAGATAATCTCACTAGTAAGATGCCCACCGTGTGCATACAACCGTACAGCTCCGCTTTGTGTTGGAGACGGTTGTAAAAGGGATGACTTCATAGCGGCGGTATCAACCTCCGATATATTGAATCCTGGACGGGCTGACTCCAGGTCATCGCAACCATGACGCTGCAAAAGCTTGCAAGAAACCTCATTTCACCACGGGTGGACTAAGCGACCACCAACCCCCGTGCCAAGAGAACTTTATCAAAGTCCGACAGAGAGCGCTCACTGGCCACTCATTCGACAAATAAAGAAAGTTTGCTGTCATGGATGGAAACCGCCATATAAGAAGCACCTCCGGAAACTGCACCGCTTCACGACATTCTGCAGCTGAGGATAAAGGCAACCACTTGCAGTTTCATGCATTCTGTGTTTCGCCAGATCTGCAAAAATTGGCGGCGAAAACCCAGAAGCCCTTGCGGTGGAAGATCTCCACACTCGGACATCCGACATACAAAAGTCGTGAAGCGGGGCTCCATTAGCACATGTGGCCCCCGCACCAGTCTTGACTAGACTCGCTTTGAACCTGTAATCCCCTTGATTTAAACAACGGAGTTGGCATGTTTTGGAGCCGACCCTTCCAGGAGCCGACCCTTCCAAATTGATTCCTTGCACCGCAATGTGTTGACATTACAGTCGACCCCGAGATCCTAGATCCTTAGCGTTCCAACGCACAGAACATCAGCCACGGAAGCAGACATTGACGGACTGAAAGAGACAAACAAACTCACAAAACGAACAACAAGAAACATGCTTAGCATTCTTGTTCATGCTCAGTGCCAAACACATGTTTGACGCGCAGTGGACGTGGACGAAGTATTGTATTGAGGGGATCGTGATGGGCAGTTTTGCGAGGTACAAACTGTTCAGCACACAAGGTCCAGAGACACGAGAAAGGCCAATCCTGAGGCCTGGTTGAATGCCGACACAGTGCAAAAAAAGTGAGTGGAATCTGGTTCGAAGTCTGCAAAATCTGGGTAGAGATGCGACGGGTGCAACCTCCACTCTCGTTTCGATTCAGCCTCGCTCGTTTGTGGTGCACGTGTGCCGGTGCAGCAGAGGACCTGAAAGCTGACTTGACTGCGAGAAAACGAAATCAAGTTGCTCCCAAACGAAAGAACAAACAGCTGCTTTGCTGAAGTCACGCTTCACTTTTCTGATGAAGCACGACATCGACGAGAGATGAGAATGAGACAGGTGCTGCCGAAGCATGGGCCAGCGCGATCAGGGGAATCAACTGGTTTCAAGCATTGTGATGGCTGTTACAATGATCTCTAAATTACACGTTGTCGCCGGCGCATGGTTGGTGACCATGGTCTCAGAACACCTCATCATCATCGCCCAAGATGCTGTCTAGCATTCCTGCCGTGGTCGTTGGAGTTGGCGCTGGCGCTTCACCATCCTGCGGCCATGTATCGATTTTGGTGGCATCTGAGCAGCACTACATGCAACGCAGCAGTCCTCTGAAATGTTTTCCAATCGGTCGGTCATTTTGGTCCTGGCCAAGCGAGTACATTCTACCACTGGCACTGCGGTTAATCGTGGTGATCCAAGCACGGCTGTGGCTTTCCCTGATGCTCGCATCAAGTCAGCCCAAATATGACTGGGGCGCTTCTCAATCTGCTGTCTCTCGAAGAAAAGCTTCGCCGTTTCCTGTTGTCGGATGTCAGGACTGGAGGCAGCAGGGCATTTGGCTAGCTTCGCTTCTACAATGTGTGCAGCGGCATGTCTGCCAATAGGGTTGCTTGAAGCACTTGCCAGTTTGACTCCAGAGCAATATTGCTGTATCCACTGCCTGAAACCATCCTCGCAGTTCCAAGTATTCGCTCTTGATAACAGCACTTGCATCCACCGTTCAATCGTGCGAGCATCTGCATCCGCCGAGGAGTAGAGCATGCAACATACAACAACGTGTACAAAGGCACAGTGCAGCTGCTTGGGAATCTACATTTCTACCAAGACATCTGTGCAGGGCCGTGGCTACATTGACGAGTGCACGGCTTAATTTTCGTCCTCGTTCTTCTACGGTGACCACGTCTGATGTAGGGTCTGCGTACTGCATTGCAGTTTCACTCGGATGCCGTGATGAACATTCATCATATGGTTTAGACTGTGTAAAGCAAATTTTACATGTCATCGTTATCCAAGCTTGATTGCACACGTGTGTGGCTGCCAAGCATAAACTACCGGAAACTCTCCCAGCTGACGTCATGGCCTCCGCTTCATCAAAGACCTGACGTCGTTTTTTTTGGGTGCATCCCCATGGCAACTGTGCAACTGCCACAAGCACCGTCAAGTCGGAGATTAAGCCTACGAATGGCTGCTGGTCAACTGACATGCCATGACAACACTGGCTGTCCGAGCGGCGACAGTACTCCCAACTATGCACACAAATCTTGACAGGCCTTCTGCTTGTTCAGAAGGAGGGCCCCGGGACGTCGCTCCAATGCCCGCAATGAGAACCTTGTTGCAAGAGAGAAAGCTGAAGAAGTGTGGAAGCCCTGAAACTTGAGGAGGGCCAGACGAAAGCTGGGGAAGGGTGATAATCTCTTGTGCTCTTGCAGCTAAGCGGGACCGAATCAGACAGGAGTGCCGTCGACTCACAGGTACATAGGTCTCAGGTTGTGCTACCGACAACATGTTCTTGCCCTTCCTGCAAACCAAATCTCGCTGTCCGGTCTACATCCCACACATCTGTGACCCGAAAGAGCGTCTAGAAGCCTTCGACCTGACCCGCCTCCCGACCTGAGCTCGAAGCTGAACCGTGAAGCCTCTCTCATCCAATGGGAGCACAGGACAGGAGCCAGGAGCGGTAGACCCTTTCTTAACGGGCGAGATGCCTTAGAGAGCCGGTCTCCGCGTCAGAACTCACGCAGTACACCTTGGCTTCAAAATTTATGGAACTAGCTCCATCCAGGTGAAAGTCAAACAGCTCTGTTCAAAGCGCTGAAAGCAATGCTACGACTACTACAACGATCGCCAGGCATGCAGGGCAGCAATTCGACGCAGCCCACTATGCCCGACACGAACTGCTCGTCACAAGTCTGAGCACCTGTCCTTAATTTCCTCGTCGATCACGAAGAGTTCTTGTGGATCGAAGCGGGTATTCCTTGAGATGTCAACCTGCGACGGTGATACTGCGAGTTGCATGACGCTTGCGGCGTTGATCCGTCCGTCCATAAAGCTAACCTACCAAATGCAAGACTGCTGCACCACACATCGAACAAATGGTCTGCGACGAATCGTCATGGGTCACCTTGTTGACTGTGAACGGGACGCCCTCGATCTCGATGTCCATGGAGGCCTCGTGCACTGCCCTTGTATGCCATCTCGAACAAATAGTCGGAAATGTTGAGTAGCGTGCATCGTACACCGTGGAAGAAGTGAATACATGCCAAAGACTTGGAACGCTCGCGGCAGCTCCACCGAACCATACCATGACAAACAAAACTTCTTCATCGCATAGCATGGCAGACTCAAGAGATCGCAAACAGCCCACGGGGTGTAGCTTCACTGCACACTGTCGGCTCCCTTACTCATACCCTTTCAGCCACGAATCCTCAACCCAATGAGGCCTTGAAGTCAGTCAGAACACTAGTGTAAGCGCTGCACAGGCAAGAAGTTTGTGATCTTTGCCGCGACGACCTTGTTTCCCGCTCCCATCTCAGGCGGCCGCATGGAACTCCCCAAACTGCAGATCAACGCGATCAACAATCACTGCAGCGGGATCTGTTGCAGTTGCCAGTGATCCGAAGAGCAAAACACTTGCGCCCAAAGCGGCATCGCCCTCGTTGATCTTCTCGGCCAGAACCTGAAAGGAAGGTCAAAGCCACTCAAACTCAAGGATGTACTAAGAAGCACTACCGTGACGTCGTGGACCTGAGGCGGATGATCTCGACCGGATCAGGTGCGAGTGACCCTAGATTATTCATCAATAAATTGGAATCCTACACCCTCCGCTCGCATGCAAAGCCTGCATCACGAATTTCTGACTGAACATTTCAGCACATTTGCTGCACGTTGAACGGACGCTGGCCCAGATTAGAGGTGTGTCCGGAACCATGCCAGTGCTTTGTTTTCCCTCGGTGGCAAGTGCTTGCTGCCTCGCGTGCCGTTGCATTTTACTTGTATTTGGACATGTCTCCTTTTGCTACTAATGTGACCGTATGCTCCACTCGCCGCTATGCCCATGCATGTAACGAAGAAACTCCCGCTGATGAGGAAAGCAGGCACTGCATCACTCAGAGGGTTCCAACATTTCATTGGAGGTCCAGGAACCTATTCTCCGATCGAGCTTCAAACTGCTAAGCATCCTGTCGTTGCAGATCTCACGAGAGCTGTCTCGAGTCTCGACTGGCATCACACGTCCATAGAATGCTGGATTGCCCGCCAGCAGGGTGCGCCTTCTTCATGACGCTCGCATACGAGAAAGTGATGGCATAGTCACTGACCATCTGAAGCAAACGCCAGCTGGAAACCCTCGACAAACCAGGCAGAGGTAAGGGGTGGGATTTCTGTGCCCAGACAGAGTGATGCTGCAAATACGGAAGACACGACTGGAGCGGAGCGATGCTATAAGAGGTGCTGAAACGGACAACGCAGGCAAGGTTCGCAAATTGGCCTGGGACATCACTACGCGCGCTTGTGCAGCTTTGATGCACCCCAGGAAGCCAATTCTTTTGCGGGGCGTTTGATTTCCACTACTTGGACAAAACCTGTCTGTGCCTGCGGGTTGGTGTTCTCACGATTTTCCGGCCTGACGTGGCATACGCGTGAACTGCAACAAGTGGCCGCATGCATTCTCTGCAGAAAACCTGAGGACTGAGGGTCGCACGTCACACTAAGGATGGACACGGTAAGGTTTGCACCCACCATGCCTGGGTCACCAGCCTCCAAAGCAGATGCTGCGAAAGACTGATGTCGCCCGGCCCCCGCCCACACCCTCCAGCTCACAGAACGGCCTTGTCACCGAGATCACGAACAGGAATCATTCCAATGAGGCCCTCCTACGACGAGAAAGACACGCTGCTTTCGCTGGTGCCTCATTTGGCAATTCCAAATCGTTCGTGTGCGTTCTATGTGCATGGCATGTTCAACTGTAGATGCTAGCATTACTTGCTGCTCGCACTACATGTTCTCTTTCCTAAATGACATGCAGGATCTAGTCCACCAGACTTTTTCGACACAACCGGAGAAGATTTTAAAACTTGTTCAGCCACAAGCGGACGAGAGTGGGCTCGTGAACGTCAGAACAGTCCTCGGTCATCACCTGGGCACCCCAGTTCCTGGGCCGAAACTACTCTGCGGAAAACACGCATTGCCTCCCTGCTTCTTCCCCACGACACACCCCAGAATCGATGAGCTTCGGAGCGTCGCTGAGCTGCGGGGCCGGCGCCCGCATGAAACTACGTCGCTAGGCGAGGGAAGGTGGAAAGCCTACAACAGACAAGAAGTCCCAATTCGGGATGAATGGAATGAATAGAGGATTGAAGATGCGGCGATCTAAATCCTGAGGATAGTAACGAGTCACTCACGCAAATAGCGAAGCACCATACAGCAGGGCCCGACAGCGAACTTAACACAAAAGACTTAAGATCCCCGACACGGGTGGTGGCGTTTGCGCTGCAGTAATGTAGCTTAAGAACATGCATTTTAGTATCATTTTAGTTTTTGAAACCGCGAACCGTCTTTCCGAAGGGAGGCATGCGTATGGTGAAGCTAGGATGCAACTTGAAACAAGCGACAAACTTGACTAACTATCAAACGATCTCAGAAAGACTTGTACGGTAACCGGTGCGTTTGGTTCCGTAAAACAACCCCCCATCCGAAAGGAAAGTTGCCAAAGTGCCTACAAGAAACCGGAATGAACGTCCACATGAATCTCGATTTAGCTGCAGGCACTTGAACCAAAACCCACGTCGTCAACTACTTTGTACATGCACCAGCATGCAAGTGAAACTACTCTACCTACCGAACCAGACTAACCCTCAACTCCAGTCGCCTCCCGAGTGGAAGGGCACTCACGCTTTTCCTTTCACGAGTGGAGACGGATTGTTCTTCCTTGCTTCAATCGCATTGGGTTTTTTTGCCTTCAGGGCCAGATCAAGCAGCTTGCTCATGGTCCTCCATCGAGCGGCCTTGTCATCAGATCAGCCAACATTTCGGCAGTTCCGACCTTCTTTAGTCGGATTCTTGCGTTGTCAACGCACCCTTGCACCCATAAGAAACAGGTGTCTATGTGCTTGGCCTGTCCAAGCCCAGTTCGGGATCCCATGCTTATTCCTGTTGGAGCCTCCTTAGCTGCGGTCACGGGCAGTTTGATGCTCCAATCGGCCATCATAGCTTGCTCGCCCAGCGCCGCGCTGGGGGTGCTATTCAACCCGTAGTATTCTGATTTCTCGTTGCTCAAGGCTATCACTGCTTGGCCTTTCGACTTCGCCAGTGCCGCCGGGAGCCCCACCAGATAGTCGACCAAGTAGGTGGGCGGCGGAGGTCGAAAGGCTGCCGCCTCTGGCACCTCCCCGCCGATGGTCATCGACGGCGGGGTCAGGTCGGTTATTTTTGGGACGGGCACGGTAGAGGCGACGCGGGCACCCGACGTGGGCGTGGGCCTCCGCCGATTGGCGGCCTCTTGCCCATCCCAGAACTGGCACGCCCCGTTGATCGTCCGCCTCAATGGGCGGCACCAGTGTAGGCACCGACGAAAACGGCGGCCGACGGCTGAGCCACGTGCCCGGCCACAAAGCCCGGCCTGGGCAACAAGGCCAGCGCGACGATCTCCTCTTCCTCATCGCCCGAATGGGCGTCACCAATCACCTCGGGCCCCGCCTGGGCCCTGGCCGCGCCAGTCGAAGATGTAATCGGCGACGGAGTAGTGTTTCCCACCACGTCCATGCCAGCCGCAGCCGACGCTGCCGGCGACGGCACTGGCGCATGATGAGGCGAAAGGCAAGAGGAAAGGAATTCGGAAAGGCGATCGGGAAGCAGTAGCTGCGGCGATCGCAGCTGTTTGTTCCTACTCACACACGTGTGCTACACAACAGCATGCAAGTGAAACTACTCTACCTACCTAACCAAAAACTAACCTTCACCTCCAGTCACCACACCCTCCGATCAAACTGCTACAATCACCGGGGTTATGCGGAAGCGCAGGTTGGTGCTGCTGCCAGCCGGGTGCTATGCAGAACTTCTGCGGAAGTATTCGGAATTCCTGGCAAGTTCTGCATGCTGAGTCTAGGCAGAACTGGTTCTGCATAAACAAAACAAGTTCTGCACACTTGCGGAACTTGGGCCTGTCTAGCTCTCGCAAGTTCTCGTGCTGCCAGAAGCCGAGGGCTGTGCAGAACTTATGCGCAGCGTATTCCGCAGAAACAGAAGGACTGAAATATCGGAAACAACAAATCCTCAAACGGGGCCGTTCGTGAGATTCCAGCCGCCCCACAACACTGTGCCCTCCCCGCCCGACTACTCCACCGCCACGTGTTTTGCGCGGTTCCAATACTTTCGGGGTTTGTTGTTCAGGGTTTGAGTGCGTGCAACAACACGAGCCCACCCAATCATACTCCACCTCACGGAAACGAGATCCCACGGGAACAGATAGAAGCTGTCTTGATCGCGCTCGGAACATGGAAATTACTGCCGGGCCATCATTAGGGCCACCACGCCATCTGCAGCACTTGAACTTGCCACAGAGGATCGTAACCTGAAAGAGAAGTCTTGGAGTTCAAGTTCTGTGAGATGGACTTCCAAGTGCACGTGCCTTCTTCTCCAGCCATCGTGCGCTCCACCTTCTCGGAAGCACTTTGAGTCCGGCATTTTCACAAGGTTGTATCATCCTGTCTGAACGAATCGGTGCCTTGTTCCAGACCGCATCAAGCTCAATGTTGGAGAGCGACCTCTTAACAAAAAGCAGCACGCTGAAACGTTGGGAGCCCGCCTTTCCCAGTCAAGGAACACGATGTACTGCACCGCTGTGGGGTCGCCGAGCACCAGGGATGTCAAATCTTCCGCGTGAAATCTCTACACCGAAAGCGGAACAGGTGCGGACGCGGACGTGATGATAGCGTGGTTGGAGAGTAGTTGACACACCGTCAACACTTTGCCTTTTTCCACGACAACCGCCTCAATCTTTGCACCAACCTCCAAGTCCACCTGAGGCCGCAGTCGAGTCTAATGGGCGGTTGCAAGACTTTGCTGCAACTGCCAAGGCCTCGCCTCGCTCACGCTGGCAATGGGCTTTAGCGAAGCAAGCCTGTCAACGACTCAACGACTCTCTTCCCTGCTTGGTCCAATCTTCGCCGGCCGCACCTTGTGGGCAGCTGAGCCCAACTCTTCACACCGCCGCAGTCGAGCTCAACAAAAGCGCCGTCCTGCGACAGCAAAATGACAAAGCGGACCACGGGCCCACACTCGCTCGTCCCACCGTCCCACCTCTCCAAGGTACATGATCGTGCCAGTCACGGTGTCTCCCACCTCAGGAGCGACCTCGTCACACAACACCGTGGCGACCCTTCGAAGTGCAGAAGTGCAGAGATTTCCCCGGAGAAGCTTGGGGTTGGGGTTTCGTTGTTTCATAGGCCCAGGGCACCGGCCCACGCTTCCTTGCTGAACTTGTTTCCCGCGGTCTCCTCCAGGAAGTCCTGCAGTTCGCCCGGCGTAGACAAATCAGGCGCCGTCAAGGCATTGTGACTAGTTCAGGTTTCAATTAACAACACCTGTGGAAGAGGAATCGACTATACGAACTCATTAGCATGTGTTTGAGACTGAAGCTCTTTATGCAAACTTGCTAGCGCTGTACTTTGTACCGAAGTACCTCTTTGCAGCGGCATTCTCAGACCCACGATGATGACATTAGCGCATACTTGTGAAACGAAGGCGGGCAGGTCCGGGATAAGTTCTGCTTCATGGGGAATGCAAAATGCCTTGCCCTACTGCGACATTACGATGCACTCAGGCTTATTCGGAGGACAGGTAGGATAGACCTGGACCTACATATACCTAGATACTGAGAGTAATCTTCAAGCTTTGCTTAGACTGACCCACCCCCAGAAACCACCAACATTGGTGCACGAAAGACAGTTGTCGAATCCGACCCTGGAGCGTCCAGCGCGAAGGACAGGCGCAGTTGCACGCCCCCTGTTTCTCCGCATGGGCAGGCACAAGCACCGAGACATCTCCCTGGCACGAAGGAGGGCCGATCTCAGCAAACGGACGGCGGAGGCTCGACCTGGCTCAAGCTGCTCTGCTGGGACACAGGGAAGTAAACAAAAGAATCGTTGGGGGTCCGTCTAACGTGGGAGGACGCAGGAAAGCTCTCCGACGCAGTGGAGCTGTGCCTCCGGAATCTTCTGGGACTCGAAGGCAGCCGCCTCAAACGCCTTCAGGTCCTCTCAGGTCGCATGGGAGCCGATGCGAAGCAGAAACCAAACATTGGTGTTGCTAGCAGGGCTGTGTGCGGTGCCGAGGCTTACTTGCGAGAACTGCACCTCGACCAGAACAGTAAGGTTTTGTGCTTTGGTCTCACCAGCGGCCGAAAAAGCGATCACGAGTTGCAACTCCTCCTGAGCCAGCTCTGTTTCCTCGTGCGGCCTCGGCGACAGTAACACTAGCTGCCCTGGCTCCAACTTCGCTTGAGGTATATCTTCGACTGTTACTCCACTTGGTCCTGGGCCTCATCTGCAGGGGGGGCAAGCCATACCGCACACCCTGGCCACTTCAACGTAGACAGAACACGCGCTGGTCTACTGGTGTGCTGGTCGTGGCACAGCAAATCGTAAGCTGCCTGTTGGCGAACTGTCAACAGGTCATGTCCGGAAGCTCTGAATCAGCACTGGAAGCCTTCGAATCTTATCATACTGCAAGAGCCCACCGCATCGTATGGCACCGAAGCAGATGCGGCTGCATAGGACCTAAGCAACTTCGATGCCAAGACCAAGCAAAACAGACTTTAGCATAGTTCCGCACAGCGTCCTTGAAGCTTGAGGCTGGAGGAGCCCGACAAGGCCAGATTGCTATTTGCGTGGGCTGTTGCCATGATATGAGGTTAACTCCTGTTGGGATTATCTCTGGTGCATCAGGGCGGAATGCAGAGAAGCTTGAGAAGCTGAATAGTACTACTCCATAGTGGAGCGAAAAAAATCAAACATAAACCCTACAAGCCCAAAGGAAAGCTGCTGTAGTTCGGGCTTACCAATCACCGGTTCAATGCTCTGCTGCCCAGCGACGGAGCAAAAGGCGAGGGAGGTGTGCCCTGCAGGAAAGACTGAGAGCAAAAACACTGTTTCTTGCATGCCTTGTGGCTTGCGCGTGGCGTTCGTTCGTTTCGAGTTCTTGCTCGGCAACTGTAGCAGCTGGCAAGATCCCCCCCATAAGTCCATAAGTTGCTCTCTGAGGAAGCAAAGCACCCAACTTGACTGCAGCAACTGCGCCAGGTTAGAGACATCGGACGTAACGAGTTCAAAGCAGATAGGCCTGCCCAGAGCTTTGAAACGGCGAAGCGCACGGCCCAGCGGCGAAGGGCGAGCTCGAAGCGGCGAAAGGACCCGGCGATGCGCTGCGTTGAGCAAAGGGGCCCGTGCTTGGTGCCTGCGGTGCCTGCGCCGCTCACATCCCGACCACATTCCGCAGCAACTCCATCAGTCCCGGCAGTCCTGGCCTGGCTGCCGCCTGGCCCAAAGGGAGACGCGCTGGTGCCGCTGGTGCCCGTTGCCCCGAAGGGCGAGGGAGTTGAAGCACCGAAGGGCGAGGCCCCTGCCGAACCCCCCGCTGATGCTGACGCAGCACCAAAGGGCGACGAGCTCCGTGACGCACCGTCGAAAGGCGAAGGTGCCCTTGTGGAGGCGCTGGCTGCATCCTGGCCCCCACATTCTGAGATTGAGACTAGGGTCTCCTGCTCGACAGATACGATTTCGTCTGATTCCTCCCTGCCTGTGCCTGGGACGGTGCTGCAGCATCAGAAAAGCCAGACAAGTAAGTGGTGAACTTCTGCTTGCTCTCGCTGAGAAGCTTGTCAGAGAGATTACCCCAATCCCCACGCGGCTGCTGTAGCATCAGCCAGCGATGCTCCTAAGAGTCGGCAGGCAAAGCGCAACTCGACCAAGATCGCGTCGTGGCTTCTCAAGGTTCATGCTCATGAGCCCTCTCAATAGTTCACCCTCGGCGCGGGTCCTCGAAGGAGGTGTCGTTGGTGACCACACATGCCTACAGCATTCAACGAGCAAGGTTTGCATGCTAGAGGTAGATGAATAGCTTCCCTTCAGGCAGCAGGTCTGTGTCGGAGTCTGTCGTTGTCGGCGCCATGATGTCGTTAAGGATTCTGATTCTGACATTGGCCAACGATCGACTAGCTAACTGGCTTCGGTGGACCTGCCAAGATGAATGTAAATCCTGCTCTTCGGGCGTGCAAAACTCATTTGCGGAAACAGGAGCCGCTTCATCTGTACCCTTTTGGCTGATCCCGAACCGCATTCCCAACGCACCCAATTCGCAGAGCCACTTCCCTCTATGCCTAGATCGAGCCGTGCCCTCATAGCTCCGTTGGACTACACGCGACCCCCTAAAGACCTGCAAGATCTGAAAAGAAGCAGCGTCAGTTTAGCTTTCAATTCCAACTCTCGGCTGCAGAGTCTCACCTGGTTGTCCATGCCAAAGCTTGTGAGCTGCCAGTCGACCTTCCGGAGCAGCTCTGGCAGCACATCCTGCAACTCGCAGATTATGAGATGTCATTGCACTCAGGGTCCGGAAGTCAAGATTTCCCTCAAGCAGGCATTACCCTGTTGCCCCCTTCCCCCTGCAGTCGAGCATTATGTTGAACTTCTAGCGTCCTTCGCGTCCTTCGATGCAGCACCAGCCTATCACGGCAGACGTGTGCTCCAATACGCTTTGTTTCTGAGGAGACATGACGCGCACATTGCAACGGCGAGCAGCACAAGCGTACCAGGTCTCTTCTTACACTCTGCCCAGGCCTTTGCAGAAGGCGCTGGCGCCGTGGCCTTCGTAAACGGCGACGCGCCGGCCGGCGCATTGGGAGACGCCACAGCACTCGTTGGCGCATTGCCAAAGGGGGATGTGCTGGCAGTGCCCTGCGCCGGAGTCGCAAAGGGTGAGGTTGTGGTGCCTTGAGCCCTCGCAGAGGCTGTAGCTGGAGCATTGGCACTCTGCGCAAAAGGCGACGCACCAGAGCACCCAGCAGCGAAAGGCGAGCTAGAGCTTTGAGCAGCGAAAGGAGATGCTGAGCTTGCTATGCTTGCTCCTTGACCTCCGAAGGGTCCGACTGCTACAGCCTGACCTCCGAAAGGTAAGGCGCTCGCCGCAGTCGCAGAGCTGTTTCCGCCAGCAAACGGCGAGGCAGTGGGTGTCTGTGCCCCGAAGGGCGATGCTACAGACCCGGCACCAATCGGAGCGGCACTGGGAGCTTGGCTCGGGCCTGCCGCAAAGGGCGATGAGCTTCTTTGCGCCGTGGGCGGAGTGGAGCTCACGTTCGCTGCACCGCTGAACGGGGAAGGGGTGTTCCCTTGCCCACCAAACGGCGATGGTGATGCAGACAAACCTCCGGGATTTCCGCTGAAGGGTGAAGCAGCATGGTTTCCAGGGCCCCCTATCGAGGCAGAGTGGCCAGCAAATGGTGACGGACTTGGACCACCTTGACCAAATGGCGAGGCCGATGGCTGCGCCGATCCGGCATTCGCAAACGGGGACACCGCGCCAGATCCGAAGGGCGACGCTTGTGGAGGCACGCCAGCTGCTGAGAAAGGTGAGGCCGCTGCACCACCGCCACCACCGAAAGGCGATGCGGAGGCACCACCACCGACATTACCTGTCCAAGGTCGGGCTGGAAAAGATTCACAAAACAGGTGCTGATGCAACAAGATGCAAACTAGACCGGTGAGAAAGATAACTTTCCTGCAAAGGCTGCAACAGGCGCAAAGCGGGAAGCCTGCGAAGGGCGAAGCACCACCTGCAAAGGGAGACGCCTCAGCACAACCAAGAATACCACGTTTCTTGCTTCCGTCTGCAAGAAATACTGACATAGCCTAGCATGGCCCAAAAGTCGAACAACCAGGGACCTTGAACTTCAGCTGACGATCTGGTGCTTCAGTCTTCGAGCACGAAGACTGCCGCAGGTTAAGGCAAAGTGCATGAGAGCTCTCCAGCTCTGTCGAGCTTCTAGCTGCAAGAACTCCATCGACGAGAGACCCTTCTTCAACTCGTTGCACGAATAAGGTTTCACTGCTTCTATCAAGAATAAGAAGGAACATACTAGGAAGACAAGCCCAACTACTTGGTGATGCCAATCTGCATCGCGGATTGCTTCTGGTCAGCTTTGTCACTGTAAACTCGCCATTCACCAACTGAGATCAAGGGGCATGCCGACAGAGATTCACGTGCCAGTTGTTTCGAAACTGAAGTGTTTCTAGCCGGAAAAACCTGGCACAGTCTCGACTCCTGGTCTCCCGTTGTCTTGCTCAAGTCGCAGAAACCCCCCGAGTGGATGTGCGACTTAAATCACCAACCTGGTCGAACGTTGAAGCTGAACTCAACTGAACATGCTGGAAAAGTCCAAGCTCTCTCGGATCCTGCGAGTACCTAATTTGAGGTCGCAGCAGAAACCGCTCCCGCGAAGGCACCCTGCCCAGCTCCAAACCTCGTGGCATGTGACACAGGACGTGTCGAAGAGAGGAAACTTAAAAGGCCTTTCCGCTACAGCTAGGGTGTTCAGCTACATGAAGCATGGCATGAACCTGCAGCCTCACTCTGCAATCACGTTTTGATCACCTGCTTCGACTCGCTGGTTGAAGTGGCGCGGGCGGGTGTGATTCTGCGTCCAAACTAGACTCCGAAGAAAATGCTTCTCAGATTTCCCCTGTCCCAGCCGCACCATGCCGCAGCGAGCGAAGTTCCATGGGACAGAGATGGGCGTGTGCAGAGATCCGGTACGCTGAACTTCAAGGCTGAGCTGTGTATCTCGAGACGATGGCAGAGCCAAAGCTGTTTTCGGGTTGAGTCTTCAGCGGCCAGTCTCGTACATGCAGCCGCATGGGTGACTCTGAACGACCAGAAGTACAGAAGTACAGCTTCCAATGCCTGGTGGACTAGGGTCATGGACAAACGGACCTGACGAAGCTCGTGGCTCTCTCTGTCTATCGCATATGGAGCCATAGCTGCGGCGAGCAAGCGCTTGCACGACTGGCGAAGAGAAGGGATAAGTCGGCCAAAGTTACTTGGGCACTGTCCCGGTACGTGAAGCCGGCGATCTTCTCTGTGTTGGCAAGCATCCTCGCACGGGCCACATTACAGAGGTGAACCTGCTCTGCGAGCTTTGGACACACATCATTGGCATCTGAGAGGTGCACTCCACATCGATCATCAAGTCGCGGTTCTCGATGTCCGATGGTCCGAGGTTGTCAAACCTTCGACCGTTTGCACGGTCAGACGTCAACTTATACGAGATTGCAAAGGATGCAGCATGCATGGGGAGTAGCTCGAATCTACATTTCGTGGCAGAGATTCGCTTGCATGGAGGTTTCGGAATGTTGAAAGACGTCAAGTCCTATTTGGACTTACTTCCATGTTTTCCGGCACCTCTGGCCTCCGGATGACTGTCGGGTATTTCAGGGCCAGCGGATGCCACAAACGCAGCTTCTTGAAGAGCTCAGGCCTGCCATGGGCTGTAGGGGTTTAGGGTCGAGGGTTTTTTCGGATCTAGGGGTTTATGGGTTTTGGCTCGAGGGGTTAAAGTTTAGGGTTGGTCAATAGCAACAAATTCGTCAACTCTGGAGCCCACAGAGCCGAATAGCTGGCCGGCAGCACTGCTTGAGAATGCATCTTCGCTTGAACTCGGCTATTTCGTGCCGCCGTCTGTTCTGGAAAGGCAGCAAGTGACGCGCCCACCTCAGTGTGCTTAATATGGACCTGGAAGCTGAGCGAAGGGTCTGCAACCGAAACCTCACACCTTTGCTAAGCAAGATCCATGAGATCATAGGCAATAGGCAGTTGCGTTGCAACCTGGCATAGTCTATAATGCCAGCATGTCATCTCGAACTATCATAAAGCACGCTGAGGGCAGACATGACCACAAACTTTTCCGATCAACCATGCAAAGAGTTTGGAGTTGAAGCTGCCGCAATGCTGGACAGCTGAGCTCAGCCACTGCCAGGTCTGCTCTGAAACCTCACACTCGATGCGTGAACGCCAGGAACGGCCAAAGGCAAAAAAGACTTGCCATAAGTGTTCGAGCTGCGAGTTGGATCTGAGACACAGCAGCAGCCTTAGGGGCCTTCCCGAAAAGGAGTCCAGAGAAGCCAAGACGCCATGTCCTCGAACTCGATGTCCGTCATGGGCATGAGTTCTTCAAGCTCAGCGGTCTTCTTCTCCAGCCACTCGGCCTGTCTTGCGCTGAGGTGCATCGGCTGCTACACCGTCAGACTTTGATTGCACTTCGGTCCTTCTCATCCTCCGTCATCGTGGTGGGCTCTCCGGCTCCAATGCGCGGATCCTGGCCGGTGCAAAGGACCAAGCTTGGAAGTGCCGCTATCGTTCAACAGACAACAGCGCCCGTCCATATTGTAGCTGCCCGTGTACCGACGCTGGACAGTGCTTCGTGCCTTGGGAAGCCAGCAGGGTGGAGAATGCGCTCATGAAGAAAGGAACACATCGCCCAAAGCCATACGTAAAGCCCTACAGGATTCGGAATGCATATTGCTCACAGTGCTCTGAGCTCCCGGCAGCCATAATGCAGCCCACTGCTGCAGCGAGGCCGACCTACTCCGGCACAGGTAGTTTTCTCCAACAGAGAACGGCTGGCATTAGCGTGCAAACCACACGAAGAACGCTTGACATGAGTCAGACATTCGGTGGTGAAAGCTGCATCTGGCAGATTCGTGTTCTTTGTCGAAATTTGCGAATGAAAACAGTGCCAGAGACTGGCCAACGAGTTCAATTCATCTTCGGAGGGGCTGAGAGCATGGCGAGTGGCAGAGAGCCGCACATGGCGGCGGCCCTGTCGCAACAGCTTCGCAGCGTGAAAACACAAACCGAGTCCACTGAGAAAGCTTGTGCGTAAGCAGAAGTGGAAGATAACTTGCATCTCTGTGGTAGGGCTGCTTTACTCTCAATGCATCCAGCGTGCAATTTCGCTCACTGGAGAGCCTCCACAGGCATAAGCTCTGTCATTGATGTTGAACGAAAGGCAGCCACACAGACTCAGTCCCTAGACAATCTTCCAGGTATCAACTATTCGCTTGGGACAGGGATCATGAGCCTCCGGGTGTCTCAAGCATCACCATCATTGCATTCACCACCATCACCGACTATGAACAACCATATACATCCCAGGCCTTGGCTCCTGCACTGGGTGCAGCTGTGGTCCACGAAGTGCGCTTCGACCGGCCGGGGAGGCCTGTAGCTGCGGTAGCAGCAGCAGCGGTAGCCGTTTAGTAGCGGCAGCAACCGCAGCAGCAGCAGTAGCAGTGCCAGTGGCAGTGCCGGTGGCGGTGGCAGTGGCAGCTGCAGCAGCAGCAGCAGCAGCAGCAGTCGCAGTAGCAGTGGCAGCAGCGGTAGGCAAGTTGCAGGACCAGTAGCAGCAGCAGGAGCAGGAGCCGTGGCGGTAGTGGCAGCGGTAGTGGTAGTAGTGGTAGAAGTGGTAATAGGGGTAGCAGTGGGAGCAGTGGTAGAAGTGGTAGTAGTGGTAGTAGTGGTAGTAGGAGCGGTGGTAGCGACAGGAGTGCTAGTAGTGGTAGGAGTGGTAGTAGTGGTAGTAGTGGCAGTAGTGGTAGAAGTGGCAGGTGGTAGTAGTAGTAGTAGTAGTAGTAGTAGTAGTAGTAGTAGTAGTACCCATGCGCGCCTCCTGGCGCCTGGTGTTTTGCTCTGTTTTCAAGTGTTTCGGGGAGGTTTTGGGTTGGGGGGGGGGGTGGGGGGTGGGGGGGTTAATAACGACATGGTCGACCGCAAGTGGTTTTCTTGTTGCCAAAAACACTGGCAGTGCCGGTACTTTGGAGCGTTTTATGGGGCCTTTTGTTCGACTGGGAGGGGAGGGTTTGGTGGGGGTGTCAATCACGACATGCTGAACCGCGATTTTTGCCGAAAACGCAATCCCCACGGTGTGGCTCGATTTTCGTGTGTTTTCGAAGCATTTTCTTCCACTGGTGCGGGGGTCGTCAGGCGGGGGGGCGCGCACAGTGGCTCGATTTTCCTGTGTTGGCAGTAGCAGTAACAGTGGCAGTGGCAGTAGCAGTAGCAGTAGCACAGTACACTGATAGTGCAGCAGCGGCACTAGCAGTCGCAGTAGCAGTACCAGTACCAGTAGCACTAAGAGTAGCGCAATGGTTTTCTTGTTGCCAAAAACACTGGCAGTGCCGGTACATTGGAGCGTTTTATGGGGCCTTTTGTTCGACTGGGCTGAAGGCACGAGTCGTTCTGCAGCAGTGTAGCAGGCCTAGTAGTAGTAGTAGTAGTAGTAGTAGTAGTAGTAGTAGTAGTAGTAGTAGTAGTAGTAGTAGTAGTGGTAGTAGTAGTAGTAGTAGTGGTAGTAGTAGTAGTAGTAGTAGTAGTAGTAGTAGTAGTAGTGGTAGAAGTAGTGGTAGTAGTGGTAGTAGTGGTAGTAGTGGTAGTAGTGGTAGTCGTGGTGGTAGTAGTGGTAGTCGTGGTAGTCGTGGTGGTGGTGGTGGTGGTGGTGGTGGTGGTGGTGGTGGTGGTGGTGGTGGTGGTGGTGGTGGTGGTGGTGGTGGTGGTGGTGGTGGTGCAAGTAGTGCTAGGCAACAAACTGGTCGGAGCCGTCGTTAGGGTGCTAGTAGTGCGAGAAATACTAGTAGCGCTAGTAGTGGAATGGTAGCAGTCGTAGGAGTGGTACGAGTGGCGGGTAGTGGGGTTTGGCAGTGGTGGTCGAAATTAGTAGTCCTAGTGCTAGTAGTGGTAGTCGTGGTAGTAACAGTAGCAGTGGTAGTGGTGGTAGTAGTGGTAGTAGTGGCAGTAGTGGTAGTTGTCGTAGCAGTAGTAGTAGCAGCAGCAGCAGTAGTAGTAGCGGTAGTAGCAGTAGCAGTAGCGCAACAGCAGCCAGTAAGCCACCCAAGTGTCAAGAACAACAACCGGAGGAGTCGTGCAAGCTTGAATTATGCAAGAATCGGCACGAGGCTCGCTTTGCCAAGTGTGGGATGCGCGGTGGGTTGAAATGAACATGCCGTGTCTCTGAACATGCCCTTGATCTACCATGTGCCGTACATCGAGGCTGCAACGCTGAGGAACGCCGCTGCCGAAGATCCCCAGGTGCCGAAAATCAACAGGAGAGCACATGGAAGAAGAATCCTGTCGCAAGGCAGTCAGGGCCAGGGGGCTGCATCCAGTGGAGGATCTGCTCCGTGCAGCCGAGTGACAAAGCAGCTGCGCTCTTTCGGCCGGTCATCGTAGGTCTCAGGCGCGTGCAAACAGCATCTGTCATCTGTCTGTGCTTCGAACTCCTCTCTGCTCTCTCTCTCTCTCTCTCTCGCTGTCTCGCGGCGCCTGAAGAGTCCTGCAGCCATGAGAGCCACGCCTCAAGACAAAGGACTGTCAGCTGGGGCAAGCAAAGCACCGCTCCAGCTCACCCTGCCGGCAACACAGGAAGCAAACCCCGCAGGGAAAGTGATACTGAACTGAGCGTCTTGCGCCAAAACAGCCGTGGACCCCTTTGAGCCAACAGGAGCTGCAGGCATTGAACTTCCGGCTCCGAACCCAGGGTTCGAACTCCAGTCCGTCTGGAGTTCAACTCTGAGTTCGAGAGTTCAGAAGTTGAGTTGAACTCGGAGTTCAACTCTAAGTTCGAACCTAGGGTTCGGAGGGAACTTCTATATTCGAACCCTGAGTTCGGGGGCCCGAACTCTGTTCCGGGGATCTCTTACTTCTTTCCAAGTCGTCGCAAATTTGGGCAGCTTTGCATCGCCGACATTTCCGGATTTTACCACGAACACTGTCTACATGCACAGCAGAGGTAGCAAGAGCGATGCAATACGACGTAGACACAACATCCCCCGGATTGCATCCCCGCTGGAGTTTCACGGTTGGCAAATCCTGTACAGCTGTTGGTTTGTAAATGCCTTGTAGTATTGTCACCTGAGGTTTTCTGCTGTGCACCTGCATCTGGTTCGTGACTGGTGCGATGTCATGACGCTTAGAGTTTGAGAACAGGGATGCCCAGCCACAGCTGCCACACATTCAAAAAACAGACCCCCTGCAGTACTCGAAACTGACTAGACAGGCCCCCCTCAAGATTCAGATGCAGATAAACCTAGTTGCTCAACCTCATCCATCATGGCCACCATGATCATAAGCCAAGACCAGCCCCGTAGCATCTCTAAATGAAAGCAAATTCATCTCAGAACATCTGAAAGTCCAGAGCGTCACCGAAATCTTGCACGAAGGCGAGATTCGGGTGTATCCGAAGTTTATCCATGTTGATAAGGATGAATTCGTAAATTCAACCCGGTGTCCAAACTGCAGGCTTTTCAATCAAGGTTTGGCTTCCAATAGGCTTACATGATCGGGTGCTCCTTAGGTTGGTTGGCGCTCCCGCCCGGTCGAGGAAACATGCCAAGCACGGGAACGTTAATGACATGCAGTGCAAGCAATGCCCCCTTCTGTATGCAAACTCTGTGATTGATTCATGCTTGCTGAGACAATGGACCTTGTGCTGGAATGGCTCCTACGCAACAGGATCTTCAAGTGAAGGAATCGAACTGGCGTTTTGTTTGCAACGATTCGAGCAGCTTGGTACTGTGTTTTCCTGTCGTTAACGAGCCCACCATCGTGAGCAGGCTTTCTGCTGAGCAGATGAATTCCCGTTGGGGTGCGCAGAAGTGAAACATAAAAGACAGTAAAGTCGCCGAGCCAGCAATTCAAGCCTCAACAGAACAGTGAATTTTGACATACTGAAGACATTCGAGGAGTAGCCTTGCCTTACCAGACAGTTTGCATCTTCAAACGGAGTGCAGGTGGTCACTGAAAGTAGTTCAACGAGCTGAGAGCAAGGCTAGGATCATGGCCGCCTTGGCCGAATATTATCCAGCCAATGTGCCACCTTGAAACCAGCATGAGACCATGTTTAAGAGCGTTATGCAGATGTGAGCGCGACCGCCTCTCCGCGATGCTTTGGCAACCCGCCGATGATTGAATCTTACTCTCGACTCCTTTCTGCGATACTCCTGCCTGGCTTTCCCGCGTGCCCCACCTTAGCTCATCAAACCACAGCTTGGCAGGACAGGTGGTCGCCCTGAAAGAAGTGCTCGATGCTCAAGTGGCTGCACTCGCGGGCTGGACATCTCCCCCCCGGTACGGCTGCGCAGGCCCTCGGCTCTGTAAGAATCCAGTTCTGCCAGCCCTGAAAACTGTCAAGCAAGGTTACGGCAGCTCTTTCGGCCGCCCGGGCTGCGGTCGGCCTGCACAGAGGATTTTTCGACACATTCTACATGCTTCCACAAGGTTCTTGGCGCTCCGGAAGTAGAAGCAAACGGAACGGACACTGGCAGGCCTGGGGCTTGCAGCAGTCGCTTGCCGCCATCTGAAAAGCAGAATTCCAGCTTTGACGAAGGTGCTACGAAACGACCAGCCAGACAAATGCAGTTGCTTCTGATGCGAGGGATGTGACGCGGACCCTAGCGGTCACTGGCGGCTCTGAATCAAACACGAATCCGTAGCCAACCCCGACTCGAAGGAAGCATCTGAAAGCTACAGGCCTCGATGCTTTCGGCACTTCGGAGGGCCATCGTACTTCCCCTCATGGCATGAGGACGCAGTTGGCCATGGCAAGTGTTAGTTTTTGAATCCCTCCTTGTCCTTGGGCCCTTGTGTTTCATTCTGTGTGCCTTCTATGCATCTCCGCACTTTTGCATCCGGGACGCCGCCGCTGAGCGAGCTGGAGCAGTGCTTTGTGTGTCTTTGGGCCTGTCCTGGCTGACAAAGTGCAAGAGCAAGGCGTTGCATGCACAGTGCATGTGCAAATTGTGCTGAACATCACCACATGACGAGCTGCCATACACTGCCAACTTATCTAATTCGGGAGCTGCCACCTCAAATCACTTTGTCGAAGTGCCAACCCACTGCATTGAAGTTCCAATTTTTCGACACAGCACTCCCGCACCTCAGCCACCGGCCGCTGTGGCGCGTGAAGGTTGGGCTCGGAACGTGCAGCCAGTTGGCTGCCGCCACCGCCTCCACCAGCTCCTCTCATCGCACCCTCCTGGTGGATGGCTTCCAGCGCAGCTGCTGCAGCAACCTGATCACACCGCGGAAATGGAAATCCAGCAAACTTCGGCTATGCTTACTGCTAGTTGCAATGTCTGGTGTGGCCTCGCCGAGATTGATGGCAACACGACTGCTCTCACCGGTGACCTGAAAAGCGACGCAAAGTTCAAACAAAGCTTCGGTCGGATTGATGTGGTGAAAGGACCATCAGCGCAATCGCTTAGTTTCCGGTTCAATACCGGCAACTACAGGCTCACTTGGGAAGATCGGGTCCTGCTGAACAAATGCAGACTGGCGGGCTGACAGAAAAGCAAAAGAAGCGTGCATATGTAATGTTTGACACATGTGGACAGCACGCCGCAAAGTGACAAGCAGAAGCAAATGGCTATAATGTAACGAAGCCCTGATCAAGAGAAGGGCAACCTCAGTATGTGCAAACTCCTTGCCGAGCGTGGCTCCCACATGCAAAGCATGTAGCCTAGTTAACCGACTCCCATTGATAAGGCACGGCATTAGCCGTGATGTGGAGTGCAGGGGTCCAGGCTACGGCAGGCACTCGGGGAAGCGGGAGAGGCGCCCCACAGTTGTGGCAGTAGCGGGCATCCTGTGCGTCGCGAGGGATGGATCGGCTGGACCACACTGCCATCGCAGATGATACGGTCATCCCTGGAGACTGGGCTGCGAGCCAGTGAAGTTGGAACTTGCCCACACTTGGTACACTGGTACTGCGCGAACCATGCCACGACAGACCTCAGGCCAAGTGGATGTGCCGACTGCCAGATGTCTGGACCTCTGAGACACCAGCGCTGACGGGCCTACCGTGGAGGGCACGACAGACTGCGCCACCTTGGAAGCCTCGGCACGGTCACAGCTAAAATTGTCGCCATATGCGGTCACCGAATCACCGTTGTCTCTTACCTTCCAGACAGCTTGGTGTGACTTTGCAGGGTGTGGCAGACCACAGAGGCATGTCGTAATTTCTTCCCTGCAGGGTGCCCTCCCGAGTCTTCGTTCACCTCTACTTCGTCCTCTCCGTGGGACACCTCAGATGCGCAATCCACACGGCCACCCTGGGACTCCACGCCACAGCGGGGCGATGCTCGTAGAGGCTTGGCCTTGGCAAAAGCACTCCGCAAATTGCTTCCTGCATTCACTCATGGAGTCGTATGGCCACTCCGGGACCCCTGCAACGCCTCCCTTGGCGGAGCAGGGCCCGGCGTCCCCAGCTTCTGCCGCAGCGTCGCCTAACACAAAACAGGGTCGAAAAGACCAGCCACTGTGAACACAAGATGCCTGGAGTCCTAGATGCTCCCGCTACTGTACTTGTAGCCCCTGCAAGGATAACCAGGGTTTGGCCTCCCAAAGCTCTGCAGCACTTGCACGCTGTCGACTCGAAAGAGAGGAGCGGCGCCTGGACTTGACTCCCGACTCGTGGTGCTGTGCTTCGCTCAACGCGAATGCCCGCATCAACCAAATCTGCTCAGTGGTGGCGGTCGGGCGAGTACAGAACCGATTTGCTGCCTGACTCACAGGTCTGGCATACGGTCCAAGAAATTCAGCCGTGTGTTGAAGCTTCTCGGGTGTTGAGAAGCATGTGCGACCGATTGCATGAAAGGATCAGCACCAAAAGGAGTCCACGTAAACCGGCAGCTTGCGAATAAAGGCAGCACAGTGAAATCTCCACAAAGCCATGGGGTACCTTATTTGGGCATCCTTATAACAAGGATCCTACTATTTTGGGTACTATCACACGGATGGCATCAAAGTGGAGCCTCAGTGGCTGCACGCTACTTACGGAGGGCAGCAGCGGCTGCGATGCGGAGGAGCCAGGACCTGAGCAACCCACTGACAGCCCTGCCATAAATACGAGTATAGTATAGTATAGTATAGTATAGTATTATATAGTAAAAAGTATAGTATAGTATAGTATAGTATAGTAATTACATCATCATGGGCAACACATCTGCGAGCCTCCCCCATCGGTTCCCACCATGGACGCCGAAGCTTTGGACCAAACAACATGCTGCGGCAATCATGGCAGGCTTCGCGCACGGCGGTTCAACTGAAACCCTCGCAATGGCGCGTTTCAATTTTTTTAGCCTGCAGAGTCGCGGATGGCGAGATGCATTTGCGTAATCGTTCTCATTCAAGCAATGGAGATTCAGAGCGGCGGGAGAGCACCACAAAGATCAAAGGAGGATTAATTAGAAGAGCGATCTTGGGAAAAGAACTTCACTCGGTCCAACCCCGCTTGGCCAAACGACAGGCGGCTTGGTTGGGTTTGGCTGACTCGGCCTGGGCCTCGAAGAGCACAGTCAAATTTTCCGTAGCTTCAACAGAGCTGTGAAAGCCTACAGCAGTCGAATACTTCGCGCTACAACCCCTCAAAGATGAGATGGCAATCGAAGGCACCAAGCCGGCCCACCAGTGCACACGATTCGCACAGAAAACAGCCCGGCTAGTAGCAAGGCATGAGAGCGGCACAGGACCGGCACTGGTACGAGCGGCTTTGCACCCAGCCATCTCAGCGAGCAGTGGGAGAGCGATGACTGGCGGGACCTTCTGCACATTCTTCAGGTGATCTCTGTTCGTGTCCTGCAGACAAGTAGCTGGACCGCGAGCATGTCGACATCTAGAATCGAGATTGCAGGTGAACCAGGCAAGTCAGGGTTTAGGATTCGCTCCCCAAACAGGATGACAACACGACGGGTTCTTACCTCAGCTTGAGTGAATAATGACGGCGTCACGTGCTCGGGGTAGCTTTGGCATGAACATGCTCGACTACCTGTGCGTGACATGAACTCCCAAGTGACGGCCGCATCTGCAGAGATGCCAAATTAAAATCCACAGTTTTGGTGCTCACTTGCATGCTCTTGCCACACTGCCGTGTGCATGTTCGAGTGCCCATTTTGGCTTTCAAGTCGCTAAAGACCTCCACTATATTCGGCTCTTTGCGGCTCCGCAGTGTGGGACCGCAGTTCTCAATCGCACTGTCGTTGTCCGAAGTTGGCAATCGGCTACCGCCACGATGTCGTCGTCTTTTAGGGCACGCATCGTCTTCCCACATCGCAACAGTGCCGCTCCTATCTTGGGTCCGGTTCATGCTTCCAGATCCAAATACTTAAGCATGCTCCCTTCGCAGTTCCGTGCATCTCGGCCTGCCGTAGTTGTGCTCCTGCCACACCTTTGTCGTTCGGACGTGCCTATCTTGCTGCCGCCATAGTCTTGCGGGCATTTTGCATCCATGGCGAGGTCTTGTCAGCCTCATGTAAGGCTTCCGACTCCTAGATATTGCTTCACTGCTTGGGGTCTATGCTGGCATAGTCTTTCAAGTTGGCACACGACCTGAGCGTTCTTCGGGTTGCATATTGGGCAGCCTAGAAGCAAATCTACCCAAGCGACATCACTCAGGAATTCCCCAGCCCGCCCTAGAGCCCCCGTGGCAGTGGAAGCAAAGAGCAGCAGCAGCGTTAAGAATAGGTTAGCCGGCGGTGACATTACCCCAACGGACTGTATGTCAAAATGGATAGTTCGGCAAAGTACAGCTTCTTCATGCCAGCGGCCTCTTCATTCGGTGCCACCGAAGGCCCCATGAGCAAAGGATTTCCGGGGAACAGTGGCCTGGAGCAGCCGCAATCAAGCATAAAGTCGATCAGCGGCTGTCTGTCGGCTGAACCAAGCAATCGAACAAACAAACAAAAAACAAAAAAACACACAGACATACATACCTACCTACGTACGTTTCTACGTGCGTACGTCGATAGATACATACATACATACATCCAGACATGTGACATAGTTCATACGAAGGAAGGAAGGAATTCGACCGACCGACCAACCAACCAAGAAAGTAAGCAAGCAAGCCAGCCAGCCTACACATGCATGCATGTATGCATGCACACATACAGACATACATACATAAATTCATTCCCTCATCCTCCGGATGCTGTGAGAAATTCGCTCTCGGGCCTGGCCAGAGCACGATTTGCTCTGGCCTAGTGTTCGTGGCGCCTGAACCAAAAGCTAGGACCTCGTCTGCGCCAAAATAAAACACCACCACCACCACACACCAACAGGCACTCCAGGCTTCTCGACCACACCCATACTCACGACGGAAGCTGCAACGACCGACCCAGAACAACAAGAACAACAACTGCAGCGATGACGGCGATG
Organism: Symbiodinium sp. CCMP2592; assembly: GCA_905221615.1. Taxonomy (NCBI): domain Eukaryota; class Dinophyceae; order Suessiales; family Symbiodiniaceae; genus Symbiodinium; species Symbiodinium sp. CCMP2592. The sequence goes on from CAJNDT010004846.1 coordinate 186,916, forward strand.
ACGCCAAAGAACTCAACGACACCCAGCCCTACGACGGCGACAACGGCGAAGACGAGAAGGGTGCTGTCGATGACCTGACGACAACGCAGAGAGGAAAGCACGACGTACCCTTGATGCTTGCCTGGGCCTGCAGAGCAGCAACTAGGTCCATGTGGCCGGCTTCGGTGGCACAGGCGGCGGGCGTGCGGCCCTGACGGCAGTACGCAGAGACTTCAGAACGGGCTTTCTGGATTGGGGTGCCGGAAGGAATTCACGATCTGTCAGACTTTACGTAGGCTGTCCGGACAGCGCGATAAAAAAGAAGCCTGCCTTGCTGTCAAGGTCGTTCGGGTTAGCATTGAGACTGATCAGGTACATGGCGAGATCCTGAGAAAAATGAGCCAAGATGACTGCGAAACCAAACACGTCGCTTTGGCCGTCTCTCATCTCCTTGTGGCCTTTGCTCGAAGCCCAGTGCAGCATGGTGTAGTCCTCCTGGCATGCCGAATGCAGCGAACGCGTAAAACTAGCGTCCTAAGTCTCTGGTCTCGCAGGAGTCCAGCGACTTCATGCAACTTTCGCACCGGCGGCCTTCCACTTCATGGAATGCCATCCCCTGGTCTCGACTTGCCGCAGGACCTGACAGAACGAACATGGTGGATGATCTCAGCGCAGTACGAGTACATGTTGGTCGGCGAGAAGCCCTTTTTGCCCCAATCTCATGCGACTCATCCACGCATGCGACATATGCGTCAGCATGTGAATCGCGATTTCACCCTGCTGAGCATGAGTGCATGCTTGAATGACTGCACTCTGGGTTAAGGCATCCACTGTCAATCTGGCCACGTGCATCTCTGTGAGACACTGCACCGCAGAAAGCCAATGGCCGGCCAGCGATTCGGCAGCCGCATTGTAAGTGATGTCATTCGGCCGGGACCTTGAAGATGCCATGCTGTGAAGAAGTGACAGAGAAGACAGCCACTGCGCTTCTTCGCAAGCATAAATTGCAGCGTTGAAGGTGATGGTGTCGGGCAGCAGAGTGAATTCTTGCAATCGTGCGACCAAGCCCAGGCTAGATTTCCACTGAAGGCCTTTGCCAAACGCACTCAAGAGCCCGTTACAGAGCCTCAGGTGTGGCTGCAGGTTTTCTGCCATGATGGAGAGTAGAAGATCCGTGGCCCAGTGCCATTGCTCTGATTTTTCACAGGCACTGACAAGTGCTCCAAAGGTAATCTTGCTTCTTTTCGTACATGTGAATCGCATCTCCGAGAGAAGCTCCAGGGCTGCTGTCCAGTCTGCCGCCTTCTCGCAGGCGCTCAGCGCTGCGTTGAAACTGATGGTGTCTGCTTGCAGATTCCAGGCCTTCGCTTTGGATTTCAGCAACCAAAAGGCGCTCCTCCAGAGCCCCGTCTTCTCGCACGCGGACGTGGCAGCGTTCAGGCTGACGAGGCTCGGCGGAAGCCGCATACTACGCATCTTCGCGGAGACCAGGCACAGGGCCAGATTCCAATGCTCGGCTTCCCGACAAGCACTGATGACTGAGCTGGCTGAGATTGTGGTCTTCTCTGCCTCTGCAAATGCCCCTAAAGCCTGCGACCACGCCGTCCCCTTCTGGCAAGCGCTGAGTACCACACCGAGGTGAAACTTGTTCACCTCCTTCCGAAAACAACGCATGACTTCCAACATCTCTGTCGCCCGCCACCAGCGTCCTCCTTGAGCAATGTGCTCCAGGACCTTGGTCCCATGCCGCGGATCGGCACTGAGGCCACGAACCTCGCGGCGGATGTCCATCAACTTTCTGCAGCATGGGAAAATCGGAAGGCACACTCCAACAGAGCAGGGCCAGGGGTTTGAGCTTACAGCTTCGACGAGGCGGCACAACCATTCGATGCAAGCGCAGATCGAAGCCATCTATCTGCGAGTCTCTTTAGAGCACAGACATACCGATCTGGCCAGGAAGTCTCTAAGGGAACCAACCAAAGTCCAACACCACTCATTCAAGGCGCACAAACTTGATAAACAGTCGACGCTGACCCTCGACGTGCTTCTCCGTGCGAGGGCGACGAGCACGCAAAAAGCAGGAAGCTAACAACAACCTTAAAACCGAGACGGCTGCACCTGCTGGTAGGCAGCAGGCAAGGAATCCACTTGCGGCCGCTCAGAAGCTGGCCTCTCCAGGAGAAACACAGATGAGCCCAATCCCGGCCTTGCCCAAAATGTCAAGGGAAAAACTACACAAGATTACATCGACAGTCCCCTTGAAGAATTAGCCACGGGACCATACAATGGGTATTGATGCGTGGGAGTGGCCTGCGACTTTGTCGTATTAACATCTTGCAGATTGTTGAACCAACAGCTGCTGCATGCTACTATACTTATACAAAGTTCTAACGCTGTCCAATGCCGCATGGTCCAATGTATGTTTGAATATTCAAGTGTCTCCGTTTCTTCAGCAAGTCGATATTGAGGTTCAGGCAGGGCCGGTAAACGGCGGGGTAGCAATGCATGTGTCAGTGGTAGCCGCACTTACCCTAGGATCAAGCCGAGCCTGTGCAATCAAAACGGCAGCACATTCGACTCGAATCCTTATCGAGATGTGTTTGAGAAGCCTCTCGAAATCTGCGTGCTGACCATCTTACTCATACGAAACAAGGAGTTTTCATGGAGGCCAGCTTAGGCTCTTCGCATTGCCACTGTATTCTTGAAAGCCTGCTACTGATAGTAGGATGGACCCTCGGGATCTCCCCAGGCCTGAAGGGGTCCGCTTCGCCTGCGACCGGGAAATACTTCACAGATTGCTACTTCAGGCTGCAAGCATCTTCGGAAGCTCTTCAGGGCGAATCGAGTCATGTGGCTCCGCGACTCCCTGGCGGCTTCGACTTGCCGCCTCCCACCCGGCGCAGGTGGTAGGCCAAGCCCGTGCGTCCCGCCCGTTCGGCATAGAAGAGCGGTGTGCGACCTGTTCCAAGGTTCGAGAGAGACGGACGTGACATCACAAGAGCGGAGCAGGGAGCCATGGGCAGCGCAGGTTTTGTGCACACTGCCCGGTCACCTTGGTCATCTCGGGATGACAAGAGGCCGTGGCCGTTGTCCTGGGCCGACGAGCAGCCATCATGGGGCCGGGAAGCAGCGAAGGTATCATCGCTATTGCCATGGTCATGCAGCTTCAACATCATCACCATCGATTGTCACCATTGTCAGGAACAGGACGGTCATGATGGCATGCTTTATATTCTGTAGATGATGCTGATGATGATGGTGATGATAAGCATTACCAGCAAACTTGCATTGGTGCTGGGATTGTTGTGGGTTTCTCGGGGTCTGCACCTGGTAAGTCACTCTCAGCCTGCGGCCACAAGACGACGGAGGAATTCCACAAGGTCTCGGCGACCTCGATGAGCTGCCCAATGCATAGGCGAGTAGCCGTGCTCGAACCTCAGCGATCATAATGCAGTGCGCCGCGGGCGCAAGGCCTGAGAGATCCGAAGGCGCCCACCGTTCTGGCATGTCGTCCTGTGCCATGGCTTGAAGGACCTGGCAACTTTCGATCCTTCTCGAAGACTCATGCGGAAAGCTGAAAGCTGGCAACGGCGTCATGGCCGGAGCCATGCTTCAATGCTGGAGGTCCCGGGAAGCATCGTGCGAGTCACATGTGGCCCCGGAGCTCTTGGTTCCGCATCAGAGAACAGAAGCGCATGAGTCCTTCTAGTAAGGACATGACGAAGGCAAAGCCGGTCAAAGAACGTTGCACACTTGAACCTAGGCAGGGCCTCGATGAGCTGGTCGGGGACTGATGCAAGAGCTGACGTCGGCTTCAGTATCTCCAGCTCCTCTGGACCAAGAGTCACATGCAAACACTGACAGCTGAAAGCATTTTCAAACCTTTGACCACTCCTCTTCACAGCGCTTCATGTCCCGCTGCAGGTACTCTTTGATCTGAGCCGATTGGCGAAACAGAACTACCTCAAGCCTTGCAGCCCAGGTGACGGCATTGCCTTCTGCTGGTCTGACTCTGACAGGCTGTGCTCCAAAGCTACCTGCGGCCGGACAGTGCAGCACACGCTGTCAAAGCTTCGCTGATGCGCGAGACCCCCCGGCCACCAGGGTCTCCCATATGTTATGGGGCTTTGGAGGAGTGTGACAGCCAGAATGCTGACGCCGTGGTCACAGCAAATCTTATGTATGTTGAGATTCAAGTCCAGGGTTCGTCATTCATCGCAGGACACATGCTTGAATTGGGGCATCGGTCCTGTGCTGGTTTTCCTAGACTTGCCTGACGACAGAATTTAGGACCAATCTCCCTCGGCGGGTCCACACTGTCATCTTTGTGGTCTGCTCTGGTTTGGGGGAACAGGGCACTTCCACGACTCACGCAGCATACATGTTCAGGGCAGTACTGCGGGGAGTTTGTGTGCCTTATACCCCCCTTTACAGTGCAGCACGACAGCTTGTGGACAGAACTTACGACATGCCTACTGACTCTCCAGCTTCCATCAGCAACACCAATTATAGTGGGCCTGTTCAGCCAGGGGAGCTCGGTTTGGAGTGAGTGCAACTAGTGACCCCAGCCTGACCTTTAACCATAGCGTCTCTCTGTCTCTCTCTCTCTCTCTCTCTCTCTCTGTCTCTCTGTCGTCTTCCTCGAAGACAATTGAAGGGCGCGACCCCATCCCTGCACGCAATCCTGCACAGGTTGTGTGTGTGTGTGTGTCTGATGCGAGCTCCGGCTTATGCAAGGCCTGAGTTGGAGGAGAAACCCTTTCTGTAACAAGACACGCACCTAAATCTGAAGACAAACCCCCCGCCAGGCATTTCAGTTGCTCCGATTTAGAGCTGGTCTTGTACCGACCAGGCTGCACTCTGGATTTCTGGCTGCGGCGCAAGATGCCCCTCTGGGAGCCCCCTTCGTGCTTGTTTCTTTCGCCAGGCTTGAGGGGCGAACCCCCACTGGGGGCACTTCTTGTCTCTGTCTTCTTCCGCTGGGCATGAGGGGCTGTTGAGACCCCTCGGCCACTAGGGCCACCCCATATTTTGTGGGTACTTTGGAGGAGTGTGAGAATGTTGAGCGAGTGTTTCCCCCGGCGGATCATGTATTCTTGGAAACTACTGTTTATGGTTGGCGATCAAAGGTCCCCCGGGGTGATTTGCAGATCTCATCGTCAGTGCTCGTAGAACAGGTCGGTGTTTCAGTATATAACAACGACGGATATAACTGTTGTCTCTGTCTCGCTCTCTCTCTCTCTCTCTCTCTGCAGAACCTGCTGGCCTCTTCCTGCAGGGCCCGCAAGTCATGGAGCCGTGCATCCAGTCTGAGTTGTTCAGTGTGGCGCCTGCACGATAGCTGGAATCCCGAAGACTCGTGTCGTCTCCACTGACCTCTGCTGAGGTCCCGACTCAGATTCAATCTCCGTCCTTTTTTCGTAGTCGGTAAGCCCACGCCGAAGGGGCAGGCCCTGCATGTGCTTCGGTATCCACGCGAGGCATTTCTTGGCCCGCCACGCAACGAGTATGACGAGGCTCCTTGCTCTCGGCAATGGCAGCTCCCTCCAGCTGAGCGTTGATGGATTTGATGTGGACCTGCCCCAGGCAAAACTAGCAGTCCAGCATCAGCGCATCAGCATGTTGACCACTAGATTCCACCTCCGTGGCATTCGAAATGTTGTCTTCCAGCTCCTTGTGCGCCTTGCGCACCTGTTAAAGAGAGAGAAAGAGAGAAAGAGAGAAAGAGAGAAAGAGAGAGAGAGAGAGAGAGAGAGAGAGAAAGAGAGAGAGAGAGAGATCGAGCGACGACATGCTTCAGATGGTTGCCTGTAGGACAACTTCCGCGTTGGATCCAGGCAGCAGCTCCTCCTTCGCAAGCTTCGCTTCACTCGCACCATTGTAGAGCAGTGGATCCGACTGAAAGTTTATCGGCTCCGGAGTTCGTGCCATCCTGCTTCTGTCCAAGAATGCAGCTCAACGGTATCATTCTCCAAAGAAAGACGACTCGGGTCAGAGTGCTAACTGAGAATTGCATCTAGCCTTGCGTGGGAAAAGGCCCGTAGCTGAGGAAAGCCGCTACACCCATCCTCCAAGCCAGCCAAGAAGTTCATCGGGCTTAGTTCAGCACATCCACATCACACAAGCTTCTCAAACACTAAAAGCAGGAGCCAGGGCCAGAGTATTCACAAGCTTCGGGATCCCTCTCAGACTGGAGCTCTGCCCAGAGGGACATCCGATGCGCCCTCGGAAGGCAGTGGTTGAATGTCACTTTCATCCTCTCAGGCCAAAAAAAGCCATAGCAAGCTTGCAGAGTGCGACTGGGTGCACTGCCGCATTTCAGCGTCACTTCTCGTTTTTGCTATGGATGCTGTGGCGGTCTTCAACTCCTGTCCGGGAAACCACTGTGCGCTGCAATCACAAACAGCCTGATAAAAACAGCCCACCCTGACTACGGCACTACGCACTACGCTCAGTGCGACCAGCGATGCCTCTTTACGTGAAATCCCCAAGTGTTTAACGCAGGGCCGAGAAACCCTCAATTTGCAGGTACTGGGCCTAGTGATGCGACAAATCTAAATTAAACCTCTTTGTCTGAGTTCTTTCCAGTGAAACGCAAAACGAAGCCAGTTATGGGGACCCTACAACATCAGACGGACATCAGCGCGCCGAAACCGTTTATCAGTTTATCCATCAACGGTCCACAATGCACTTGATGCTTGAAAGCAAAGAGCGGGAACAGACCCAATCAAGACGACGGGTTCACCTGATGTTGTCTGGTGAGCTCCTCATACTTTCGCTGCCTGGGCGTGTTTTCTGGTGAGAGTTCGAAATAAATTTGCACAAATATCTGCAAGAGGCCGTGTCCACTGTGGCATTCCCAGACCCATGCCACTTTCTCTGCATGCCTCTTTGGTCCCACCGGGCTTCCGGCCAGTCGCTCGAAGTATTCTGAATTTCCTGAGCATCAGAGGATACTTGCAATCAGCCGACAAGCCCATGTGGTGCAAGTCTTCACGGGCTGCCTCTGCTTCCCTCTGGATCTGCAATCCCTGTTGGCGAACCTACATGAAGGGCGCCGGCAGTCGATGCCCCATCAGGTTCAAGGGTGCAAGCAGCATGAGAACTGATCGAGGGAAAGCCAGAAACGGACAAGAACCAGGCTGAAAGAAGCATCGAAAAGCAGGCAAAGTGGACTTCGAAAACCGGCGGGCTTAGATTCAAGAAAGTCCTCAAGGCTTTAGGCGTGAAGAAAAGCCTACGTCGATTCTCTAGGCGCTGATTGGGAACGTGCAAACCGGAATGTGGCACCGGGCACCTGCTCCAGTTCACGCTTCAACTCTTCCGTATCCTCTGCCAGGGGACAATCCATTCCGTAATCCCACGCTGTTCACTGCAACAAGAGAGAACAGCATACAATTGATTGTGCATGGTGCAAAGATCCTTCTTCTCAGCAGCCAGCTGTGACAGCAGCCTCTGCAAGACTCTACGTGTCTCTGCCATGCTTCAAGAAACTCGTTGGGACAGGGTTGCAATTGACCCACGACATTGACAATCTGGGAAGGTGTCATGGTCTGGAAATCACTGAAATGCCACCAATCTTCACCCCAAGGTCAAGCAACTCTCAGAATCGTGCCTTGACAAATTCTCTTCCTGCGTTCGCCGCTTATCTTCGGATTGTCGAGCCTGCCAGGTCGGTTCCAACTAGCCTGCTCAACAACCTTCCAACTTCCAAGAGCAATGAAGCCATGGTCCAGAGTAATTTGATAAATCTGGCCGTCCATCCTAAACATCCCGAGACCATGAACACACATTGAATGTTAAAGGCATGCCCAAGCCTCCTGGTCTCGCTCGTCTAACTTCTTCTGCAGCAGCTTAACCTCCGCCTCCCTCGGCATGCGCTTCTTGTCCGATTTGTTGCGTCTGCAGATGATCTAGAATCTAGAGCACCTCTACAGGCCGAATCAGCGAGAACACAGCATCATTACACCCGAATGTTGCCCCGCGGAGAAGACTGGCTTCCAACCAGCGCTTTCTGCTGCAAGCAAGAAAACAAGCAACAACACATGGCAGAGGCGCTGGTTGTTTAAGGCTTCCCGGAGGTCCGTTTCTGCTTTGCTCTTTTCTTCCTTCAACTTCCTGACCGGCAGAGCAGGTGACAGTCGGGAGAGATGCGCTGAATAGCAGCTGCTTCATGCCGGGAAGACACAAGTCATGCAATCCTGAAAGTTTGAATGTCGAAGTAACACAACTTTCAGGCAGCTTAGCTGAACCGGGGCTTAGCTGAAACAAGCTAACAAGCAGCTTGAGCGTGGTGACGTCTGCCGCCAAGGTATCCCGCTCGGCTTGAAGTGCGCGCAGCCTTTCAACTTCAACAGCTGCCTTCTTTGCTCGTAGGAGCCAGACCGCGCAGAAACTAAATAATGATGTGCAGAGCTACCGATTCAGGTCCCAGCGGAGTCATTGGCCGACACTACAGCCCGCCTGCCGTTTGCCTCGTCTAGGGAGGCTCGGTCGCCTGCATTGCGAGCCTCGACAGAGGGTCGCCATTTCGTTATTCGAGCCTATGCGGCCAGCATGGGTTTGCACGAAAACGGACCTTCTCGACTTTTCTCACATTCCTACCAGGGAGGTGTGCAAAAGCTGCCTCGACGAGACGAAATTGTGTGTCTGTGTCCATGTCTACGCCCGAAGTCCGGCCCACCAGCACATCCATCTGCTAGCATATCACGACTTAAGGGCAGGAAATTTGGGGAGCATCAAACCCTTCGAGAAAGAAGTTCTTCAACACCTCCCAAATTCATCACGAACAAGCCTGAATGACCGCTTCACAGCACCCGAAGATCAAACGAGACATGGAGCAAATGTAGAGACGACTGCGACAAGGCCTAGAGGCAAAGATCACCTCGCTATGCAAGAAATTCCTCCTGCCTTGAGGCCATCCAGTTGGATCTTGGTTGACTCCTTGGCTGTTGACTGTGATGTGTTCGGTCTGTTCAAGCTGCCCAGCATTGTCATTCCCCGTGAATACGACGTGTCTGCTCTACCTTTGTCTCCTTAGCGCCTGGCAGCGTCGCGAAGGGCTGTTTGGTGGTCGCCTGCTCTTTATCGCAGCAGAGCTGCACGACAGAAGCCGGTCGGAGCTCAAGCTGGAAGCATGACATTCGCGTGAGGTCTTCCGTAGCAAGCTGAGCCAACAACTGTGAACACGCTCTCGCCCTCGTCGCTCGTCATCCCGCTCCTGTGTAAGATGGTTTCACCAAGAAACATACTTGGCATGAGAAAATCATACCCACGGAACGTTTACTTCCTGCTGGAGCTTGCGGTGCTCGGCACGGAGCTTCTCAAGCTCCTGCAACAAGTCCTCACCGGGAAAGGGCCAAGCATCTGTACTGCTGCGTTGACACGGAATTTGGTGGACCAGAAGCAGCACAACTCTTCATGCCGTGATTTGCACGATCGACTTCCGAATACAAAGCTGGGAGCCATCTAGCCGCAAAAGTTCAGGCAGCCAAGCTCTTACATCAGATCGAGCCGACCTGGTGTCTGCCTTCCCATTCTGCCTTGAGCTGCACATGCGAGTCCTCCACAAAGTTCGTGCTGACTGCTTACGCACCCTTGTCATGTCATTGACTTCAGTCAGGCCGAAAGCTATCTTCCTCGTACGCCCGCATAACTTGAGCTCGCCTTGGTATGCTTCAGTTCGGCCTCGTGCGCAGCTCTGAGCTTCGCGTGGGCCTGAAGCCACAGGCGCTCTGTGTTTGGGAGGCAACTTGCTGTTACTTGCACTGCTCTGCTTGCCTCTTCGTGGTCTCGCGACGCATGGCCATGGAGCGCTTCCAGCCTACAAGTCTTCCAAAGATCTGAAGACCGTCTGCGCCAGACCAACGTCCCAACAACAACTGTTCTAAAAAATGGGTTGGACATCACCGCACCTGTCTCTGTCCTGCTGGACCTTCAGATGCTGTGCCTGCTGCAACGAGAAGCCACCATGGAGAATAACCGCCAAGCACTCCTTGCACCCGCCTGAATCTCTTCCTTGTCACGCAGGACAGCCTCCACAGATGCAGTGAAACTTCAATGCCATGTCCTCAAGTCCACTCGGGCAGGTCCGATCAGATGACAGCCTGAATACAACCCCGACCACCGTTGGCACGACATTCATGCCTGATGCTTTGCTTCCAGATCTGCTCTGGCACGAGCTTCAGACTCCTCATTTCAATTCTCAGCCGCTGCCAGACACCGAGGGAACCAGAGGGGTCCTTGTCCAAGCGCAGCTTGGCCTGGTCAGCCTTCACCAGGTCCAGCTGCTTCAAGGCGGCCTGCTCGTGGACCCGACCCGTGGACCCTGGGCCCTGCCTCCCCGGACTTCCATGCCAGCATCCTCAAGCATTAGATTCCCTCCAAGCTGCCTCGTGTTTTCGTGCATACTCCTCTTTGGCTGTAGTCTCTGCATCCTGAGAGGAGGCACAACGACGTCGGAGATGCAGCGCGCAGTCAATGCGGAACGGCCTTGTCTCGTTGAAGGGAGTGCATGTCCGAAGACATCTTCTCTCGGTCTTGCAGAACTTCCACATGCTTCCTCTCTGCCTGCCGCATCTTTGACATTGACAGCTCTGCACAGCCGCTGGAAAACCCTACAATACGTGCCCGAATATGCCCGACTACTGTCTGATGAGCATGGCCTCTTGCCGCGCCTGTCTCTCAGCAGCATGGTCTGCCTCGAACATGCCGAGTGACAGAATAGCAACTCTGTTATCGTGGGTATGCCGATCAGCGATAATTTCAAAAGGAACACCTCCAGCTTCTGCTTGTCTGCCGTCAGCTTCTGCATATCCTGAAGAACTGAAGCATGTCGCCGCTCGGCCTGGCTCTTGGGTCATGCGTTCAGAATCCATTGATAAGACTCCACGGCTGCAACCACCGAGAGAACGACCACAAAACCAACACGGCTAAGGCAAAACAAGCCAACTCCAGGGCATCGGGCTTAGTCCTCAACGAAGCATGTCGAAGTTCAATACCAACGATATGCAGGCTGGCAGTGGCTGGCGGACACGCCTAGAATCTAAAACCGAGATGCTGGCACGATTGGAACATCGATGTCCTATCTTGCTTCGTCGTGGTGATCAGCCCGCCCCCCACCCCCCTCCACCACCGTCCCCACCGTCAACAGCAACTGAGTCATGCATTCCACGGACATGCAAACGAATATAGTAGTGGATTGTGCGGTGCATCACTTCTACATTCAATGGGGAGAGCGGCTTCCTAAACCGCCAGACTCCTCAAGTGCCCTGCGGTGGTGCTTTGGAAGTTCGATGGTGTCTGTGAGATGGCCTCGGCTTTGGCCTGGCTTTCAGCTTCTTTGTCGGACTGCAGACGCTGTTGATCTTCACCTGCCATCATCACACGTTGCTATGCAACCAAGGAGGATAAAGAGTCCACCGTTCATGACAATATTGACAAGAAAAGTATCAGTTGCAAGAACTGTGGCACGATGGCCCAGCAGGTACATGGCCCTCAATCACATGTAGCAGCACTCATCAGATTTCAAATCTCCGACGGAGTGTGCAAGGAAGCATCTCTCAAGCATGGTGGCAGAGCGTAACTTCTGCATATCTCGTGCAAGCTCTTCGTGCTTTTGTTCAGCCTGGCAGTGCGCGTCTGCAAGCATGGAGTGCGTAGCGTTGGGGTACGACTCCCTAGGAGGAAAGTTGATCATTCTCTGACGTTTCAACATTTGGGGCCAGCTGCAGGTCACAAGCAGACCAGGAGCACACTAGTCGCCATCACTCGGAAGCTGAACCAATGAACACTTGCTGCGCATCAACTGCACCTGAATTTTGCTAACGGGATAATCGCCTTCAACTACTGTCTGAGCTGAGGTTTTCCGGAGAAGCTGCTTGCATGTATGCCCTCAAATTCAATTCTCTGAGCCTCTGAACCCGTGCAATCCGGAAGCATTCTCAAAAATATTTGCAGATCTCAACTAACCACGGCCTGCGCTCTTAGCTGAGCTTCGCGGGCCTGACCAATGAACGCAAGCAGGGCGTGAGCTTCTGGGATATCTTCTTAGCACCGGGGACCTGTATTCTCCCGCTACCCGACAGAAACAATGTGGAGAGTTGGACGCAGCTGCTCATGCAGACACTCGCAAGCCACAGTTCCTTGACGCGGCGACGACAAGTTTGGGGAGTGAACCCTCCGAGAAGCCTATTTGAAACCATGGGCTTGGTGTTGCGGCTGCGTCCGCTTGGGAAGAGCTCAGGGTCCCTTTAACAGTGAAAGCCAAGGTAGAGACGGTAGAGACTCAAGATCCAGAGATTCGAAGCTCCGGAGCCTGGTCTGCTTGCATCTTGGCCTGATCCTGGGCCATCTTCCTTGCAAGAGACTACGGCGTCTGAAAATCAACTTCCAGGACTACGACACTGCTGCTCCTTTGCAGATACGTTCGTTGATCCCCAGTAGGTCGGTTCTCGACTTTGCCATGGCTAACACATTCTACCCCTCGCTCTCTGCACTTTACCGAAGTCTCACTTGTGTCTATTGCCACGGCGGCCGAATCACAAGCAACGATGTAAGCGACTGGTGCAGAAACCACTGATGTTTGCACGTCTCACCTACACATACCAACGCACTGACCTTTCCCTTCTGCAATGATGCCATCGTTTTGCTAGCATCCGCACAGAAACAGGCACTCTTGCAACGTCGTGAATCCCGCAAACAACCTGAAATTCCACTCCACGCGCATCGCCGCTGGTCGTTCACGAAAGTGTGGAGGAGCGCTGCTGAAATGGAAAGCAACTTCAGTCACGCGTCAGTGGGACGTTCGTGTGGCGAAGGCCTTGTTGTTTGTACTCGTCATAGTGGCAACTAGCAAGGTCTTTTCATCATTTCTCTTCTCTGTCTCTCTTTTGCTTGCTTGCTTCCAACTCGTTTGGGAGTAGAGCACTTGGCCCTCCCTCCCTGCGCACAGCGCTGCGCCGTTGTCCAAGTCTGGTCTGTTGCGAGTCTCTCTCTCAGTGTCCAAGGCAGCTCTCATAATTCTCTCGTAAGACGTGCCGGGCCGGCTGTTTGTCGCCTTCCACCTCGGTTGTATCTAGACAGGAACAGCACATGCAGACGTACTGCGACACGCTTGGATCTGCGTTTTAAGCTGCCGGCCGCTGCGTGGCGCTGCTGCATCTCTTCCTTGGCCCGCCTCTCGGCCTCCAAAAGCTCCTGGCTCAAGCAAGCTGCCTGCGGATGTCTGCGGTATCTGCGGTGCGCAACAAACCTGTCAGCTCCTGCAAGTGACCATGTCCAGACGCCTTCTCTCGCAGCACCTCCTGAGAAGATACCCGAGTATTTTCACCATGCCAGGCCACGGCGGCCACAACCATGAAGCAGCTCAAACCGCTCTTGCATTCACCGTCACCGCAGATGTCCCCCCCTGCCTGATGGAGTCGCTGCACCTGCTTGCGGGCTGGAAACAGAAAAGCCGTAAACTGGCAACACCTGAGGGCAGAGGGGAAGGCAGTTGTGGCGGCGTTTTTTGATCCACATTCCGAGACTTGCAGTTTACCTGATCGAAAAGTTGAAAGCTAATCGCAAACATCATCCGTCACGCTTGCAGACAACGATTCTAGCCTGCTACACGGCTACACTTCTATTGCATGGAACATGCTAGCATGCAGAAGAGGTGAACCTCCAGCTTGGCTTGCTCTTCGGCATCTTTGTCGGCTTTAAGCCTCAACTTCAGATGCAGCATGTCTAAGTCCCCAGTGACCAAGGCTTCAGGGTCCTGCCTCGAGTGGTCTTCCTGGAGCTTCTGCATGTCTTTGGCAACGGCTGCATGCCTCATTTCCGCCTCTGCGCCTTAACATGCCGAAGCTCACCGACAGGAGTGCAAATCTTGGGCCCGGATCCTCTGTCACAAGGCTTGCTTGCGGAGCTGGGGCTTGCAAAGTGAGGCACCAGCCTTCGGGTTCGGGGCTTTCGGATCAGCACTGTAGCCCTTTGCCCTTCACCTGCTCTCAGGAATCCTTCTTCGAGGTTTTAGCTTCGGCGATACTTGCTCGATGGCATCCTCGGCTAAGCTGCTAAGCTGCAATGTGCCGTCTTCGAAGGTGATCCTTGCGTTTATTTGGAGTTGAAGCCCCAAGCCCTGTTCGACTGAGCACTGCCGCGGAGACGAGCTTCCTCTTCCTTCTCTTGGCTCACCCGTTGGTGGTCTGCGCCTCAGAGCACAAACTGAACAAAGCTTTGACGCGACCACACGCTGTGACATCGAGGTCCTGACGAACCTGCTCCATGTCCTTCAAGACTGACTGGTGCTTGCGCTCGGCCTGCCAAACTTCTATTGATGCCAACAAATCCCTGAGGCTAGTAACAGTAGGAACGACGCCACTGGCACTCCGCAAAATCCTCCAAATCACCAGCTAGAAGTGCCCATTTTACCAGCTAGACGTCCCCAGCGTCGTCTGCCTAAAGCATCAAAACTCTGCTGACACCTGCCCGTGTTGCATGGATAGGTCTGGCGAGCTTAGCCGCTTCAGTTCCCAAGCTTACCATAAGATGGAATATGTTTGAGACCTCCTACAGCCCCGAGCCTCCGCGCGTGCCTGTTGCTCAGCCTGTTTGTCCTGGCATTTGGAAAGGAGGCATCTGGCATCTGGGCGGCTGGGCGGAATATATCCCATCTCTTCTCATTGAAATGCAATGAGAGCCAGCGCGGCCGCTTGCAACTTTTCTTGGTCAGCCTTCAGGCGCTTTGCATCCTGCTTTCGAGGTCGTGCCCCAAGACGAGAGGCAAACAAGTCCACGAAGCAGATGGTGCAACAGTGCAGTCTCCCCTCTCAACGTCTTGGTCAATCCAAGCCTCAAGGGCTGCAGCATGCTTCTGCTCTGCAAGCAATCTGGCTTGCTTCTCTGCAGCTTGGTCCTGACAGCACGCATCCAAGCTACGGGCAAGACAACTAGATAGGACAACTAGTAACTGGGAGGACTGGTCGGCAAGTCCCTATCCGTACTTCAATGCACCAGCCACGTGCCCCATCACATGAACGCAAGATGCCTGTCCGAAAAAACCCGAACTCGGACACCTTGCGCAGCTCCTTCTCCAACTCCAGCTTGTCACCCTTAATCCTTTCCATGTCCGCCAACACGGCGTTGTGCTTCGCTGCGACATCCTCCTGCCAGGGCAAACGTTTCCTGGCCTGCGATGCCAGCAGTCGATGCCAAGACATGACCCCGCCCTCCTTTGCACGCTCTTCCGCTGCGTGAGCGGCCTACAGGGTGTCCCAGCGCGAATCTGAACCGCTCAGCCATCCCCTTCCCATACCGAATCTGTAACAAGATGCGCCTGCAGTCGCTGCTGATCTTCTCTTAGCATTGCTGCATCTTTGACTGCCTAGGAGCATAAAGCTTTCGGAGCTGAGGCTCTCCTTGCAACAGCTGTACTCAAGCACACCCACATCCAACTGTGTTTTCGCACGCGGCGCTGAGCCCAGTCTGACATCGGCTCGAAGCATCATCTTTGGCAGTCGTCGCAGCGCAGTGCCCATGTGAAGCCGCTCGTGCGGAAAAAGGAGAACACGGCCACGACGTGCAGGGACACGTGCTAGCGCCTCGGGAGTGTCCGAAACCTCAGAGGCTGCTGGAAGCAGCCAAGTCTCACCGCCGTCGTGACAATCAGTCAGGTACAGGAGCAACGTGTGGGTTGTGCTGAGCCCAGCCGGCGAGTAGCCAGGCAGCGCTGAAGAGATATATCCAGGTAACCACTGGTAATCAACATGGGGAACCAGGGGAACATTGGGGCTTTTGTATCGCAAGAACCTAAGCCATGGAGAAACGTGCACATCACCAAATCCCGCGGATTGCAGCAGAGATGTGAGGGCCTCCTGAACACAGCCGATCGCATCACAAAAGAAGAGGCGCTCTGCTGCTCGCCGGCCCATCTCTGTCTCCGGTACAGGCAGACTGTGCCCCAAATTCTCCAGCATCTGTAGAAAGTCATCCTCGAAGCTTTCAAGAAACAGCCAGCTTCCTACCATGTCAGGCTCGGGGAGAAGAAACTGCGGCGCCGCTTTGGAATAAGCCGATGCCTTGAAATAATCTGCTACGCTTGTTACAGTATCATCGGCATTTGCAGTGAAAGATTTACAAAGCATCTCCACAACTCCATGATGGTTCATTGCTTCTGCCACCTGCTTTGGCGTGATGCCTCCACCTGCAGGAAAAGCTTCAGCACCGTGGGAGATGAGTGCAGCGACTGCGCTCTCATGGCCATACCACGAAGACAAGAACAAGGCAGTCTGCCCGAACAGGTTCCTTCCATTTACGTCGACACCGGCCTTTAGCAGGGCCTGAAGCCACTCCTCGTCACCAAGCGCAGCGGCGTTCTCAAAAAGTAACATGCGCCTTGCTTGCGATGCCCCTAAAGGCCGCGATGTCTGCGGCTCGTCGCTGATCTTTTTGGACCATCGCTTCGGCAGCAACCGGAACTTCCGTAAGCTTTCCTCCCGCAGCTCAGCCTTCACGCAAGCTCGGCAGATCCGACGTCGCCGCACTATGCACCAAAGCACCACAGAGGCACCGAGACACGTGCTGTCGGACACAGACTCAAGGAAAACCGGCGGTCTGCGCAGTCTGGTCAGAGAGCAGCAGACCGCAAAGCGTGGCTGCAGGTGATAAGAGCCGATGCAAGGCCTGCCCTCCATGAGTTGAGGTGTCAAGATAAGAAACACGCATTAATACATCACATGCAGAAGTTCTGGGGCACAGCAGCAGCATGAATACTCAGCACGTGCCATGGGTGTTGTGGCTTGAAGCACATCTTCCTGCTCGCCACATAATGTCAAAGAAACCCCTATGTAGAAAAAGAAAGCCAGAATCAGACAGAATCTGCTTGGATGAGAGCTCAAACGAGCTAAAAGAAGACTCCGCTGGCCCAAGCAAACCCAGATTCGACCCAAAGCTTGGCTTCAGCGTGTCAAATAGGAGGCTTCTGGGGCCTCTAGTACTAGTGGCAAGCTTTAAGACTCCTGGGGCTCACATCCTTGGAAGGAAGGGGGGAAATGAACATCAGCTCTAACCAGAAGGGAGAAAACATGAGAAAACTCACTCACCCCAGGCCCTTTCGCGATCGATCTTCACTGGCTTAGATTTCCCACGCTGCACCCCTCCCGCTTTTGAAACGATCACCAAGGCCCGTGCTGCAGCATGGCGCTGTTCCACCTCCACTCTCGCCCGCTGCTCCGAATCGCGATCGGCCTGAAGCCTGGAAAGGGCCAAAAGTCGGTGATCCCCCCCGAGCCCCTTGAAGCTGGGCCCTGGCCTCACACGCTCGGCTCTCAGGTCTTCCAGCTCCTTGAGAACGGTCGGGTGCGGTTCGGCAGCCCTGGCTTGGGCCTGCCTCTCCAGGTCCTGATGCAGGATAGGTGATTCTGTAGAGAGGGATGCCACGGAAGACATGAAAGGCCTTCAGGTTGCGGCCATGTGTTGCCTCAAGGGAGGCTCGCCTGCAGACTCTGACGAGGCAACCGATGCGACAACAGCCACAGCCACAGCTTCGGAATCGATGCACTGAGCTGCTAGCATCTGCTCGGATTCCCTGTTGGCAGCCTGTGGTGGTGGCCACAAGGCAGTCTAAGCAGGTGCCACAACACCATCTGAGCCCTTCCTCCCGCCACTGCTCGCGGTGATGCTGTAGCACCGACTCAATGTCTCGTGATTTTTCATCCTTCCAGGCGATAGCAGCAACAGCATCCACTCGCATCATGTCCAGGACTACTCCCCCCTGAGGATTGGTCTCCTATAGCTGCATTTGCCTATCGCGGTGCCATCCCAACACATCCGCGGAGAGCACTCGGTCCTCAAACTGGCTAATGCGACCCATCATGGCCTTGCGCTCTTCCTTGCAGGCCGAGTGCACAATCAACACTGCTTCAACAACAACAACCGGTGCTTCCTTCTTGCAGCGTGCCTCGGATTTCGCCTGGACTTCGAGGAAAGCCGCTCGTTCCAGCTCAAGCTCACGAACCTCCATCAAGAGAGAAGAGTTTTTCGGTAAGATCTGTAAGCTGCTGCTTTGTAGCGAATCGCAACGAACTTTGCACGACCCAAGCCTTCTGCTGTAGAGCACGGCAGTCGGCAAGCACCGCGCGAGAGTTCTCCTGACAAAACGAAGCTACGAGCTTCCTTGACACTCCTATGACCTGTGCTGTTCGAGCCGTGATCGATGCAAAGGCAACAAGGCAACTGCACCTCCAGTTGCCGGAGATCAGCACCTGCCCGCTTAAAGGCCACGTGCCCCTCTCTGCCCCTCTCTGTCTCTATTCCAATCCCTTCCCAGAGTGAACCTGCCGCAGCTTGCGCTTCTTGCGCTGCGCGGAACTGCTGGCGCTCACGCTCTAAGGTTGCCTGTCTGCGATTTCGATCGGAGACAGCGATCAAGGAATACAATCCTTTGCAGAAGATGAACGTTGTCCACTACAACCTTCGTCCCATGGCCTCTGCCTCACGTAGGCGATCCTGGCAAGCTCCGTCACTGCCAGCGCTTTAAAACAGTGCAGCCCTGGCGACTGCCTGCAGCACTTGGACCTGGAAGCCGGCTTCTTTGGCGCGCTGGTTAGCTGCCTCGACGGGAACTGCTGCATCCCTGTTCGACCCCATGCAGGGCCGCCGTCCCACGGCACTCAACAATCGATCAATCCGTCAACCAATCAAACAATCAAAAACCTAGGGTCGTGCAAACACCTCGTCGAAAGCATCTGTACGAGGCGAGGGAGCATGACCACGATGGCCTCTTCGGCAACTATAGCGCGCTGCCGACCCTCCTGGCACCAAACAGCTTTTTTGCTTGGGCAGATCCTACTGCAACTAAGCTCAACGGCAGACGGCAGCACTGCATTTAGGCACGTAGCATCTGCTAAGTTTGCGGAGGTGGCCTGGACCGAGTCTGCAAGCGCCCGCACCTTTGCTACAATGACTTACAGTACAACAACCAGGACAGCAAAACCGTGGCACCCTATGTGGTGGACGTCTCTCACGAAGCATGTGGAGCCTCTTCTAAGCGACGCTCACACTCCATCTCCAGGTTGGAGCGCACCTTCCGTGCCAGATTAGTGCAACGACTGAACAGAGCGACCTGAGCTGCCAAGAAGAGCAACGGGCAACGCGCTCCGCCTTCAGGAGCTCCAGCCGTTCAGACTCGACCTGTGGAGACTTTAGGGGATGACTCGTGAGTGACTAGTGACTAGACTAGACAAACGTCGCAGCTCATGCACGACATCTTGCAGCATCTTGGTCGCATTCTGGGGATGAGAAACGGGGGTAGGCTGCAGTGGAAGCAGCAGAAGCCTGCTTCTTGAGCTCCTCGTGTTCGGCCTCCAGACCAAACATGCGCGCACATGCCACGTGGCATCTGAAGCCTGCGAAGTTGTGCGAGAACCAACCGGTACATGACCGTGATAGCACCATTTTGGCAAAGCTCACTGACCCCAAGCAGCTCAGCAAGCTTTCGTGGCACTGACGCCACACCTACAGAAATCAAGGGCTTCAGAGTTCTTTGAACCTTGAGGTCTTTGCGTCCTAGCTTCGTCTCATTCCCCCAGCATTGCTTGGCAAGCCGGACGAAGGTCGACAAGAAAACCTGCGGCAACCTGCCCTACAACCTGGATGGGATCCATGTGCGCTCGTGCTGCTGGTGGGCTGCGAGACGTCGAAGACCGGTGAGAATGGACTTCGAGAAGAGAAAACGGGCCACGACATGGGAAGAGGCATGACCACCAGCAACCCAGCGCAACTGAGCCTTGGAGTCCAGGTCACGCAGCAGGCGGAAGTTCACCTGGCTCGATCCTTTGTCCACGAATGTATCGTAGAAAGCGCTGACCTGCAGCACGACCTTTCGACCGACAGACCCAGGGATCACCATTTCGTTGAGCTCCCTGGTGCTCATGGCACACAACAGGCCACGCAGGAGGCTCTCGGATTCATGTGCATCAAGGCCATGGCTTTCCTCTGCCAAACGGTCCAAAGCCACCTCGCCACGCAAGGCCCCACTGATCAAGACCTCGGGGTCGGCGGAGGGAAGGCAGGGCACCACAGCCAAATCATGCTTCTTCCCCAAAAACCCAAGGCACGAAGCCATTGCCCCGCCCCAGGAGATGCCCGTGCTTCCCAAGCAGGCATGGGGGAACTTTTCACGAAGCCAATCCAGAATCTGCATGGCTTCCAGGAGAAGGCCCGCGCTCTGATGGGAGAACTCGGCGACAGTGCTTATGTAGTGCAGTGTCTGATGTTTCGGGCGACGCGCGCCGTAGAATGGTGGTGTTATCAGCACCGAGGCGACACCTTCTCGCAAGAGCGGCAGGCCCAGCATCACCTTACGGAACAAGTACGACTGGTCTGCTGTGCCTGGAAACTGTACCACGCATGCCCAGGGTTGTCGATCCTTCGGCATGAGGAGCTCAAAGTCACAAAGTTTGCTCTCCTCCGGCAGATAGGATGCCAGGGGGCTCGGAAACTCTCCACGGCAGCGAAAACCCAAGCCCCCGAAAAGAGGCGACTCTGGTCCGAAGGACACCGAGGGTGCCGCAACGCCGTGTGAATATTCCAGCACAAAGTCGTCCATAAAAGCACGAGCATCCTGAAGTTGCTGAAGGTCCCCCCAACCGCTGGCAAAGAACCGGTGGCTGGCCAAAGGCTTCAAGTGAGCTGCAAAGCCAAGCGCCTGGTCCAACAGCCCACAAGCCCGCCCAGCAGCAGCCAATGGCAAGTTGAAGGAAGGCTCCTCTGCTTCGGTCGCCTCGATCATTTCACGGAGTGGTCCCTTCGACCCCTCTACGTCGGATTCAGCTTTGATTCATGTGGGCTACAAGCCCTCGAGCCGAAACCAAAGCCATGCCGAACCCGCTGAGTTCCAGCCCCAATCTCCTCATATGCCTCTTTCCGGGCTCCGTGTTTTGGACGGGGTCTACCTGGCTCCAAACGAGGTCGGGCTAATCGATGAGGAGCCCAGTGTTGCTGAGCATGCTGCCTGCCTTTGTTACTCCTTTCTTCAAGTCTCTTCACCGGGACTTGAAGGAAAGAGCAGCCGTGCCCCTCCCTTGGCGTGGCTTCCACTTGCTGACACTTGAGAGTCTCCCTTGTTGCTGCCCCTCCCCTGCCGGTAGGAACAGCCCTTCCAGACTCCACCCATCCCACCGCTGCAGCATCTGTCCGCCCTGTGCGCCTCGAGGATCGAGAGCCGCCGGGCGGGGCTGTTCCCGGCCTGACACGCAGCTTCCCGCAGTGTGAAGTTGGATCCCCAGTTCATGGGCGCGCAAAGCGAAGAAAACCCTGCCATACTCATCCGAAACCGTACTGCTGACGAGGAGAAGTTAGCAAGGCATCAACTAACCCGCGATGTGTCGAGCCCCTTGTTTGGAGCGGAAGCTCGACTGGGCACGAAAAGGCACGCATGTAGGGTCTTTGCTACTCGTATGATCCGTGCGTGTTCGACAACCTGCTTACGAAACGGCGCACCGTCCAAATGCTAACAGCCTCATCGAAATCCTCCGGCGGTGCAGCATAGAGCCCTGTAGCAACGCAGCAGGGAATGTGAAGACTTGACGGATCAGGCCAGCTTGCACAGTTTGTCCAATGCCTTCGTCACGAATGAGGCGGCGGCCTGGCAGTCAGCGGAGGACAAGAAATTTCAAATCTGAATGCAGTGGAAGCGTGGATCACAAAGACAGGCGATTGCTGACATCGTGCCTGATAGCTGCCCACGTTCACCATCTGCAACCAGGCGCCGCAAATCGGAAAGATGGGTCTGCCTTCAAGCTGCGCACACAGTCCACAGCCCAATCTTTGCTCCAGATGGCAAGCGGGCAAATGCGGCTGCGATTCGGCATCTACCCCCAAGAAAGCCAATCTCAAATCCCTAGGGAAAGATTCAATCTCGTCCTACTTACATCTGGCTCGCCCGCTAGGCTTCGTGCTCGAGATGTTATGTTCCAAAACTTGTCGAATATTAGAATCTGGGAAATTGTGCAAGTCTTGCCCGGGTTCTGTGCCTCAGCTCGCAAGCCTCACGGCGCTGCTCGATAGCCCGGATCTGTTTGTCAATCCAGTCAAGCGTGCCTCGGCAGTTGCAGAAACCGACGAAAATGCCGTACACTGATCTGATCTCTCTGGCATGACCAAGGGTTTGCTGCAAAACATCCAACAAGCTCGTTTTTCGAATCTGACGTCGAAATCCACCCAAAGATCCGGCTTTCGTTGTCGCCAGCCCCATCGGCGTCTTCCGTGGTGCCTCGAGTTCGAAGACGCAGATCGCATCATCCGTTGGGAAAGCATAACCAAGATCGAGATATGAACGAGTGGCATTCAATGCACTGCTTCAGTGGAAAGACCAATGCAACTGTGCCAAGGTTGCAAGACAGCGCCCTGTATGCATGACTGAACTTTCAACCAGGGCTTCTGCCACCCAACTCCGCCTCAGCGCAGGTCGTGAAACCAGCAAGCATCACAGGGAAGAAGCTCCGTGATGCAACAGCAGGCAAGGCCCATGATGGCTCACATGATGCCGACCCAACGCTGGAGGCCTTGACAGCAGTGTTCAGCTCGTTCAGCGGAGACTTCACACACCTCAGCAGCACGGATATCAGGGCTATCTCTTTGTGTCGGCCTGTGTCTTTCAGGAAAGTCTGCAGATGTGCGAAGCTTGGATGAGCGACAGCTGCAGGCTTGGCTGATGTAACTCAAGGGCGCAACGAAACTTGGCCGTCGGACTCTCTGTGAATGATTTCTGGACATGCGTTGGACACCTCAAACCTCGAACGAAAACCATTCGCTATGCTTTCGGGAAACAAACGATCCAAGTCAGCTTCTCCCACAGCCATACAAGATCCAGTTTCTGAGCATCGGGGCAACGCCCGGGCAAACCAACCCAAGGATATCCAGAATACATGCCTTTCCGGGTAGAACTGAACTATGTAAGCCACACATCTTGCTCAACACTCGAAGCCTGTGCCAAACTTAAAAGTCGTCCAGCTGCCGGGATTCAAAAGGCACATCGCCTTGAGTCTTGACATCCCTGCGTGCCTGCTTCTGGAACCGACAAGAACTAAACGACTCAAACCTCTCATGTGAAAGATGTGCCTCCCTACCCATGCCATCGGCCGGGCTCTTTGGTTGGTTTGGTGTGGGCGACTTCCCTTTGCAGCAATATGAGGCTGGAATCTCAAGATACGAACCCTTTCAAGACCCTTTCCAACAGCTGTGCGCGGTCTGGCTGTTGCACCTGTTGTGGAACCAGAGGTTTGCGGTTTGGCCCTGGGTCTACAAAGACTTGGCTTGCTGTGAGATCCCCGCGCTGCCAGATCGTCTGAGAGCTCCCGCTCCATCTCGGTCACCTGGAGTCGGCAACCGCCAGAGGTTTGGCATGCACAAGGTTCACAAGGCTCGTGCATGCATTCCAGGCTTCCAGAAAATTGTGACCATCAGCTGCAAGCAGCAGCTTTGCACCTGTTTATTGTAAGCTGCCGACGACCCCATCAATGCGCTTGATCAGATCCTCAAGAGGTCGGCGAGGAGGCGACTCTCATTTTCGAGCTCAAGGGCAAAACCACTCCTCGGAAAAATTCTGTGGCGGCTCGGGCTCAGACCTCGGGGACGAGCTTCAGACGCAACGCTCTGCAAAGTCACAGGAAACCCTGTGTCAGGCTCTCCATCTACCAGTGGCCCAGCGACAGCCACTGACGTGAACCGAAAACTGGCTATGATGAGGTGAGCTGGAACCAAAACAGGACCGAAAAGAAGCCTTTCAAGACAACCGTGTTCTTCATCCAAACCATAGCTTGAAACCACTCCTGCCAATCCTGCTGAGTTCTTCTTCTAACTTCCATGTTCATGCAGAACTTCTTGGTCGCAGGACGAGGCCAGCAATGTTTACTAAGACACCTGCGGAGGTGGCATCACCTGAATATTGGGGACCTCAGCATCCATCGCAGATGGCTCCCTCCAGAAAGCCGAACAATCTCGTGCCGCGAACACAAGAAGGCGCCGGACAGACATCGTCGGCCTGGGCTTGAGAAGAAGGTCACTTGCAACGGTTATTTGCCGAAGAGCCTTGCAAGTCTTCGGATGTCAGAAGCTAGTTGCAAGCTGGTTGCTACCTGTCGCTTGCTGACCTATCCGCACTTCGATACTTACGCATGTCAGGGCCTCAGCATGCACACCACAGAACAGCACCCAGCTGAGTCAAACATCCCCTCCCATAGCATGTGACAGCGGTGCTTTCCCAAGCGGGTTGGTTGGTTTGCCATTCTGGAGCGAAAAGCTAGCGGCTGGCGACTTTACCACATGTTGCAGAATACCCCGTCCCGCGATCAAGTATCACAACTCCTGACGTCCCGGCTATGTCCATATGTGCTGCCGTGATATCAGAAGCTGAGGTCGGTGCTGAGCCAACTGGGCCTCATGACTTGAGCTCACTCACACAAAGCAGAAGTGAGTGGGTATGAAGGGATAAAGCGGCGCTCGGGTACATCGCAGGCAATGAACGGCATGCACCAACAAGTGCAACAGGACAGCTCGCACTATCGCCAGGCTTGTGAAGCCTGTCCTAAGGCCACAGCCGACACGGTCTGGACTGGAGCTCCCGGCATGGCCTGCACAGCCCAGATTGGGTCAGAGCTTCAAAAGGCTGGGGTGCTTGGAAAGGACATCCAATGTCAATGTCAGCCTGCACCAGGTGTGGAGAGCTGCCACCAACAATAAGCTGACCTTGCTTGAATCAGCTTCGAATTGCTGAAACAGGACATCCCGTTCAACGAGAACTGACTCCCAGATCCGCGAGCGGCAAGCATTTGCATGCGCCCAGGCGGACCCAGACTGCATAACTTTCGTGCTTTTCGCCTAGCTCTGTTACGAAAAGCCTTTCGTCGTCGGAGCCTGACCCGCGACGCACCAGAAGCGAGGTACAAAGATCCCAGCCCGCCGGGTTCCTTGGCTCTGGCGACCTGAGCCATCCAGGCCATCCAGCCATGACAGCACGCGACAGCACGGATAAGTCAGACCTCGAAACTCCCCAGCCCACTCTACAAGCTCTGGTTCAGAGCTCTAGTTTGTGCAAACCCATAGGCTGGGCATCGGGCACTCCACGATTCAATGGCTGCGCATATGCAAACCTGATTCGTAGTAGCACGAGAGACTGCAGAATGCTTCTCCTCATGATCCCGGGGCACAGACGCAGGGACACCACGATGCTGCATAGGCGAAACAGACCTGCGCCAGGGCGCAGTTTTACTTCTCGACACTGGTGTTTACATGTTTCACATGCATCTGTTGCTCGTTGAACAACTTCGAGAGCGGAAAATTTAGCGTGAGTCTGTCCCGAGTGCACTCATCTGCTACCTCACGGGCGCACTGCCGACTGGATAGATGAGGCCTCGGCTGACGCTGCACAGTCATGGAGACAAACATCGGTCAATTTTCGAGATCGGGGCCGCTGTTCGCTGCTTGTTGGAACTCTGCACGGGTGATGACACCATCCTGGTTCGTATCCACCGCTTCGAAGCTCGCCGCAACAAAGGGTGAAGGGCTTGTCGAAGCTGCTGACGTCTGACCTGCAACAGCTCTTTTTGCTCCTGGATGACCGTGCGTCAATTGCATCGCGACAAGTAGCTTTCACATGAGATCGGCCTTGAAGTTAAGCACTCTGTGCACTTCGACTCTGAGAGACACGTTGCAGGCGGAGGCGCGCCTGGCTGCGAGGATGGGACGCCCGTCACTGGCTCCAAAAGCTGTCCACCTGGCGCACGGAACCGCGCGGCTGTTTGGACAACTTAGCTCGCCGATAAGATGCATGCTGCGCTCGAAGACAACAGGCTGAAGCGAGTCAGCAGCTAGCAGCCAGAAGCTACCCTTCACATTCATTGCAGCTTTAGCTTTGGAAAGCAGCATCCCGTGAATGCCTGGCAAAGGCACCGGAGACAAGGTCCGGGGAAGCTGAGTGACACCAGCCTTTCGAAGTAAACGGGGCACATGCATGTACAAAAACAGGTGTACCCTTTCACCGAAGCGCAGCTGACCATGTGGCATCCAGGCCTGTATCCGACCAGAGTCCACGGCCCCTCAGTAATGACACGGAATCCGCACAAAACTTTGCGGGGGTTAATTTTCCTTGCAGGCTGCGACCTGCATCAGCCCAAGTTTTTGGACCGAAATGCAACGACAAGGGAAGTGGTCCAACATCGATCAGCTTCACTTGAGCATTGGATAGCAGGTCTCAATCCCGAAGTGGCACAAGGGGATGTCGAAAAAAACAACAAGCTGCTGTGCGTGGTGGCTCCTCGCTTGCGTGGTTTCTGGAGTTTCTGCCTGTTTCATTATACAGTTGCTGGGATCAAAACTCCTTGATAAATTCCCTACAGGTAATCCCAAACATGTGTCAAGTAGAAACCTCCCGTCACAGTTTTTGCTGCGGCCCACATACGTGTTGGCGCGTGCATTGGCACTTGCAGTGATGCTGGCTCTAGGGCTTACCGGAGTGTAACGGAGTGTACAGGGGTATGGCTGTGATGGCATACATTACATGAGGATAGAAGATGCTGCCACCCGAGGCGTAGTGGTCACCGGCATTGTACCAATTCTGACTGCCTCTTCTTTGGGTCCACGAGTACATCACTCGACATCCAAAGAAAGCCTGAGATCAAGGCACGCACGGCCCTGCACTGCAGAAGGGGGCACCTGGCCGCAACAGACCGCGTCAGCTGCTCTCGGTTCGCGAGCCCCGCACTCGCAAAAACAAGCTGAGTATCTTAGCAACACCATCGTTTCAGCCTATGGCCATGCTTTTGTTGTGCCGAAGAAACGAAGCGGTCTGTGGGCTCACGACCTGTGACTGCTGCTGAGGCGAGATCCCTCCTCGCGAAGCGCTGGCAAGCCGCACAAAGCACTAAAATCAAAGGCAGGATGTCCTGCACGGAAGGCAACATTCGCCTCTGGCTGGTTTGGCATCCACGCCACGGCAGCCATGGCGCCCCACCGTGAGTAAAAATAACTAAGCAAACGTAAAACACCTGCGAGGGGGCATGCATTCTGTTGCGATCATGGTGGCTTGCTGCTGCATGCCTCGCGAGCTACGTGTCTCAGTGTGTGAGTTTGTCAACAGCAGACTTTTCATGTCACAAAACCGGGCTTGCCTTCTCTTGCTCATTGTGTGGCTCACTAAATCCGGCTTCGCGCGACTTTCGAAATGCACCAGCGCTGCACGTTGTGAAGAGGGGAGAGCCCAATCCTGCTCTGCGAAGGCAAGCTTCCTCACAAGCATTTTCCTGCGACTTCGAGCATCGCAGGACTTTGGCCGTGCCTGAGATGAAGCCAAAAAAGAATACTAAGGATTCTGGCAAACAGGTCAGCACGGTCTCAGGCGCTAGTTCAACAGTCGAAGCAAGCATTCCTCCCTGAGCCCTTGCTTTTTGGGTGCCAAGCTCAGCCGGAATCATCCAAGGATCCGACTGGAGGCTTGTCATCAAATCAATGAGGTGCAAAGCTTCATGGATATCTGCCTGTGCAAGGCAGCGAATGAACAACTCGAGCCATCTGGATTATCCCTTCCGAATTCCGGCTACTGCGTGCTGTCTTGGCAAACGGTTCCTGATTGAAGAGAACCAGCTGAGTATCAGCCAAACCCAGCAATGTGCCAAGGGAGCAAGAAACGCTGCTGTCATGTGGGGACCCTCCCGACCTTCACTTTGGCAACCTGCTTGCTTTTCAACTCCAAGCCATTCCGAAGATGTGCCTCCTTCGCAAGTACAGGGCTTTGGCTACGTACCCAAAGACACATAACTGAGCAAGAAAGACGACCCGAACTCTGCGTGTACACCAAACAGCTACTGGCTAGCTGTGCTGTGCTTGCAGGTTGCATCGTGTTCCTTGTCTTCCAGAAATGCTTCTGCATCCGCCAGTGGCATCTCAAGCCGAAAGTTCAGACCTGGCCCCAGCAGCGTTCAGCAGGCGCAGCCAACGGGCCAAGGGGCTCTGTGCATCGCACCTACGTCCACCAGGATGCAGCTGGTGTCCGGAACCAACGCTTTCACGAAGAACCTGATGCTCTCTTGAGTCGTGTCGAAATCTTCTTAGCGGCATATTCTTCTGCAGGACGTGGTCTGAAGTCCCAGCTGACAGCCCAGCTCGACAGTGGTCTCTAGCTCGGACACGTCCTCCTGTTCATTGCAAGCAGCAACAACGTCCGTGCGGACACGGAATGTTCAAGATCTGTGCAAAAACACCCGTCCTTGATGAGCATTGAGATATCCCGTCGCAAGTCTTTGCACCTCGAGGCTCACTCAACAGACAGCCATTGCCTTGTTGTGGTAAGCAAAGCTGGTGCACTTGCCAGCAGCTGTCATTGTGGAAGAGAAGGGGGAGTCTACAGCAAGCAAGTGAGATGACGGCTGCTCAACCACGTCTGCTGCTTCTTGCCAATCCAGCAGGCATTTCCTGGGCGATGGACGGAACTGGTTTGGAGAGCAATGCTCACGGTGCGGGCAGTTTCCGAATAAGCCCCAAGCCGATGGTTGGCTTTGAGAACGTTTTCTACAAATTCTTCGTACCTGCAACAACAATCAGGCAACAGACAAACTGCGAATGTCATTGCACATTGCAGAGAATGAACAAGATCGGCTTGCCAGATGCAGCGGCTAGGGGCTAACTCGGTCCAACAAAATGTTGCCTCCTTTTTTCTCACGCATCTGCAAGACCGCTCGCACCACATTGCTCCACGAACCGCACCTCCTCACCCCGGACACACGCGAACACCTTTCGAAGATTCCGCTACACCTGCTACCAGACGGAACATCGTCTGAACTGTGAAGCATGCAGGGTTG
Source organism: Symbiodinium sp. CCMP2592 (assembly GCA_905221615.1). Classification (NCBI taxonomy): domain Eukaryota; class Dinophyceae; order Suessiales; family Symbiodiniaceae; genus Symbiodinium; species Symbiodinium sp. CCMP2592. The sequence continues at coordinate 215,730 of CAJNDT010004846.1, forward strand.
ACTGCAACGGAAGCAGTTCCCGTGCTCGTGCAGCTCCAAACAGCCGGCCACCTGCTGTACACCTTGACCAGTTCTTCCTAATGCGCGCCTATGGCCTCCTTCATCTCGCTCCTCTGCTGCCAGATTGAAACTGCAGAAGTTCGCTTTCTCTTCAGTCGTCTTGCCCATTGGGATCGCGTGCACTTCGGAACCGCTTCTTCAGCTGCTGAGCGGTTTCATCCGCGTGTTGCTGCACCTTGGACATATCCCTGTGAAATGCAAGTTCTTGCATCTCAACGATCGCCGGACAGTCAGCGATCATATTGTTTAGTTGTAGCTGCAACAACCTATCTCTCGCCGAAGCGGGGGTTGGAAGCAATGTATCAGGCCCAGAAGGGGTCTTGCATGGAAATGAACTGCATCACAGAGCAGAGCGTGCAAAGAAATGAAGTCACCGATCATCTTGAAAATAGGAACAAGCACTGAATCTCTTCGAAAGAAACGAACATGCTGGGCCCCCAGGCCGATTTGCGAAAGTCATCGATCTTGATAGCAGTGCGGATCCCTGTGCCTCAACCACGAAAAGCATGACATCCAGAAACAACACACCCTAACACTGTCCGCTGCAACTTGCAACTTCGTCTCGTGAGGCCCGCGCATATACTGGCAGCTTTCACATCACGCCAAGCCTGCAAGAAAGGAATGCCTTTCAGCGACCCTACATGCTGGGCCAGCAGCCTCTCGGTAATCTTCGGAGCGCCACGGAACGCCGCCCGGATGCCTGCACAAAACAACAGTACACATATAGAAATACGCTCGATTACTAAGCTGAGCCTGGAATCTGGTTTGGGCACGCTTGCTATATGTCTCAAGAAGAGGCTTGCAGAAATTTCTGCATTCCGCGAAGGGAGTGTCCGGGCTGGCTGTGCCTGCCCCGTCTCCAAGTTGGCTTGTTCAAGGCATCCTTCACCTTGCAGAGGAAAGGAAATGTCAAAGCGCCGAAAAATGGTCTGAGCCCAAAGCCCCGAGATCGACCGCTTTTTGACCTCATCAGCTCGACTCAGTCGAAATTGGATCCAGCCGTTACAGGTTCACAGAGAGTTCACACATGTGTCAACCATACCCCATACTGAGGTGCAAACCAACAATCCAAAGGCTGGAAAGGAGAAGCAACGCGAAGCAACCCGCACATCCTCGGACCAACTGCTTCATTCAACCAAGCTTCCAAGAAGGGCACTGCGGGAGCAGCTACGGCGTAACGGGCACTGCAAGGATCTGGCCGACTAGTAGGGTATCGGCCTTTGCTGGTGCGCGCTTCCAGAAGGGCTGCGAAGATTCCGATCCAAAGACCGCACGTGGCCGCGTGCTGTGACGGCTGAAGCTGCCCTAAGCTCGGAACCCATCGCCGCTGTTTGCGAACAATGTCACCGCGTCTTTGCGCCTCGGACTACGGAAGCTGTGCTGAATACAGCATGTGAGCAACGTCCTCTCGACATCTTTCGAGAAAGCACGTGAGGTAGAGAAGCTCTGGCAGCGACCACAAGCTGAAGAAGCTTGTCCTGCGAAACATCTCGGCTACTGGGAGCAATGCCGTCCATCAAAAGCGAGAATCTGCATCAAAAGCCCGTCCAAAAGTGGCAAATGACTGGAGTGGACCAGACATTCAGCAGAGGGCGATTGTGGGACCCGTCTGTTTGCGCGGTGTCGTGCCTGGCTCGGCCGTGGCCTTTCAGGCTCGTGGGACTTGGGCTCCGCAGGCTCCAGGACCTCCAAAGCTTGCAGAGCTCAGCGTGGACTGGGGTCGACTGGGACTGGGAGCTGCGGTCGCCTCGGCCACGATCTGGGTCTTGGCACCATCTACCGTCTCCTGCCATGAAATACAACTCCCCAAACATGCTCCCAGACGAACCAAGATTCCTCGCAGCAGGGTGCAAGGCAGGTAGGGCTCAAAGGACGGCCAAGTCGCTAGCAGATTTTTCTTACCACGTCCCTCAGCGCCCATGTCAGCTCGAATCCTGCCCGCCAATGAGCCGCAATCCGGCCGCGAAGCTCAGCAATCCTGCTAAGCCGAAGCAGCCGCCAGCAGGCCCAGGCAAGACCTGGCTCGGGCTGGCGGAATCGGGATGTTCTTTGCAACCAAGACCCGGTCCCACAACCACGCTGAAAGGGGATTCCGAGCACCTCTAGGTGGTGTGGCCAAATCGCGGCTTCGCCCCCAGTCGTCACGAACAGCACTTGCGCGATCCATGGCCTCGAGAAATGGTGGTATGCCCAAGGCGTGGGCAAACATAGTTACAAGAAGCCGTAAACCCTGCAGAAACCAAAATGCCACAGTCTGCTGACAGCCCGCTTCATCCGCACGGAGCACCAGGTGGACAAAGATAGAAGCATACCAAAGGTCATGAGGGCATGGGCAAATAGGAGGGCAACGGCCAGGCATTCCAGCAGCCTCCATGCGACTCAGGGCAACTTCGCTTTGATTGACATCAGCATCACCCGACTACCCGACAACCCAGCTGCCGGCACCTGCGGACCTCAAGGGACGTGCATGCAATTGCAGCCAAGCACGCTGCCTCGGCGACACAAGATGTAAGGCTCCATAGCCCGGAGCTGTCTTGACTCGTCTCCCAAGGCACAAAACAAGCGCATGCCTGGGGCCACAGCTGCAACCGCGGACACCAGAATTGAAGCACCTCAGCGAACAATCCAAGATGCCAAGCAAAAGCAGCAGCAGCTGCAGCAGCACCAGCTGCACCAGCAGCACCAGCTGCACCAGCTGCACCAGCAGCACATGCAGCACAGGCAGCACCAGCTGCACCAGCACTACCGGCACCAGCACCGGCACCAGCACCGGCACCAGCAGCACCAGCAGCACCAGCAGAGGCAGCAGCAGCAGCAGCACTAGCACTCAGCACCACAAGCACCGCCAGCAGCACCAGCGCCACATAGCGCCACATAGCGCCACCAGCAGCACCAGCAGCACCAGCAGCACCAGCAGCACCAGCAGCACCAGCAGCATCAGCAACGACAACAATAACAGCAGCAACAATGATAACAAGAGTAGTACACGTAGTACTAAGAATACTATGAGTCAGAATAGAAAGGATGATCGTCAACAAGCCTCTCACCGCCAGCAGTGTTCTCGAGGCTCGAGCAACACGTCCGTGCGAAGAGCTGAGCGCTGCGTGCCACAACTGCCTGACATGCGTCGCTCAAACCCTGCACACGTGAATTCCAAGGCAGCAGGGCATCTAATCCTGGAGATGCAAGGCTTGGCTAGATTTCACTACTTGTGCTGCCTCGGATGAAGCAGGCATCGGCCCTTGAACCACCGGGGAGGCTCGCAGATCTGCCCACGCTACGCCACAAAGGTGCAGTTTCGGAGGTGCCTTAGCATGCCGTTGCAGCGGAGACTTGGACACTGAAGCAGCAACTTCGGTTCAAGCCGCCTTCTCCCACGGATGCAATGGATCCGGTCGTAGTTGGGCAACCAGGTCTGCCGACCTGTGAGCATGCTTTCAGCTGTCTTCAACCATCCAATGTTGCATCAATCAGCCCCGCACCGAAGCCCGAAAATGCAACGGACATCATGCTCGCAGTGAGGCGGATCTGCACGAGCCCTGGCAAACAGGCACGGAATCAAAAACGGACCCTGGCTTTTACTAGTTTTGGTGCTCCAACGTGCACGGAACTCGACTTGATTACCCCAGACACCCCGAACGTGGGCCTGTCCGGACATGCACAGTCACAAAGCCAACAACTTGGGCCCGATGATTGCAACAAGCGAAACGGCTCAGTTTGCTGAGTGATCCGGCGTCGGCACCGCACGCCTTTGCAAACAAACACTGACGGGAAGCTGACCCGATGATTCCACTCTCCCCCTTACCAAAATATTGAATGGACATCAGACGAACGCGACCATGCTGTGCGACCATGCCCTGCTTTAAAAGGAAGCCAAGGGACGGGTAGTGTTGCAAATGGAATGATCCTTTCTGTGGGACTCTCTGCCTTGATTCTTTCTGCATATATTGCTCCGTTGCTTACTCCTTCTCTCGCTGGCTCTGCCTTTCTTGTGGTATCCTTCTCATGGCTCTTGACTCGCCTGGTTTACGTCTCCACTGTTTCTGTTGTTCATGTGCTTCTCTTTCCCTGCTCAAGTGGTTCCCTCTTCTTTCCTGTTGTTATTTTGTTCGTCCTCTGTTGAGTTGAGGTATGCTGACCAAAACCACGAAAAGCTACACAGAACTCAGAAAACAAACAAGGCTGTCGAAAGTCCATCAAAAGCAGCATCCATGACCTGCAACTTTGCGCCTGATCCAATCCTCAGAAGCCCAGGAAGCAGCACCAAATGTGGCCGCTCCCAAGCTTAACCTCACCAGCTCATTTGCTCGAAACTTCCCCGAAGAAAAAGTAACCGCAAGCCCCGGCGCTTTGATGGCATCATTTGAGTCCACAGCTGAGCGAAAACTGACTGAGGTTCGCACAACAACGGCCATCCCAAACGCATAAGCTCTGCAGCAGTCCAACCATTGACACACAGACGAGCACTTCTGTGCTCCACTTGGTGCTGTGATATACTTTGTAACTCTGTGCTTCCACGAGAGGAACCATGGTGCATTAATGATTACGACACGATTCCGGAGATGAACTTGAACTGCAAGCGACAGCGGCACCAACCGCAAGTAACCCAGGATCAAACATGTGCAAGTTAACGTCCTCTGAGCTTACACTTCCAAGTTCATAAAACTGGCAAAGCACAAAGATAGAAGGCGCACTCTGCAATCTTGGCACTCACAACGCCAACCTGTCCAGCCACTGGAAGCGGGTACCAAGCATGTGTCGCTACTGTTCATCTGTCAAGTGTCAACAATCACTCACCTTGCGCAACCACACAAAGCAGCTTACCCTGTACCATGAGCCCCAAACGCCTCCATCTCTTCATTGTCCTGCGACGATGAGCATGCAGTGCTAGTGATTACTTTGTGGCAAATCCTGGGAATGGCTGCATTTGGCTGAAATTCGTTTGAGGTGCTGAACTTGTGTGCGATGGCGGGAGCGTCCTAAATTGCAGCTTGCTTCATGTGGCTTGAAACCGATCGCAAGTCCCAGCACGTCCTCGAACATGATGCCGGCTTGCATACGATGTGCATGCAACAGACAGGACTGAAAAGATTCAGGTTGGAGCCGCTGCCCAATTTTGACTTGCGACATATCGGATGCACCATCACAATCCAAACTCAACATCCACGCTACTGCGTAGGGAGAAACCCGACCTCGAATTCCTTAATTCACATAACGCATGGAGAAACGTTGTCGCCAGTTGCATCCACATTTTTGCGCTATGTTCTGCCAGTACCCTTTTGAGCAAAACACCAAATGCTAATTTGACAGCTTGCCACAAGAATACCCAAGTCACACATCAACGCATCTTTTCGTCAGACATGAAGAACATGGAAGCTTGGAGAATAAAACGATGCATCCACAAACAACAATGGAACAACTTAAAAATCATTGCAAATGTTGATAAGTCACTACGCAAACTTCGCACAAAAAAAAAAACAAAAAATCATGGCTTTCTGTGATGTGCAACAGCAGGTCTGATACATGCAACACAAGAAAACAGAACCACCAAAAAGTTTAAACCCAACATGCTGTTCGAAGTGCTGGACCAAAAAAAACACAAAGAAAAATGCTCATCAATCTTTTGCCTAATCAGTCTCTCTTTCCTTCCAAACAAGCGAAACAGGCACTTTTCAAGCGGCTTTGCCATGACTGCGTCATCAACGCTCTCCAACAAACTTTTAACTCAAACAAAGACGTCAGTGGCTGCAATGTGCAAACTTTAGCAGTAATTCGAGTCAGAGACGACAGCAAGATTGCTTCAAAGCAGCAAGCACAAAACATCGTACTTTTTACTTTTTCTGGCGTGGATGGGTCTCGGTCTCGGTTCCAGTGCGAAACTGGATTCCGTCCGTTTTCTTACACACTTTTGGCATTTAGTTGGAGAACGGAGCGTCTGTCCCAGGTGGTGTCAAGAATGAACCTGGTCCAAGTACGGGTGTGAGTGGAGCAAACCGACATCACGTCAGCATCAAAATAACACGCAGCAGACTATCTGTCCCACATTTAAGCTGTTGCGTAGCAGCTTGCGCCTTCCGCACCAGATAACCTGCGCGGCTGTCGAACAAAATGCAAAAAGTTCGTCAGGTCTGGAAAAAGACATCTCGCGGTTTGGAAAGACCAGCCGACCAGTGTCGACTTGGTATTGACTACGAGACGCACAACCGTAGGACTTGTATGTAGAAGGTTGCAATCTGCCAACAAACTCTTTTCTTGGCACCAATTCCAACCTCTGCCCAGTGGAGACGCGCTACCGCCTCTGTGCTCCGATGGTCAGGCCAAACTCAAGTCCAGACGAAGCTTGCAGTAAGCAAGCATCGGAAACAAAACAAGCTTTCTTGGGGCAGGGTGGCGGCGCAACCCTTGGCGATGTCTCGGATGGGAAGCTCGTCGGTGCACGCTGTCTAAGCCGAGCTTTGCGACGATAAAGTCCAAGTAGAGGCCAGAAAAAAGACAAGTTGGAGGCCGGAAAAAAAATCCTTTGTTGTGTGTGTTTTCACTTGTATTTATCATTCTTATTTTCTTTGCTTTTGCCCCCTGAGGCGATATCGTGTGGCTTTTGGAAAGCGTTTGATGGATATTTTTTCGATAACACAGTTTGATTTCTTTCGTTTCAGCCCCTAAAAGCGATTTTGTGCTTCTTCTTCTTTTTTGTGTGTGCGTACAGTCGATACCGAGTTGATACCGGTGCTCTCTTGCTACCCGGCAGGTACTTCGCACCATTGGTTCACAGGAGTACAGGGCTGCTAGCCTTGTGCTTGTCATTTCTACGCGGAATATCGTCGCTGCTGCTTACTTGCGCAGCTATAGTTTCCAGGTTCTGACTGACTTCTAAGTGGCTGTGCGACTTGTCATTCAAGTGCGCACTACCATTACTTGACAAGCTGCGATGCCTCAAGAAGCGGACTGACGCCTAAAAACCCCATATCATCCTCTGTAAGCATATTGCTGCGTGTCTTGGTGGATTGGTCTAAAAAAAAATGTGCTTGAAGCTCATTCGCAGGCGAGTTCTTCTTGACATCTGCGGTCCCTGTCTCGGAAATCGCAGTAGTTTGCAGTTGCTGCGGGGGGCTTGAAGGGGGGGCTTGAAGGGGGCCTTGAAGGTTTTGAAGAGGCTGAAGCAGGGACCTGGTGCTTGGAGGCAGGGGAGCTTGAAGGAGGACTGGACGTTTTTGTTTTTTTATTGCACTGCCCCCCCCCGCCCCTCCTCCAGATTTTTTTGTTTTTTCTGGCGGCGGTCCCCCTTCCCTCTGCGACGAAAAAAACAAAAGAACGAAAAGACAAGAAAAACAACCCCTCCACTTTTTTTTTAGAAGCTTGCCGACAACAAAAAACCGCTTTATGGGAGGTTTTTGCGAAGAAAGAAAAGAACGAAAAGACAAAGAAAAACAACCCACCCACTGTTTTGAGGGCTTACCGACAAGAAAAAAGGGTTACCAATGACCAGTCCCTGCCCAAAGAAAAAAAGACCACACGAAACCGCTTATGGGGAGTTTTTGCGAAGAAATAAAAGAAAGAAAAAGCAAAGAAAAACAACCTTCCGTAGGAGACGCAACAGTTGTTGACAAGTGACGGAAAGTAACTGACGAAGACGGCATAAGACCAGTGCGAAAGCGGCCCGCCTGCAGAGCTCCTCCAAGCGCCGAGCAGCGGAAGCCCCCTTGAAGCCCCCTTTGAAGCCCCTTTGAAGCCCCCCTTGAAGCCCCCCTTGAAGCCCCCCTTCAAGCCCCCCTTCAAGCCCCCCTTCAAGGGGGCTTCAAGGGTTCGACCCCCCTTCAACGAAGGTCGAAGTCCCCTTCAGACCCCCTTGAAGGGACCGTGAAGGGTCACGCCCTTCAAGCCCCCTTCAAGGGGTCTTGAAGGGGGCCTTCAAGCCCCCCTTCGCCGAAGGGCGGTGGGCCCATTCAGGAATATTGACACTGAATGCCCCCAGAGCTGGCAGTGGCATAGTCTGCGTCACAAGTTGCATGGCAACCAGCAGGTTCGCAAGGGCTGGAGCCGCACATCCGAACCTGGTATGGATAGCTCGTAATGGCGGCCCTATTGTGCCCAGTTTGCCACATGGTGGGTCTCGCAAGGGCAGAGGTTAGTGGCTACCTTCATATCTCTGACCCGAGGTTGACAGCGGTGGCACCAAGCGCGTAAGCGGAAGATCATCCATGGAGAAGTAAGGCAGCCCCCACTGCTCCAGACACGCGAAAGACCGACTGGATGGTTGCTGTCTGAAAGAAATTCAGCTCTCGTAAGTGAATAAGAGACGAGCACATGTGCCGCATGTGACATCGATGCCAGTATCACGACAGACTCAAAATCAAATTGAACTATTCTGGAACGCACGTGAAACCAAGTCGTGCCGGTACTTGGGTGCGCCACTTAATAGCTGTAAAAGTGCGCTTGTGATCAGCGTCGGTGCATCTGTATTGGGTGCACATAGAGCCTATCAGGTCACTGATTTGGTTTAGCAACACAATCCACGCGCTTTCAATGACACCCTTCCAAAGCCTTTAACAAAATGCTTGCGAAAAGCTGTGGACATGCGACCACGACGAGTTAAGTCACTGCCCAGACAGGGAAAGCAAAAATGCTTTGAAGCAACCCCTCCATCTCAGACCGAAAACCGGAGATTGCTTTGCGGAGGGAGAGGCTTGGAAGGGAAGAGAGCGCGCACTGAGACATGTTCCTATTCAAGCATGTGTCTTATCCAGGGGATGGGGAAAGGCATTCCAATCCTACCCAATTATGTCTTGGACGGGAGGGAGGCAGAAATGCTTTTCGAAGTAGTGATAGTGCGAGCATGAAGACCTCCAATCCCCATGACTCGTTGCGGGAAGTCTTGCAGCCGCACGAGGCCTTGGGCTGGGCTAGAGGGATCCACGAGTAGTGCACTAGTTCCATCTTTTTTCGCCTTGAACTCGAACCTCTGCCGGGCTGCTGCAGCCTGCCAGGACTTCCTCCGGACAGCAGCTGCGTGGGACCTGCTTTTATGTACGGTTATGGAACCAATGGCTTTGGTATCGGGTCTTGGCCTGATGGGCGCCCCGGGCTTCAGCGTTGTTAGCTCCTGAGCACTTCCAGGGACCGGGAGCGCAACGAGTCCTCCCGTTCCGCCGCACGACGCAGCTACGTTCTCGTATCACATGCGCACATGGGCGCGGTGGAGAATTTGGGCTCTCCTGCCGGAGACTGAGTTGCAACGGGTGGCAGAGACGGCCACCCCATCCCCCACGGGAGAAAATATGATGTCCCTGCAAGTCTTCGACCAAGAGCTGGCGACCAATTTCTACCGAGGGGTCAAGAGCTTCGACATGGTTCATGCGGATGAGGTCCGGGAGGCAGCCCCTCGACGTCCGCTGAAGTGCGCATTGAGTGCTCCGGTGGCAGCATTTCGCGCCCCGGCTCGCAACGACGCTTGGCAGCTCATGTGTTCCACGCAGTGTTACGGCTCCTGGGTGTTTTGCGGAGACATTTTCCAAGTTGTCTGCGACGGCTTCTGCAAGGCTTAGTTCGGCGGGTCGGTATACCAGCCTTTTGCTTTCCTCCAGGCCGGTTATCCAGTTAGCGCACGCTATGTTGGACGTTAAATTCATTGCTTCCAGCCCGGAAGCTAGAACGATCGTCACACAGCTCCAGAGGGCACGACGCAGCTCCCACTTGCAGGATCCACATTCTGCGTGTCTGGCGGCCCTGTGCATTGCCTTTTCAAGTGTCGGCCCAGCGCGGTCTGCCGTCCGTGGCTTCTCTGCAGGCAGCTACACGGCAGGTCTTGTGGGAGTGCTCCCTCACAAATTATGGGGCAGCAGCCACTTCCCTCCGGTGGGTTTGACTGCCGCCTCCGGAAGAGGGACGATGCTTCGCTGCCAGCAGCCGTGGACATTGGTGCCGTTGGGATGCCGGACTGGCTTTTTGAGGCACTCCTGCGCCTCCCCTGTAGGCTGCACATCATCCATGCTAGCGAAGACTTCTTGTGCCCTTGGGTGCTCAATGATTTTGCTCGGGCCGCCATACGGGTCGCCCCAGGTATTTGTGCGGGAGGTATGCATTGGTTAGTCAATGTGCCGGGCGAGCTTTTCGAGCTTCAGTGCCACACGTGCCTTCCTCCCCATGCGCAACCTGGAAAAAGAACTGGAGTGGGCCTTCCACTCCCTTCATTTTTACCGTAGCAGGGGTCTTGTGGATAGCGAGGTTGGAAAGGTCATGGATGCACTCTTCCCGCACCGCGTCACTGTGGAGGCGATCAAGCAGCTTGATGCCATTGATTCCTTACACCCGCTTCTTCTTGGGGTCATCCGCACCGTCACGGCAGCTTCTCTACCACATTGTGTCGCGGAGCTGCGCACCTGGATCATTCAGGAGGTAAGGCTTAGATGTTATGAGGAGGAAAAGTCGGTCAGCCTGCCATTGCCTGCTCCCGTCCAGACTTCCCTCGGAGAGCTGTCGCTTGAGCGTGTCGTGGATTTTCTGCGGCTGGTCTTTTTCCAGACCCCGAGATGTCTTTTTCCAGACCCCGCGATCTTTTTTGCTTTTTGTTCGACAGCCGCGGTCCAAAAAAAGACTTTGATCTTTTTTTCGGCCCCAAGCAGAGGCCAGAAAAAAGACAAGTTGGAGGCCGGAAAAAAGATCCTTTGTCGTGTGTGTGTTTTCACTTGTATTTTTCATTCTTATTTTCTTTGCTTTTGCCCCCTGAAGCGATATCGTGTGGCTTCTCCTTCCTTCGTGTTGGAAAACGTTTGATTGATATTTTTTCGATAACACAGTTTGATTTCTTTCGTTTGCTTTCAGCCCCTAAAAGCGATTTCGTGCTTCTTCTTCTTTTTGTCTGTGCGTGTGAGAAGTTATAGTATGGTTAAGTTAGTTTTTGTGCGGTTTGCGTTGCAAAGTTCATATTTTGGCGCTCTTTGTTGTGTTGTTTGATATGTCATGTGTGCGTGCTTCTATCTTTGCTGAGGTCAGAAAAAAGACATTAGAGGCCCAGAAAAAGATCCACCGGGGTCCGAAAAAAGACACGGGGTCAGTTACGAGATATGTCGGGGCCGAGAAAAAGACGGCTTAAATCGTAGAGTGGAGGTCGAAAAAAAGAGCGTAATCTTTTTCTAGACCTCGTCGCGGGGCTGAAGAAAAGATGGAGGTCGGAAAAAAGACATGCCGGGGTCGAAATCAAGATGGACCAAGCGTGGGGTCTGAAAAAAGATATTTCGGGGTCGAAAAAAAGAGCAGCCCGATTTTCTGCACTTTCATGTCTACAGCCAAGGCGCTGCTCTTGAGGATACTGGGCAGGAGAACAGACGGATGTCGCACCAGGACACTACCCGACGCTTCGCCCCGTCGTTACCGGTTGTGCTGAAGGTGGAGGACTGTCTCAGCTTTGGCACATACGTGCTTGGCTTATCGTGTCCCGATGGCTTTACCCCATCGCAGGACACTGGCTGGTTCTCGCATCGCCAATGGAGTTTCGTCAAGGGCACCTCCTGGCAGTCTTCGTAGAACTCCCTTATGGGACAGACTTCATCGTTGAGTTGCTCGCCAGTCCGGACGGCTTTCTTATTGGGCACATCTCGGCCATCCTGGCCGCCGGCGCCACCAAACGCAGCTCGCTTAGTATTTTGGGCTGCGCGGGCTCCTCCAAAACCTTCTCCCTGTGGTGTACTGGTCTGCATGGACGCTGTGTTGGAGCAAACTGTGTTTTGGACAGCTCAGCAGCATTCTGCGCTCATCGCAGTCGTGCGTATCGCTTCCAACCTCTTGGCTGATGCCCCGGAATGGTTACGCCCGCTCATAGTCGTACGGAGGGTCTCTGGCGATGCTGAAATTATCGACACGTGCTTCGACCATATGCCCTTCACCGAAGCAGCTGAGCACAAGGCGGCAGGGCTTGGGGACATCGCCACGATCCAGCGGGGGTGAAGGGGCACAGTGCGCGTCTTCCCCTTCGGTCAATAGCGCCCACATGCTACTGCTCACACAGGGGTCAGCCGCGCTTCAGCTCCGCTATGCCTCCTACAGTGAAGTGAAAGGTGAGGTGCAACTGCGCACGCTGGCCCGCCTCATCGAACACTCTACCTCCCCGGATGGGCCGCTGCAAACAGTTCAGTGGTCTAGCCTTGGACACCGCCACAATGGCCATCAGGGCGCTGAGCCACCCCCAGGCACCAGCCTCACAGTATGCTGGGAGTTGTCGGAGTGTCTTTTTGGAGTTGAAGGTGAAGTAGAGGTTGGCCTGGACTCGGACCTTCGGGACCTCCGCGGCTGCCGGCTCTATTGGTCCCTCCCCCTTTGACAAAGGGGGGGCTTAAGGGGGGGCTTTAAGGGGGGCTTTAAAGGGGCTTTAAGGGGGTGAGCAAAGGGGGGCTTTGACAAAGGGGCTTTGAAGGGGGGCTTAAGGGGGCTTTAAGGGGGGCTTTGAAGGGGGGCTTTAAGGGGCTTTGAAGGGGCTTTGAAGGGGGGCTTTAAGGGGCTTTGAAGGGGCTTTGAAGGGGGGCTTTAAGGGGCTTTGAAGGGGGCTTTAAAGGGGGGCTTTAAGGGGGCTTAAGGGGGGCTTTGAAGGGGGCTTGAAGGGGGCTTGAAGGGGGGATGAAGAAGGGGTTTCGAAGCCTTCAAAGTATGGGTGCTACATTGTATTTTCTTCGCAAAGCGCCCCAAAAAGCGATTTCGTGAAGTCTGCTTTTCTCATTTTATTTTCTTCGCAAAAACCCCCCATCAAACGATTTCGTGTGGCTTCTTCTTCTTCTTGTTTTGTGTGTGTGTGTGTGTAATTGCGTGGGGGCTTGTAATTGTGTTTTGTTTCATTAAGTTTGCTTTTCTCATTTTATTTTCTTCGCAAAAGCCACCCATAAAACGATTTCGTGTGGCTTCTTCTTCTTCTTGTTTTGTGTGTGTGTGTGTGTGTGTGATTGCGTGGGGGGCTTAAAGGGAAGCTTAAGGGGGGCTTCCGGAAGGCTTAAAGGGGGGCTTAAAGGGGGGCTTAAGGGGGGCTTAAAGGGGGGCTTAAAGGGGGGCTTAAGGGGGGCTTAAAGGCGGGCTTAAAGGGGGGCTTAAGGGGGGCTTAAAGGGGAGCTTAAAGGGGGGCTTGAAGGGGGCTTAAAGGGGGGCTTAAAGGGGGGCTTTAAAGGGGCTTTAAGGGGGGCTTAAAGGCTTCGACCCTTTGCCCCCCCTGTTTACTTAAACCTCTAAAGGGGTAGTACTTACAGCAATGTCTTGGTCGCATGCTCACATATATACATTCCGCTGCTCACTGGTTCAAGTGGTTTTACCGACTTGTAGCAAGCTCTGGTGTCCTCACCTAGTAGGTGTGTACAGGCTCACAGTTGTTTAGCCTTTCTGCTTTCAGTGAGCATTTCGGCTCGTGCTTCTTTGTGAATCTGAGTTCGTCGTAGCCACTTGCTGGAACGACGACTTTGCGTCCGACCAGAGTCGGGAGCAGAAGCCAAGCCTAGTAGGCTCTGCGTGCCTCGTAGGCTTGCTATTGTGAGTACACGTCTGCAGTGCAGACCTTTGCTAAGTTTGGTGCCTACTTGCCTCACAATAGCCAGGCCTGGTAGGCTCTGCGTGGCCTCGTAGGCTTGTTGTTGTGCGTACACGTTTGCGGTGTACACCTTTCCAACGAGGTTTCTGCTAGCCTCATGCTAGCCAGGCCTAGTAGGCTCTGAGTGGCCTCGTAGGCCTCTTGTTGTGATGTTGTGAGTACACGTCTGCAGCGCAGACCTTTCCGAGGTTTTTGCCTACTAGCCTAACGCTGGCCAGGCCGGCCTAGTAGGCTCTGCGTGGCATCGTAGGCTTGTTGTTGTGAGTACACGTCTGCAGTGCAGACCTTTGCAACGAGGTGTGTGCCTACTAGCCTCACAATAGCCAGGCCTTGTCGGCTCTGCTTGGCCTCGTAGGCTTGTTGTTGTGAGTACACGTCTGCAGCCTCATATTCGCCAGGCCTAATAGGCTCTGAGTGGCCTCGTCGGCCTCTTGTGTAATGTTGTGAGTACACGTCTGCAGCGCAGACCTTTCCAACGAGGTTTTTGCCTACTAGCCTCGCGCTAGCCGGGCCGGCCTAGTCGGCGCTGTGTGGCCTCGTAGGCTTGTCGTTGTGTGTACACGTCTGCAGTGCAGACTTTTGCAACGAGGTGTGTGCCCACAGCCTCACAATAGCCAGGCCTTGTCGGCTCTGCTTGGCCTCGTAGGCTTGTTGTTGCGAGTACACGTCTGCAGTGCAGACCTTTCCAACGAGGTTTCGGCCTACTAGCCTCACACTAGTCAGGCCCAGTAGGCTCTGCGCGGCCTCGTAGGCTTGTTGTCGTGAGTACACGTCTGCAGTGCAGACCTCTCCAAGGACGTTTCTGCCTACTAGCCTCACACTAGCCAGGCCTAGTAGGCTTTGCGTGGCCTCGCAGGCTTGTTGCAAGTACACGTCTGCAGTGCAGACCTTTCCAACGAGGTGTCTGCCTAGCAGCCTCACACTAGTCAGGCCTATTAGGCTCTGCGTGGCCTGATAAGCTTTTTGTTGTTGTGAGTACAACGTTTTGGTCTGCGGTGCAGACCTTTCCAGCTGCGAAGCCCTAAGGGCCCACCGCGAGGCCTCGCCCATTGAAAGATTCTATGAAATGCTCTCTGGGTTTTTGTCCTTGATGCCTGCCAGTTTGCTGCTGTTGCAGTTACAGATTGCCTAGTAAGGCACCCCCAGAGATTACTGGGAACAAGCAGTAGGTTGGGCGCAGCGCGTTACTGCCTGCTAGTGTGCAGTTGCTGCAGTGAAAATGGCCTTAATAAGGCAGCCCCAGAGATTACTGGAGTACTGTGAATAAACAGCAGGGCAAGCGCAGTGCGTTCATACCTGCCGTAAAGTGGACAGCTGCCTTAGCAAGGCAGCCCCAAAGACTACTGGAACAAACTGCAGGCAAGGCACAGTGCGTCACTTATGGGTGTGGCTGCAGTGAGGTTTTTGTGAGGAGTCCGCTCTTGGCCCTGCGGAGGCAATTAAGCCGTCAGTGACGACTTCTTGGCTGGTCTGGCTAGCGGCCGCCGAGTGCTGCATAGCCCCACGGCCGCTACTGCTGGGAGTTATCCAAGGTTTTTGTGAGGAGTCCGCTTTTGGCCCTTCGGAGGACTGACTTCGTTTTTCTGGCTAGTAGCCGCCGACTGCTCCGTGGCTGCGGACAGTCTCCGCTGACGCCAGTGACCTTTCAGGCCCAGGCCCGCTGCGAAGCGATAGGGGTCCGCTTCGAAGCCCGTCCTTAGGGCTCAATGACAGGCTTTAAGGGTCCTTTGCCTGAGTCAGGTTGGTCCTCTGCTGTGCCCTGTGACCCTTCTAAGGGTCGGTTGGCTGTTTGCCTTGTAGGCCTAATTGGCGGGGCCTCGGTCAGCCGTCTTCCTGCCTGCCTAGCAGGCCAATGACCACTGACCACTGCTTGCAAGCTGCCCTGCAAGCACACGCCCCGTGTTTCACGCGCTAGTAGGCTGAGGTGTCGCTGGTAGGTGTGCACAGAGCTTCGTAGTTTTTGCGTGTCTCTCGCAGACTGGACCAACGCTTTCGTCTGCAGTTTGTCTTCACTCCCGCAAGATTTTAGGCAGTGCCTTGTTGCGCCTCTCGCGGGTTCACACACTCGCGAAGTGGTGGCAGTACCACCTTCTTCGCAGCACAAAAAGTGCCCTTGGCCAGTGGCCCCAAGGGCCAACTGCGAGACCCTAAGGGTCAGCGAGGCCTCTGAGCCCACTGAGAGGCTGTAAGGGTCTTCGGCCTTTGTCGGGTTGTTGGCCACTTGGGCCTAGTAGGCCCCATTTGCAGCCCTTGCGTGCTCACATGGCCCTGGGCCGGTCGGCGGGCTTTGTAAAACAGCAGCACGCCTTCTGACGCAGTACGTGCAGGAGTCAAGCGCTTGGCAGACCCCAGCGCTCAGTGCTGCAGCTACCGCTGGAGTCCTCAGCGGGCCTCCGCGCTAGTGCAGCTGTTTCTGGGTCTCGAACCCGCACTGCGGGTAAGCTTGCTTTATGCGCATGTATTTTCATGTTTTTCATCTTGTCCCCTGGCAGGCGCGTGATACATCTGCGGCTTCAAGGAGGTCCTGCTGCGCCAGCGCGCCATGCCTCTTCGGCTTCCGCATCCGCGGGCAGCCGTTGCGGCTAAAGTTTTAGCCGGCGCAGCCAACGTTTTGGCCGCTGCTCCCTCTTGTTGGGGCCGTTGGTTCCGCAGTCGCGGAACGGCTATACCGCGTCAGTGACGCGAAGTTAGCGTTGGTTAGGATGAGTTGTTCCATTCCCCCCAGTGTGGGCTTCAGGGCTGCTCTCTTTTCCCGCCAACTACGTGGCAATGCGGGCACTCAGCGACAGTGTCGCAGACAGGGCCTGTTGGGAGCAACCTTCCATCACGGTGGAATGTTTTAGTAAAGCATACTTTTGTTTTGAATGGAAAAAGCCAGTGGCTTTCGCATAGCTTCACACCGCAGCACCCCCGGTTATGGCACGGCTGTGCGAACCTTCGGGTACCGTCGAGCCACCTAAGGACGTCAGTGGACGCCGAAGTCAAACGAGAGGCGCCTTGTTTTAGTAACATGTGCAGCAGACTAAGGAGGGAGAGCTGCAACAGCTGCCTCACCAGCAGAGACTGGTGAAAAAACAGATCAAGCGCAGTGCGTGAATATCTGCCTGCCAACGCAGTGCAGTTGGCTCTTTACTAAAGCGTGTAGTACACGGACCGCTGCGGACAGCGTCCAGTCATCCCAGGCAGGACGTAGATGCAAACATCGCTGGTGCCTCACATGGGAAGTTCCCAGTTTGTGCCCCAAGTGCGGCCTCAGAGCAGTGCTCGTTGGTGAAGGCGTCGCTTTCTCGTGAAGTCTGCAAAGCGCGCCAAAGACTGCAATCCAGTGGGTCGCTTATAAAGAGCAGAAACAGCAGCTCGTGTTCCACCCTATCTGCTCAGCCTCAGCTGAAGCGTGCTGAGCTCTGGAAGGCTCCGGTGGAAACTGTTTTCTACCGCACCTGACTCACAGTGCGGGCAGGTGGTTTCAAGCCTAAATTTGCTCGTAAATGGCGAACCTTTTGGTGCAAGGACCCGCTGCGAGTAATTAAGGGCCCCTGCGAGCTGCTAAGGGCCCCCTGCCCGCTGCTTTTCTGTGGGCTCGCGTTAGTAATGACGAGCTTCTGTGTTGCTTTAAGACAGCGCCGCGCAGTGCGCGCACAAGGCCCCAGAGCCTGATGTTACTTGCACTGCTGGCCCCAACCGAGACTGGGGGAAGAACATTGCACATCAAACGCAGTGCGCTGCTCTGCCGCGCAACGCGCAACGAAGGGGAGTTGTGGGCAAAGCACATACCAGGCAGTGACCTGTTCGTGTGGATTGACAATGAAGCGCGTACATCCCTACGCAAAGCCTTCACAAGGAAGGCGGAAGGCGCCGCGATAGTATCGCAGGCAGTCGACGTGGAGGAGTCCCTGCAGTGCAGGACTGCTTTCTTCCGCGTGCCCACCGTCAGCAACATTACTGATGGCCCCAGCAGAGACTGGTGGGAAGAGACTCAGAAACTTGGCGCAGAGCGCTAATTCCTTCCTCCCGACGCAGTGCTGTTGGCCTTGTCACTCGGCGCGGACTAGATGGGGGGTGGGTAAGGCTTCGAGTGCCTTCAAGGGGGGTGGACGAGTCGTTCGCCTTACCTTCGACCAGTGGTCGATCCTTCCAAGAAGATGCCAGCGGCATCGGTGTGTACAGTGCCCGAAGACCGGGCCCGAACTCACCCCCCATATCAGCTAGGAGCAAAAAGGAGAGCTTTTGCTTTAAGGGTTTACTGCAGCGCAGTTGAGGGTCCCCCGAAACGTGCGCTTACGAAAGTTTCGTTGGGAAATAAGAACCTGGGTTCCGGAACCTGGGTTTCGAAGCCCAGGTTTGAACAACCATTTTGGAGACGAAGTTGTTCAACCCAGGTTCGAACCTGGGTTCGGAACCCAGGTTCGAACCCAGGTTTGAACTTGGGTTGAACGTTTCAACCTGGGTTCTAACCTGGGTTCAACCTGGATTGGAACCTGGGTTTGAACCTGGGTTCAAACCTGGGTTTGGAACCTGGGTTACTGGCTTTCAATCTGCGTAGCCTCCGGAAAGCGATTTGGAGCATCATTTTCTGAACTCTCTTCGGCGATTTCGTGTGCTTCTTCGAGCGAAAGGAGACGGCTTTTGTGTTGAATAAGGCGTCTGTTCACGTTCTTTTTGTTAATTAGCTTTGCACGGTTTGGATTTGGAGTTCAAGGTCAGTTTACGGTTCAGACGGGTTCAAAGTTGAGACGCCGCTGAACGATTTCATGCGGCCTTTGTGTGTCTCTGAATTTTCATGTTTCTGCTTTTGTTTTATTCGCTTTTAACACCCTTAAGCGATTTCGTGTGGCACCTGCTTTTGTGTTGAAGAAGGCGTCTGTTCAAAGGGTTAATTTTTCGCTTTGTATGGAGTTGAAGGTTTACGGTTTAGGCGGCCTCAAAGGCGCGGGGAAGCGGGGGGGGGTTGGGGGGGGCGCAGCCCCCCCCATTGAGCTTTTAAGGTACCGCTGAACGATTTTATGCGGCCTTTGTGTGTCTCTGAATTTTAGTGTTTCTGCTTCTGTTTTATTCGCCTTTAACCCCCTTAAGCGATTTCGTGTGCGCGTCTCCTTTCGTGTCGAAGAAGGTCCTCCTTCAGGTCTCTTCCTCAGGTATCCTTTAAGCTTTTTTTCAAACCAATCCTAGGCCTGCCTTGAAGCCCTCTTGGGTTTAACCTGGGTTTGAACCTGGGTTTTAACCTGGATTATACCTGGGTGCTTTAAACTTGGGTTCCAAACCTGGGTTAGAACCTGGGTTTCAAACCTGGGTTCAAACCTGGGTTATAATCTGGGTTTAAACCTGGGTTTTTAAACCCGGGTTCTAAATCTGGGTTAGAACCTGGGTTTCAAACCTGGGTTGGGTTTTAACCTGGGTTGAACCTGGGTGCTTTAAACTGGGGTTCCAAACCTGGGTTAGAACCTGGGTTTCAAACCTGGGTTCAAACCTGGGCTATAACCTGGGTTTAAACCTGGGTTTTTAAACCCGGCTTCCAAATCTGGGTTAGAACCTGGGTTTCAAACCTGGGCTTGGAACCTGGGTTTAACCTGGGTTTGAACCTGGGTTTTAACCTGAATTAAACCTGGGTTCATTAAACCCGGGTAACCTGGGTTAGAACCTGGGTTTCAAACCTGGGTTCAAACCTGGGTCATAACCTGGGTTTAAACCTGGGTTTAACCCGGGGTTGAACCCAGGTTCGAACCCAGGTTTAACCCAGGTTTGAACCCAGGTTCAAACCCAGGTTAAACCCAGGTTTCAAACCTGGGTTCCCTGGGTTGTTGTTGTTGTTTCCCCCCCCCCCCCCCTGAGATGTAACCTGGACGTGTATCCCCTCGCTAGGCGTACAGGAACACAGGCACTCAGGTGTCTCTTTTGCTACAGGCGCACAGCTGTAGTCCACTGCACTAGAACCTTGAGCAACAGGCATGGATACATGCAAGTGATACGTGAAACAGACAGGCACCTGGATGTGTAACATTCAGTGTTTCAACCAGGCACAAATTTAAAACACGTAGAGCTGCATGGCCGTGGAGTCGGCAATCTACAAGCCTGTTATTGCTCTTGGTCGAATTAGCGGAGTATTGAGCTACATCTGCGACTTGAAGAGAATCTATACATCTCTAGCCTGAAGACAGCTTCAATGAAAAGAGCAGAACACGCACGAAACGCAAACGGATCTTCAACTGAAAACTTTTGCTTGAAAGTTGCCCACTTGTGTTTCAGTTCCCTCTCCAGGCGGAAAGCATACTGTAACATAAAGGTGTAAAGCTTAGCTTTACTTGATGCCAGCATGACATCTTGCGGCAAGGCAAATATATAAGGGCATTAGAAGTATCTTATCCTGAGATAAGTATCTTCCTTTGAGAAAGAGTTCTTTAGGAAGTACCTTTTCCTGAGAAAAGCATCTCCCTATGAAATGGCGAATGCTCAAAGTGGATACCTTCTTATGAAAGAAGCATTCCGTGAAACACACGGCCAGTTCAGTCGACGAACTCTAGGTCTGCATCCCAGGTTCTATCACGCCAATGATCCTCACCATGCCAACGGTAGATGTCGACAGTGTGAATCGGCATCACCGGCTGATGACGAACAGGGTCGTAACCGCGGGGATCAGCAGGGGATCTAGGTAGCGATATCTGTGGATCTGGAGCAACGTCTCCAACTTGTTCCAAAGGAACTTCTTCAGAACCATTGTCCATATCCACGTCCGAAGAATCGGAACCTAGTCAGTTCTTCCCCTTGTTCTTGCCCTTGGACTTGTCCTTGGATTTGCCTTTGGACTTGCCCTTGTCGGCGTCCTTCCCTTTTCCTTTGGAGGACTTGCCTCCTTTGCCGCCTTCTTTGCCACCAGGAGGTTGTGCGGGTTCTGGAGGACGTTGAGAACCAGAAGCTTTAGCACCAGAAGCTGCCTCTTCCTGAGAAGAGCTTGCTCCCTGTGGTGCGGCTGCAGGACCAGTAGAACCAGAACCACGCGCCTTGTTCAGCTTCTGTCTCTCTTTTCTTCTGTCCGCGGCTTCCTTCATGGTGTCGGGATTGCGGTTGAGCGCTCTCATCCTGCCTCCAGAGTACTGGTTCGCGTGAACCTCGATGAGGAGCGGAGTGTGAGCGTCATAGTCCCGATCGTTGAGAAGGTACGCGGCGCTGGTGGAGTTTAACAGCCACTCAGAGACATGGATGTCGAACTCATTCTTTGAAGACGGAAACTCCGCCCATTGATCGTCCGACATGCTGTGTCCCCATTCCATGACTGTAGCCATAACAGGATCCAAACCAGGAAAGGTATTCCAGTCTGGTTGCTTAGCTTCCTTGTATGGCATTCCCAGCGTGTCCTCATACTGTTTCAGAAGCCACATGGCGTTTGCTGACACATGTCTCGCACGAGGCGAACAGAGGTGTGGGCACTTTGGGCTTTCTGACCATGCCTCCAAGAAGTAGTCGAGAAGGCTTTGGTACATCCCGCCACGAATATCCATCGACTCCTGCTTTCTGCCGGTGGCCCGGTAGAGGGCCATGTTGGCGTCGCCACCGATGAGGTCGACTTGGTAGTGCAAGCAGTCGATGAACATGTTGCCCAACACTTCATGAGCCAACGCCACCTTGTCTGCCGCCGCGTCGTTGTGGAGGTGGAAGACACAAACTCTCAGCCGGTCGGATCCAGCTCGCTCCAAGACCTTGGTCAGTGACTCATCTGGAACATCACCACGACTGCCCTGGAGACCGGTCGGTAACGTCATGCCATACACGATTTCCGCGACCATATAGGTTATTGGAAGGGACTCGTGGGCATATCCACTGAGAGTGGAGCCGGCAAGACGTGTGATCGAAGATCCGACACCATTTGTACGACTTCCCACCATCAGGTCCTTGGACTCGTTACGAAGGAATTGCCAACCGCGTGACTTGAGGAAGGCCTCTTCGGAGTCATCGATCTGAGCCGCTTCGCAGAGCATGAACAAATGCGTCTTCGACTGTGCAATCGATTTTATCAAGGCTCCTTTAGATGGTGTAGCATCGTCCCAGTCAATGTGATCAGCAACGGAGCGAGGAGCGGTACGCTTTCTTCCCCTGCTCATGTTGCCGAGATTGAGGATGAGCGCGGCATACTTGGTCTTGCTGGTGAAGATAGGGACATTGGAGTCCTCTGCCAGACCAAAACGATGAATATAAGGATTCGGCGTCTTCTCAAGAGAGAGGTCCCCGATCTCCTCTTCATCGACTCCGGCGCTCAAGAAGTAGTGAATCATAGCATTCAAAAGTTCTTCTCGAGTTGCCGGATTGCCGCTTGCATCCAGGGACTTCAGCTTATCAAGAAGTGCTTCCATGACTTCCAGTGCTGATTCTCGGATGTCAGAGGCCTTGCCCATGAGCTTGTCGTCCAAGGTGCTACGAACGTCCCCAGAACGAAAAGCAACGTTCTTCTTGTCGGGACGACGCTCATAGATGGGATCCATCTTGTTGAGTTGGTCGAATAGATCCACCATAGAGAGAGAGTATTTCTGTCCCTTGTGGTTTGGAACATTTACCCTCCAACTCATATGCTGCACCTTGTAGGCGAGAACGGGCTCGTAATCAGGATCACGAAGTCCTGTATGATACAAGCCTGAATAGCCATATCCATGCAGCTGCTTGCAGAGCATCCGCATAGGGCTTTGTCGTTCGATTTCGGTGAGCTGCGTAAGGAAATGTTTGAACTCTTCGAGATCGACGAGCTCGATCTTTTCCTTTGCTTTGCCCATCTTGTCGAACGCGTTCTCATTCTGGTCCTCTGCATCCTTCGCGGCCTGGTAGTACTCAGGATCCGGAACGGTCTTGCATTTCCCCCAGATGCCTTGATCGTGAAGTTCACTTTCATCATCCTTCTCGGGAGAAATGTCTGGCATGGATTCCTCACCCTGTGGTGAGCCTTCCTCAGCCATTTCGACGTTCTCGGACTTACCTCCTTCCTGACCCATGTGCGCATCAGGTTCGACCTTCACCTCGGATGCCTCTCCCTGTGGAGAGCTTTCCGTGGCTTCGGTCTTCTGTTGTGGAACATCCACCCCAGATGCCTCCCCATGTGGAGAGCTTTCCGGAGCGTCCGTCTCCATTGGCTCGACAGTAACCCCAGATGCCTCTCCCTGTGGAGAGCTTTCTGGAGCTTCAGTCTCCATTGGCACATCGGTCGGCTCGGTCTTAACCGGATCAACCTTCTTGCCCTGTGGCAAGTCCGTGGATCCAGACGACGGTTCGGAGGTATCCATCTGAGTAGCCGCGGGAGGCTCCTCGATCTCCTCGATCTGTGGACATGGGAGTCGCTCGATGAACTCCTCGATCATAATGTCGTCATATGGTCGAGTGAGGAGCTCATTCAGCTCAGACTCCTTCTTCGCCTTCAAGTCTTCGTACGCCACTAAATCAGCTTTTGCCTTGCGGGCGAAAGCCGACTTGAAATCGCGCTGGTCAGACTCCGTGAAGACTTTCTCCAGAACCGCCAGGAGGTAGCTGCCGTTGAACGGCTGCTTCAGGGTACTGTCATAGAGACAATAGCCCTCAGGGGTTCGCACCGTGTATTTACGGCGAACCTCCAGATCACCGGCGTGGCGCTGGATGTAGGAGAAGAAGTCCACTCCATAAGCCTCATTGATGACGCGGACGAGCATCTGGAAATCCTCTCGCACATAGCCAACCTCTTCATACACATACCTTTCCCTGAGGAAAGCCTTGTGTGCGGCGAGCTTGCGAGAGTAGTCGGGATCCTCTGTCCTTGGCATCCTTGCACGAGAGTCATTGTCCCGAGGGCGATCGAATCCAATGTTACCCAAATTGGGCCTGAATTCGTTCGACGCGGCAACGGAGACATCGTCCAGCATCTGGGCAAGACCGCCAGGATGACGCTTAAAGTTCATCCAAGGTGACGTGTAACCGTTGGAGTAAACCTTCGGTTTCTTGTCCAGCTCCACGAGGTAGTTCCCCTGCAACTTCCCCATCTCGAAGGCCTTGAGGAAGAAGTGCAGGGAGTACCCCGAAAGAGGATGCTGCAACCACGATGCCCAATCGTATTCACCACCCAAAGACTCTCTCATAGAAGTAGTCAAAGTGTGCCAGGGGGTGACCTGAACGAGGGCATCGCCATAGGTGCTAAGCATCGGCTGGCCAGAGGAGTCCACCATGTGCAACTTGCCGTGAGCGAAGAGATGCCATGGATTCGTCCGGGCCTTGCGGAGAACCTCGTTGAGCTCCTCCTGCTGCTGGGACTTATGCGCATCAATCTTGCCGTGGACGGTGTCCCCAGCCTGATACGCATACTTGGTGTCTCCTTCGGAGGCTGTGGCTTGCCGCTCCCGCTCTTCCTTAAGCTCATTGTCACGAATAAGCTTCTGAAGAGCTGCCGCGTCCAATGTGGGTACCTTCTCCTGAGAGAAGCTTCCCGGTGACGCTTGGCCTGCATCCTGAGATGTCTTTGGCCGCTTCTTGGGAGCTGGCTTCGAAGGCATTGGATCCGAGCTGCTACCCGGTACCCCTCCCTGTGGAGGGCCTCCGGAAGCAGATGCGGAAGCAGACGCTGAGGTTCCCTCTTCCTGAGAAGAGCCTACCCCTGCGCTTTGCTGCTTCCTCTCGTGGCGAATGCCACCCGGATCTTGCTCGTGAGGAGGACGGTAGTGATGTGTGAGATACATCGCCGGAATGTCCTGGTACGAGAGCACCACGCCATTGTCTGTAAGAAACAGATTGTGGCCGTGACTCAGGTAGCACTCGTAATCGAGCTTGGCGTAGAAGACGTAGGTACCGTACTTAATGACGGTCCCAGGCCCAGGAGAAACCACTCCACCCGCATAAACGAGGTGGATGGCCTTCCTGTGCCGCTGCCACGCCGCCTTCGTCGCCTCCAGCTTTAAGCCGTTTTCCCGGATGCTCTCGTAGTTGCTGTTATCCGAGGCGTGGAAAATCGTTCCAAGCTGGCGGCATCGCTCCAAGGTGAGCCTTTCCCCGAGAGCAACATCAGAGACCCGCTCGGGTATCCGTGAGTGACCCTGGACGGCGGAGACCCCGATATAGAAGTCGAAGTCAAAGAACCGCTCGAACTGCAGAGCCACTGGGGCCGCCCAGATGTTGAAGCGACCCTTCGAGTTCGCCATCAAGAAGGCGAAGAACTTCTTGGGCTCCCACTCGAAAGGCCTGATGGGGTGCTTCATCATCGTCTCCAACGGGATCTCCATGTATCGACCCGGCGTGACCCTCGTGTCGTGCCTGGTCAATGATGACAGCTGTTTGGATGACTTCACCGCCCATCCACCGTGATTGTGGCGCATCTGGTGAATGTTGAAGATTTCACGATCGAGCTCGGTGAGCTCGTCGCCGGTAAGACATCCAAGAAAGCACCGGAGGAAGTCGAACTTCCACGTGAGGTGCCGCCGCAACACATGGGTCCCAGGGTGAGCTTCCTCGTACAGCAGGACGTGTGACAGAAAGGCCAACTGTCCTTCCAGAATGTTCACCGCGGCCATCTCCCCCTGAGGGAAGTACGCCGTGGTGTCCTGCTGACCGAAAAATCGTGGAACACCTTCTGGGATGATCCTGAGGGAGGCCACCGGAGCACTCGCAGGATAGGCTCGACGATCCCTTGTAGGATAGCTGGCACTACCGTCGCCATCTCCAACTGTTCGGAGTACACGACGGTTTGCCCAGGACGCGCTCTGTTGGTACAAGGACAGGTCGGGGACACCAGTGCGGACGTCAATCTTGAAGTTGCATCCCGTTGTCGGTGTCCAGTAGACCTGGAATGGTGCCTCCTCATGAGAGGAGCGTCCAGTGTCCATCGAGGGTCCTGCCGCAGCCATGCTGGTAACAGAAGAAGAGGAAGTTGTGGGCTACTTTCTCACTTGAGTTTTGAACCAGCTGATTTGAGCAATGCAGGCACAAATTTAAAAAGAGACCAACAACTCTTCATGAAGCACATGCATTGAATTGCTCCGACAGCTCACACATGAAGCAGACATGACTCACAAACGCTCCTGCATGAACATGACATGTTGCACTGCACTCAAAACCGCGTACTCCTTACGGAGCCAGGCGTTCAAGAAGGCCTTGTGCTCAATCATGGAACGAAAAGGAGGATGTGAATCAATTTCCTTCAACCACCCAGTTTGAACAGAACTCAGGAGGTTTCTAGGATTAGCGCTTCGTTTCGTGAGACAGTCAGAAAGACAGTGTTCGGTTCGAACGTGAGAAAGATCAGCAATAGCACCTGAACACGCTTCCTTTCTCAGCATTTGAATCATGTGAATGGTTTCCTGTTGTTCGGGTGAGTGAGTAGTAGAAGCGGTAGACACGAGATTGTTAGCATCGGTGCGAATGTGAATCTCGGCATCCAGACCACTAATGTCCTTCCACAAACCACGAAGCATTTGACAGGTACCAAAACACTTCATCAAGGCGTAAAGCTCAGCGACAGTGGTACTGAGGGTCGTTCTCTTAATCTTGGTTGATTCGAAGAAGACCAATGAGCCTCGGGTGTCTCTTCGATTCTTGACCCTTTCATCTGCGATGAAGATAGTCATCGCCCTCTGTGAGGACTTGTCGCTGTTGTTACGGAAAGCTGCGTCAGGAATTCCAAGAATCCTCGGTGATCCCTTCACTGGCCACACCCGCAACTCTACTTCCTCACTGCGTATCTGTCGACACAACTTGTTCAACTCCTTGCAGTGACCAATAGTCGGAGCAGCGGATGCTGATGCCAGACGAGAGAACTGGTAACATGCCTGAAATTGCGTCCTCGACTGAAGCCAGTTGATGCTACCAAGCAAAGAGCGATAGGAAGTGTGAAGAGATTTATCACACGCATCTGCATCCTTAAGATGCTTTGGTATGACAATCTCCTCAAGCTCTGAAACACACAGCTTTTGATCGATCGAGATATACTTCTTCTTCCCTTGTGCATCAAGAACCCAACGAACACGCTGTCCCGTGAACGTAAGGTCATTCTTGTCCTCATGGCCGACAGTGAAGTGTTCCTTGATCTTCTTAAGGAACCAAGTGAGGAACTCAGGGGTTCCACTTATGATGAGATCATCAACATGAAGACTCATCACTCCAACTGTCCTGCGACCTTTGCTGGGACTTCCATGCACAGGGTCAACAAAGTGTTCAAGAAGCTGATCAACCAACTCGGGGGAGAGCTCTGATAAGCTCTCGACCTTGTATGAAGCCTTCTCTGGAAGGAACAAAGAGACTAGGACCTCAGCTTCTTCTTCAAGGAAGCAGGTCTTGTCACCCTTGTCCAACCTCAGGTCATGAGCCCTTTCGACAATCCACCATGTCCCTTTACGAAGGATCATGGAAACTCGATAAGGGTAGTCCTTGACCTGATAGACAGGTGCTGGAGTACGAAGAGCCTTGGCCCTGTGAGAAACGAGAGCATGCCCGTTCTCATAAGGGAACCAACCTCTCTTCTTACAAGCAACACTGCCCAAGAATCCGAGAAGCTTATCGTCAGTAACAGGTCTCCAAGCATAGTCAACCATCTTCTTGGTATCGGTGTTAAAACACTGAGCGATATCGGGACATGAGAGATAGGATCTCTCCTCCGCACGGTCGGAGGAAGAACGGTTTCCTTCATCGTATGCGTAGCATGTCATGGCATGAAGGGCAACCTCCTTGAGGTAGGCAGGTTCCACCTCAAGAGAGGTGCTTCCTGCTTCAGGTTCCTCCTCCTGAGAGGAGCTTCCTGCCGCAAGGTGGCTCTTGCCCTTCTTGCCTTCTATGCCGTCGTATGCGACATAAGTGCATCGGTCAGCTCTGGTCGGTTCCATGCCTACAGACCTGAGGAATTTGTCCAAACGATTCCACCATCTTCTCGGTGCATCGTTCAGACCATAGACTGGTCTGAGACAAAGGCCAACCATCCAGGTAGGCAAACCGATGTCAGGAGGCAACTGAACCACAACCATGCGAGATGACAGATTGTAGTGTTCCCCCTGAAGGAAAGCGGTCTTAAGATCCAAATGAAAAAGATCCCAATAGTGATTGGCAGCGCACTGCGCAACCAAACGGAAACCATACCGAGTAGCCGTAGGGCTGTCCGTTTGTTGATCCCAGGCAAACTTGTCCTGAAACCCACGACAAACCCATCGGGCTTTGAACTTGGAAAAGTAACCGTTCTTGTCAACCTTCACAGTAAGGACCCAACGTCCGGTAAGAAAATTGACATCGGTTTTAAGCTTGCGACGGTCCGTCAACCGAATTGCATCATTGTCCAAGTAACTCTTGAACTCTTCAAGTTTAGCCTTCCGAATTTCGGCGGCATACTTGCGCTGCATCTCCGGCGTGAGGGTACCTGCCTTGATTTTATCTTGTTTAGTCAACCACGACGCAAAACCATCACCATCCAACGGAACAAAGGACGGAACCTTGAAGTCCGACGGAAGGCGAATCAAAACGTCGTCGTCGCCAGCAGCCAAGGCAAGCAAGCTTTCATCACGATAGTCAACCGTAGCATCCGAATCAGTATCCTCACCAGCTTCCGGCACCGGCGGTTCCGGGGTGGGTTCCGGGAGTGGGGTTTGCTGGATAGGAAATTCCCCCTCAGTCACCGGCAAACCAGGAACAGGAGCCGGATCAGAAGAAGAGGAAGCAGGTTCGTGAAAACCTGGAAAGTCACCCGACGGATCGGGATCCTTCTTTCCCGCAGACTGCCCAGGCAACAACACAACCGGAGGTCCCACAACAGTACGTGACTTGGCCTTAGACACATCTTCAGGATGTGTGCCTCTGGCACGTGTCTGAGACACATTGCGAGGCGACGGCGGTCGCATACTCTGTGGCACCGGAAAGTGAGGATGCGGCGGAATTGGAACAGGAACAATAGGTGAAGGTGGTGCCGGCCACGGCATCGGTGGACTAAGAACCTGATCCGGGTTCGCAAACTGAGGCGGAGCCCCAGGAGAATCGGGAGGACCTCCAGGAGGAGGCGACTCCTCGTGAAACTCCATCGGAAGAGGAGGCTCTTCCGGTGACGGACCATAACCAGGTCCCGGTCCCTGAGGACCGCCTCCTGGCGGATGTCCATCACCGTCCGGATCGTGATCCAGGTCGGAATCATCATCTCCCCCTGGTACCGGTACATGAGTACCGCCTCCAGGAGGTTGTGACGGAGGGTCACCACCGACATGCAACTCAACAGGATTATCATCTAAATCCTGCTCGGGATGCTGTAGTGGCATTTCCTCATCGTCCACAGGCATATCACCGTGTGGATCATCATATCCTGGATAGTCCACATCATCGTCTGTGGCTGGCGGTTGCGGTGCAACCGGGGCCGGCGCTGGCTGGTCCGTGAAGTCCAAGCCAACATCAGGCCCGCGTCTGGAATTGTTGTTATGTGACTCATTCCAGAACACTATCATGGACCAGTGCGTTGATTGCATATCCTTAAGGCAAGGAAGCAACTGTGCCATCGTCACGAAAAACACATGATTCATATCACCCTTCTGCCACAAAATGACAACAGCATCAGGATGACGATGAACCAAAGGGAGTGTTTTCCCTTGAGTCCCCCTGTAGACGTTACAGTACTCAAACTCCAGATACGGCAGAGTCAACACGCGCACATTCTTAATCATCGGCCGCAAGGCGACCGCGTCAGACGATGTGGTCGTGTGAACTTCCAACTCAGTACCGGGAAGGAGACTGTCAACATATGACAGAGTCTGGACCAAAGACGATGTAACAAAACGCTGCGGCGCAACAAACCTCAGAGGTGTCGGAAGCTTCCCTTTGTCATTGTTTGAGAGTAATGAGTACTCTGCTTCTGACGGAAGAACCGGTAAAGCCTCTGAATTGCGGTCTGACCGCAAACACAACGCACACAGTGTTCCATCATCAAAATCCTCAAAGATATCTTCGAACAAGTAACATTGTCGGAGATCTGATCGTTCATCACCCACAAGACACTGCGAAAGCAGCACAGCAAACCTTGGATCAAGTGCGTTAGCAGAGTCATAGCCTTCTTCCAACGACTCCAAACGGCCAAATGATCCATCAGGCAGATTAGTGAGAAAAGAAAGCTCACCATGCTGACGCTTACCGTGGTCATCTCCCCCTGAAGGAAGTACACCACGGTTCTTGAAGGTGTGGAATGAAAGTCCTCTCCTCCACTTCAGCGAGCGACTACTCTGCGAAAGCCAAAACCCACAATGAGAAGGATACATGATGGTCACGAAGTATCCATCACCCTTGTCATCTTGCCAACGGCAGACTTCGGCACAAAAGTGCCAGAAGGCATTGGTAGCCTTCCTGGTCCAACCATCAGGGATGACAGGATGAATCAAAATGTGATTAGGCTCTGCCTTCAAGATCACTCGCCAAGCGGCCTCAATCGAAGATTGGATAGACTTGGCGTTCCATTCACCAAACAACACAGGTTCACTCGCATCAAGTCCAGAATGGACTGTGCACGCAGTAAGCCCGGTGAGGCGAGGTGTGATCTCAACGAAATCGCTCTTGCCTGAAGTGAGAGTGTGGTAACAGATCTCATGCTCATAGCAGAACCCAGAACCGGCACGATCAAGAATATCGTCGCCGATGCGGTCGAGTGCCTCTTCCTGAGAAGAGCGTCTCGGGACCTCATCTTTCTTCAGAGGAATGGCCACATCATGCCACGGATCTCCATCACGCCTGACCTTCGACTGATTAACCCGAAGAACGGCACGATGAACTTCAACCAACACCATGGCACCTTCCTGTGACACAACTATGCCTCTGACCCAGGTTCCTTCAGACTTCTTCTTCGACTCATCCTTATGCCAAACAAACACGCGGTCACCCTTCGAGTAAGGACCATCAGACGGCATGACTCTCCGTGCAAGGTCCTTCCGAAGGTCAAGTGATTGTCTAGCCTCTTGATGAGCCCGCATGGCAATCCTCTGGAGTTCCAGAGTGGTTCGATCCTCCTCGGCAGGTTCAGCAGAGAGCTGTTCAGGAGAACTGTTCTCGACATCAAACAAGTCTGGTGGCCGTCTTCCTGTAGCTATCTCCAAAGGAGAATAGCCTGAGACGGTAAGCTGGCAATTTCTTGCCCAAGCCACCTTCTTGACTGCTTGACGAACAGTCACCTTCTCTGCATAACCCTCATCAGCTAAGGCCTTGGCCATGATTGCCCAGGTGCGCTTGAAAAGACGCACTGCGGTCTCAGCTCGATTAGGCCAAGGAGTCCGTGGTCCACATGGATACGGAGTAATGCCATGGAACTTGTAGTAAGACATGAACTGTGGCGTGAAAAATGCTTGATCTCCTACGATTCCCTTAGGAACGCAGTTGTTCTCCTCTGTCCATTGTCTAAAAGCTCCCAGAGTCTCTGGCGCTTCCAGGCTTGTAAGAGCCGTAGCCCACAGAAGATTTGAAGCACCATCAATGATGACCAAAGCCAAGTAGGCTTTAGTACCGAACTTGATTTCTTCATGATCAACAAAAATGAGATCACCGAAGGATGATGCTCTTAACCCTGCGATTCTGGCTCGCGGAGGCGTAGGCACCGAGGTGCTGCAAACACGACAGCCTTTGACAATGCGGTCGTACTTGTCATAGATCTCTCCTGGCAGACCAAGCATGCTGGTCCTGCGTCGAAACTGAGCAGGACTCATGTGGTAATGCTTCACATGCAACTTGTAAAGCTCAACATCATTGTTCAGCTTTTCCAACATGCGCTGATACTGCGGAGAAGCCCTTGAGACCTCGTGGCCTGGCAACGGAAGCGCGATCCTCCTAGGTTCTAGCGACTGTGGCTCTGGGGCCTTCGGAGGACTCGGAGGAAGC
This sequence comes from Symbiodinium sp. CCMP2592, assembly GCA_905221615.1. Taxonomy (NCBI): domain Eukaryota; class Dinophyceae; order Suessiales; family Symbiodiniaceae; genus Symbiodinium; species Symbiodinium sp. CCMP2592. The sequence goes on from CAJNDT010004846.1 coordinate 247,156, forward strand.
AAATCTGCATCCCCCGGTTCGGAAGGTTCGTACTCTTGAAGATCCGGATCATCTTCAGGAGCAAGAGGAGGAGGAGCCGGTTCCTCGGGTGCCTTTCCCTGTGGAAAGCTTCCCTTGGCTCGAATCCTTCTCTTTGCCGGTGCCTTTCCCTGCGGAAAGCTTCCGGATGCTCCTGTGTTCTTCGAGCTGTCTTCAGGCTTACCTGCGCTAACCATGTCCTCTGGAGATCCTACCTTTCCACGGGTTGGATCCTTGGACTTGGCTGGCACCGAGGTTCTACTCTCGATGCCACCAGGCAGAATCTTGAAAATGGTCTTGCCTTTCCAAGAGTCAGTAGTTCTTGTTGAAGAAAGCTCAGAAGAACGCCAGTCATCTTCTTGAGTAACGCTCTTTCCCTTGGAGAACTCCATGATCGTCTTGCGCTTGGTGTCCAGATACTCCAACGGAATTGGCACAAAACCCGCCTTGGGTTCGTACTTGACTCTTCTCATCTTCTTGTGGATGCGAATCATTTCCATGTCGGCTTCGTTGATCACCCATTCATCATCAGTCGCCAACACGAGATTGTCAGGTACCTGTTCATGAGAACAGCATCCCTCGGTCTTCTGATGGAAGCCGTACTCGTAGTGGGAGAAGTAGGTGAGGAAGCTCGACTTCTTATGCTTGCTGAAACGCACATTCCACATCAGCTGACTGAGTTCAAGAAGATCAAGTACCAAGTGTGAGCTGGGTGCAACCTTCAGCCTCACATCCTTGATTCCCAGCACAGGGCTGCTGAGTAAGGCCTTTTCCGGATGGAGCTCGAACTGGAAACGAAGATTGCGCATCTGAGGTAAGGACATGAGAATGGGAACATGCCCTTGTTCCACAATGTCGAACTCTGTGGATTGAACTGCAAAGTCCCGGTCGTACATGCAAATGACCAACTTCTGGTTGCATTTGGTAGACTCGGAATTGGCAAAGGTGAACTGAGAAGTGGTCTCAGCAATGGTGTACCATATGCCACAGTTCTGGTTCTTGTCACAGAACTCCATGAGGTCCTGTGCGGCCACTCTCGAAGCCATTGCTCTCGTGCATCCCAAGTCCAACACCATCGCGGTCGGCGTCAAGGGCTGAGAGATGAAGGCTTCCTCGATCTCATTGATCTTCTCTTCGGTGGCCATGAAAGAAAAGTTCGGAGTGTTGAGATGTTCAACGAAGAAGGTTGTGGCGGCTGTGTGCCGCTCGGGGCAGCATCAGCAAGCTGGCTCTGTCCGTCTTTTCCGGACTTTCCATCTTTTCCATCCTTGCCAAACTTGCTCTTTCCTTTGCCCTTCTTTCCTTTCTTTCCTTTTCCTTTGGCTGCATAGGATTCCTCAGACTCGTACCAGGACCAGTCATCCCAGGACTGATCGCTCCACTGGTAATCTTGCCATTGTCCTTCTGCTTGCCATGCTTCTGATTCTTCGGCAAGATGTGACCTGCCTTTCTTCCTTTTGAAGAAGCGCCTTCCTTTGGATCCTTTGCCACCTTTTCCTTTGCCTTTACGGTGGCCCTTGAATCCGCGCCTCATCTTGCGGCCTTGGAAGCGCCGCTGGAACCATGAATAGTTCTCGTCGTCGTAGACCCAGAAGGCGTCCTCATCCGCTTCGAGGAAACCTTCGGTGCCATCTTCCTCGTCCTCGACCCAGTAGCCTTCATGATCGTTCAAATATCCTTCATCGATCACAAGGAAGGTCTTGCGGCCACCGTGGCCGGAAGGAGCGAGGAGTGGATTGTCGACGGTAGTCTTGGTCGTACAGAAGATCTCCAGGTAGACTTCGCGAAGCTCGGCCGTGTTGTAGTCAGCCAGGACTCGGTTCCGATGCGCCATCAGTGATGTCAACACCTGACGCTGATCCTGTGTCAGATCAGACAGGGACACAAAGATCAAAGCGACCAGGTTGGGCGTGATCGGAATGGTCCGAGCATGCTGCTCTCTGAGCCGTTCGTTGGCTCTCTCCATTGCCTGAGCTGGCGTAAGGTTTTCTTGTTCTTCTGGAGGAAGTCCTACTATGAAGGCTCTGACCTCTGCATTGTTCGGGTCCTCGATCGGCAGATAGGTATCGTTCCACGCTTCTTGCATTCTCTGAACAGAGAGTTGAAACCTGGTAATCCAACGAAGCATGTCTCCGTTCCCACGGTGCATGTTCATGAACTGCTGGAAGCGATAGAGAAAAACATTCGCTGCTCCCTTCACGAAAAGCGGCCGCAGGAAACTCTTGAAGTACTTCACTCCGTTGTTCGGGTCCTTCAGGCGATCTCTGTCGAGAAGTCTCTTGTGGATTGCTGCTTCACCTTCTAGCCGATTTCTCAAAGCTGGTCCACGCTTATCATTGTCTAGCTCAGTAATGTCACACCAGTCATCGATCGCATCTTCATAGGCAAACCAACTGCTTCTACCATCATAAGATGGAGGTACTTTGGTGGTCACCTGCTGGAAAGCTGAAAGACGGTGTAATTCATTGAGATGACGATGATTAGTCGCGAAAGATTCATTTCCGTGGAGGAGGTAGTCATCATCTCCTCCTTCATGCTCAAAGATAGTCGCAGAGTGGCTAGCCATTGCGCTGTTCTTGGATCGAGCCCCGGGAGAAACCTCTTCCGGTTATCTTCACCTGAGTGAAGTGTGCCGGAGAGACTCCGGTCACCTTCACCTGAGTGAAGCACACCGGGTATTCCGGTTGCCTCCACCTGTGTAGAGAGTACCGAACGGGTACCTCCACAAGTGTGAAGCTTCCCGTTTCCCGGGAGCTCCGCTACCACGTTGAGATGTAACCTGGACGTGTATCCCCTCGCTAGGCGTACAGGAACACAGGCACTCAGGTGTCTCTTTTGCTACAGGCGCACAGCTGTAGTCCACTGCACTAGAACCTTGAGCAACAGGCATGGATACATGCAAGTGATACGTGAAACAGACAGGCACCTGGATGTGTAACATTCAGTGTTTCACCCCCCCCCCCCCGAGGTTCGAAGCAGGTTCAAACCTGGGTTGAGTTGCTTGCCGGCTTGCCACCTTTGCCCTTACCTTTGGCTCCCGCATGGGCAAGCGGGACATGATCATGCACCGAAGAGAACAATTCCTGCTTGCCTGAGACCCGTCTGACAATGAGGCGACGCAGCCACAGTGGCGCATTACGGGATATCATGAGCACCGCAAGCAGGGCCGCATGCTGTTGGGATGTCCATACCACGGGGAAGTCCAAGACCGCGTCAATGCACAGCACGGCAAGAAGGAGCGAAAAAGTTTTGGACGCACCCGGGCACCCCAGGATGTTGAGGGAGGTGCGGTTGCTGCCACGTGCAACTAAGACGGCCTGAATGTGCTGCCAGCAGAAGTCCATCCGGGTCATCCACAAGGCGGCTGATGAGCTCGCAAAAGGCCCTCCCCCTGATGTTGGCTGCCTCGAGGTCGACTCGAGGTAGACATCTGCCACCTCGTCGCCCGGCACCTCCCACGATCGCCCGACCGCGCGCTGTGAACGCCACGAATGTGGCTTCACCCTAATAGTTTGTAGGTTGTCTCTGTAGGATGCCCAGGAGGTGGAGGCTGCACGTTCCTGGTCGAACAAGTCTTCCTCAACAGCAATCCGACACGCCTGCAAGACTGCAAGAAGAGCAAGACCATGTGCATCTACCGCGAAAGACGTGCCGGTATGCGAGATCGGCTTAGAGGCATTGGGGGTAGGCACACCAAGTGACAAAGGAACGCAACTGTTCGGCAGCTCAAGGACCCGCTTAAACAAGTCGAGGCCCCCGCCGGATATAAGGCAAACCAACCGATGATCTGTGTGCCGGTGGGGCTCCCTACGCCCCTCCTCCGTCGAATCCGCAAGGGTGGCGCCCTTGCTGAAGAGGTGAAAGTAGAGAAAGTCAACTACCCTGGGTAAGGAGTGCCGCCGACAGGCTCCGGAGCCGGCAGCACGTGCTACTCTCCACCGCTATGTGATGCAATTGAATCGTACTTAGCAGCCAAGTTTGCAAGCTCGGCCAGCAGATCGCTCGGCAGTACCTCCCTGAGATCAGCAATGGTTTGCTCGGTAAGCACCGCCTCCGGGAAAATCGCCTGCATGGTTTGCGTATGAGGGGAGTCGCTGAACACGGGAAATCGGAACAAGTGCAGCTGGAAGGCCAAGTGTAACTCAGTGTTGTCATTGATGAGCGGCAGGACTGCCTTGCACCTCGCGGTATTCACCTCTCAGGGGAGGCCTTCCAGCCGCCCAAGCAGATGCCCATAACCATGGCAGGCGGAACCAAACACATGCCCCCAATGAGCCATACGAGTCCGCCGCCCCCCTCTCGCAGCTTTTCCGGGAGTCGCGCTGTCGGCCGGAAGGGACACAGTTGATCGTCTTCTGCACCAGCCACAATGTGATCGGGAGCCCAATGAGTTGCTCAAATATGAAGTCCGGCATGCCGGGCCCCCAGCCGGACGATGTGACGGAGCGGGCTTGCTTGGCTCGCAGCAGAATTGCAGGGGCTTGGCCAAGACGGAGAGGCACTTGGTGTGGAAGAATGCACCCAAGCAACCATACAGAAGCGGAGAGCTTGCCGCAGTGGCAAGTGCATGAGCACTCTACACAAGAAATCGTATTCCCTTGTAGCTTTCAGACGACTCGACTCGAACTCCATCGAGCCCGGCGGCCCTCCTAAACAGGATGTTTCCTGTGTTCTTGCACTTTGGCAACCTACACGATGTTGGCTCAGACGACCTCTCCTCCCCGGAGTTTGACCCAGGTTTGAACCTGGGTTTGAACCTGCGTCTCTGGGTTCAGGGTAGGTCAATGAAGATTGCGCTGCGAGTTTCGCACATCAGAAAGCTACATAGGTTTTTTGGGGGGGTGTTCGAACCCCAAGTTCGGGAACATAGTGTTCCGAACTTCGGGTTCAGGGCCCCGAAAACAGTGTTCAAGGCCTTGAACTTCGAGTTCGAACACCATAGTTGTCTCCAAACTTCTAGTTCGAACACTAAGTTCAACTTCCAGTTGAACTCCAAGTTGAACATTGGAACTTCCAGTCCAACTCCAGTTCGAACACTTGGAGGCCGGTGTTTGAACCCAAAGTTCGAACACTGGTGTTCCAACCTGGGTTCGAACACTAGTGTTTGAACTCTGGGTTCGAACACTGGTGTTCGAACACAGTGATTTGAGGTTCGAGCACTGGTGTTCGAACTTAGGGTTCGAACACCAGTGTTTGAACTCGGGGTTCAAACACTGGTGAATGTTCCTTCTCTTTTTCTTTTCTTCGCAAAAGCCCCCATAAAGCGATTTCGTGTGGCTTCTCTTCTTGTGTGTTTGTTCCTTCTCTTCTTCTTTTCATCGCAAAAAACCACCATAAAGCGATTTCGTGTGGCTTCTCTTCTTTTTTTGTGTTTGTAAAAGCGTTTTATAGACCAGTGTTCGAACACGAGTGTTCGAACTCGAGGTTAGAACGTGTTTGAACTCCGGGTTCGAACATCCTGGGGTTCGAACACCAGTGATTGAACTCTGGATTCGAACACCAGTGTTTGAACTCGAGGCGCGAACACTGGGTGTTCGAACTTACGGTTCGAACACCAGTGTTCGAACTGGGGTTCGAACACCAGTGTTTGAACTCGGGGTTCAAACACTGGTGAATGTTCCTTCTCTCTTTTTCTTTTCTTGCCAAAAGCCCCCATAAAGCGATTTCGTGTGGCTTCTCTTGTTTTGTGTTCGTAAAAGCGTTTTATGGACCAGTGCTCGAACCCGGAAATCGAACACCAGTGTTCGAACTCGAGGGTGACACTGGTGTTCTAACTTGGGGTTCAAACACCAGTGTTCGAACTCGGAGTTTGAACACTGTGTTCGAACCCGGAGTTCAACTCCGGTTCCAGGTGTTCGAACTTGGGGTTCAACCCTAAGTTCTAGTGTTATGTTCTCCGCCCCCCCCCGGGCCCTCCCAAGTGTTCGAACCCAGGGTTCCGGAACACTGCAAAAACCTATGCTCTCAGAAAGAGTCCTTCATTCGATATGGGTTGCCAACACAAATCGCGTGCCCCACAACCTGATTTGTTCCATCTGCTGCAATTGTGCCTCACTCCAGCATCTGCGACTTGGAACAAGGACGTTCTATCGTCTCCGCCGGTGCGCAAGGAGCGCCGGCGCCGTCGTGTAGCTACCCGCAGAGAAGCCTTGGACACTCAAGGGGCTTGGTCTCAGAGCCGCAAGGAAAATTAGCATCGCGCATAGGCACCCACTGTGTGGGTTTGTTGGCAACCTCAGATGAACCCAAAAAAGAACGGCAGCAAAAACACTTCACTAGAATTCACGGACGCAAAAGATTCACAATGGCGTCAACGAGCAAAATCAATCAAGCAAGACGCTGCTGGCCTCTCGGAGCATGGGGTTTTGGATGATCAAGCCGAGCGGTGGAGCTAGCGTGCGAAGAAGTGAACAACGCTGGAGGTTTTTTTGGGGCGCCGGGTCGAACGTCCAGGCCACGGGCCTGCGAGCAGCCATAAAGACATTCAGAATCTGTCCGAGCACTTGAATGTGAACAGACACCTTGTTCAACAGAGTCGAGCGGAGCATTCAAGACAAAAATCACAATCTTCAAATCGATCAGCAAAAGAATCCACCTATGCGTGTCAGTGGAGGTGGCTGATGAGAGGCTTGAAGGGAAGCTTGAAGGGAGACTTGAAGGGAAACTTCATCAAGGAAGACTTGAGCTGGCTGGCTATTTTTAGGAAATCAGAACCTGTTCTGAGCCATCAAGCAAGTTTTGTTGCGATGTTTAGCGCTCCAAAGTGAACGCTTGCGCAAATGAGACAAACTTTGGGCTTGCAAAGCTTTTAGAGGGGTTTTGCTCAATATTTTGGAAGGGTCTGACCCTTAAAGCTCCCTTCAACGAAGGTCAAAGCCTTCAGCCCCCTTGAAGGGCTTTGAAGGGTCTGACTCTTGAAGCTCCCTTCAAGGACTTGAACGGGAGCCTCCAAGCCCACCTTCACTGAAGGATGGTGGACCCATACAGCTCCGTCGTTCGAGCAGAGGCTTGCAGAAAATTTTCTGCGAGCGCCTATGCTGCCCTCGTGTGGACACTGCGGTCGCGAGCGTCGAAGCTCACGGGCTCATCGCGCATGTCCAGCCACCGACCCCGCAGCTCCTGCGGTTGAGATTGGCAGTCTTCCAATTGAGCGAAACCCAATCTGAAAAACAGTTTCTGCCGTGTCCTTCTTCAGGTCTCTTTCTTCAGACTCCTTTGAGCTTTTCCTCAAACCAATCCATGGGACCTATCTGGGGAAACCTGGATTCGAGCTGGTTTTTGAACCCGGGTTCCAAATCTGGGTTGGAACCTGGGTTGGTTTGAAAGCTGGGTTAACCTGACCTGGGTTTGAAATTCGCTTGAGAGCATTGACATCGGTTTTGTATTGCAAGAGTGAAGCTCTGACAAGGAGAATTGTCGTGCAAAGGTGGCCAACAGCGCAGATAAGGGAAGATTCTCTTTTGGAAGGAGTAAATGCCTTTTTCTGATCATCTCTAAAAGCCACGCTGCCGCTGAAACGATGTCTTTAAGAGCTTCACATTTTTCTGTGTCTCTGTTTGCATGTTGTGCTTTCTGTTTCATTCGTTTTTAAGTTTCTTAAGCGATTTCGAGTGGACGTCTTCCCAAACTGTGGTCCGCTGGCTGTCAACACTTCCGCCAAACAACTGCTGAGAGTTTCTGATGAGATTCAAAATCTGGAGTTTCGAACCTGAGCGTGAAGAAATAATGCCGAAACCGCTTGTTTGGGAAGCAAAAACAGAAGCGAATTTGAGAGACACACACGGCTCAAACAGTTCAGAAGCGTTTCTTAAAAAAAACTCAAACCAGGTTGAAAAGTTTTTCCCACACTTGGATTTGAAAAACTGCCCTGCCAATTCAGATTCAAACACAGTGTTTCAATCTGGTTCCAAGCTTTCCAAGGCAGGTTCCAAGCTAGGTTCAACCCAGGTTCCAATCCATGAACTCAGGTTGAATCTGTTCAATCCAGGTTCAAACCAAGGTTCTAACCTGGGTTCCGAACCCAGGTTTGAACCTGGGGTTTGAACAACTTTGTCTCCAGAAATAGTTGTTCAAACCTGCGTTTCGAAACCCAGGTTCCGGAACCTTCTGGAACCAGCCAGCCACGGTGGAGTTTTTTCGCCATTCAGTGGATGAGACAGAGCTTTCTTTCGATTCTGACCGAACTATGGTGCTTGCAAGAGCGATTGCTGACTTACTTGAAGTTTGATGCACCATCTTGGCTGTGCGAGGCCCAGGCAGCTGCCAGAAAGTCCAGAACAGGGAGCCGCCGTTCATCCAGCCAACATTTTTTCGGGCACCGTTTGATATGTTGGAGACCTCTCGCGCACAGGAGCTTCGGCTGCCCTGCAATGCCTGCTTTCACACAATTGCTCTGGTCTTGGTTCTGAGCTCTTCTGTTCGACTCCATACAGCACCTTATGCCTTAGTGTTTTTTGCCTCGTCGCCTAGCAACTTGCGACGGTGCAGGCATCAGCACGGCGGATCACTCCTCAACAACGTATCCAGCAAAGTGCTTAGAACAGCTATATAGGGTGTTTGAAAGGTTCTTGCAAGAACAGAACCTTTCAAGCGCATCGCCCGGCATCTCGCTGGAGCTAATCCCGTAATCCCGATAACTCCCTCTCGGAAGAAGTCAAAAACGATTTCGTGTAGCTTCTTTTTCTTCTTTTGTGTGTGATCCCGTTTTGTTTCAAAACTTTTTCTTTTATCGGCTTCTTTTTTGTTGCGGTCTTGATTGTCTTTTGTTTTTTCTGTGTGTGATTGCGTTTTGTTTCATGAATTCTTCTTCACTTATTTTATTTTGTCCATAAAGCAATTTCGTGTGGCTTCTTATTCTTTTGTGTTCGTGATTGCGTTTTGTTAGAGTTTCTGGTTCTTTGTTCATTATAAAGCGATTTCGCGTGCAAAACCACCCCATAAAGCGATTTCGTGCGGCTTCTTCTTCTTTTGTGTTTGTGACTGCGTTTTGTTTCACTAATTCATTTTTTCTATTTTTATTCTCCTCGCAAAAAACCACCAAAAGCGATTTCGTGTGGCTTCTTCTTCTTTTGTGTGTGATTGCGTTTTGGTTCATTAATTCTTCTTTTATCATTTTATTTTCTTCGCAAAAACCTCCATAAAGCGATTTCGTGTGGCTTCTTCTTCTTTTGTGTGTTCATGATTGCGTTTTGTTTGAGTTTCTATTTTTTCATTTTAGTTTCCCCCGCGTGGGGGTTGGGGGGGCGCAGCCCCCCGCATTTCCTTTCCCTTCAAGCCTTAACGGCTTCGACCGTTGCCCCCCCCCCTTAGGGGCTTTAAGCGGGCTTAAAGGGGGTGGGGCCCATCCTCCCAAAGTCCAAAAGTCCAAAGACTAGTGGCAGTGGAGGCGCTGGGAGATAGGCCGGCTGTTCGGTGGGCGGACATCTGTATGACCTCCCCCAACCCAGATTGTGTGCGACAGGTCGTGCACGCCAGTTCCCAGTCCCAGTCAAAGGATGAAGATCGAGACCCTTTCGGCAGTTGACAAATGCACTGCTTTCAGAGTTCGAAGCCGGAGCTGCCGTCAAGGTGGCATCGGTTGATGCAATGCAGGCTTGGACATGGTGGCATGCGAGCTTAATTGATGCACCATTTGAGCTTGCATGTCGGCGATCGTACCAAGGCAAGCTTGTGTGCATTGGTGAAACGGTGTACGGTAGAGTGAAGAGTGCTGTGAAAGAGCAGCATAGGTTTGTTGGGAAAACTTAGATGTTGGCGACGATATCCGTTTTGTGGACAATGCTGGACTCTTTACCACGTGGAGAGGATGCTCACCAGCGCCTCACAGCTGGAGCAACGCGGCCCACTGGAGCTCTTATCGTTGCTTCTCCGTCGCATTCATGGGGCTGCCGCACTTATATTGCAAGCGGTGTTGTCCGCGCCAACATACCTTGGGAATCCTTGCGCACGGTGTCCCAGTGGACTGCAACGTGGCTGATTGCCGACTCTGTGGCTGCCGTCCTTGAACTGGATATCTCGCCCTGCCTTGCGGCCCTGTCAAAGGTCAAAGCGCCGATGAGCCGCGCAAGAGGCTTCGCCTTGATGCTGTGAACTTTGATGGCATCGACATGCGCCACAACGATGATGTTCCCGAACTTGACTTCAATGATGTGCTGAGTTCGTTTGATTATGCACATGAAGATGAGCACAGAGCTGAGCAGGAGGGTGACGTTGTTGATGATGGCATTCCCTCCTGTCTCATTTTCCCTTTCAGTGAACAAGAGCCTGTGCTGGATGAGGCAACGCTTGATGCTCTATCAGGTTGCATGTTAAACATTCTGCCAGGAACAGTAACACAGCTAGTGCAGTACAGTTAATGTACAGGAACAGCCGTCACGCACACGCGACGTGCAGGCTCGAGACCCCAGGACACACCGTGCCCAGGAACAAAAGTGTCCGACAGTCTTTGTGGGTAGGAACCCTTAGTGAAGCCCGTTCTTTAACATGGTAGCGGAGCTGCCTCCAGGAACCTCCTTGGCAGCGATGATGCTACTCGTAGCCATAGGAACCATGATGCTCGGCGCCATGGCAGTTTGCCTCGTTGCCGGATGGAAGCAGATGCGCGCAAATGAGCAGATCACCAAGAAGACGGAGACAGTGCTCAACATGCCCACGCTCAGGATCGCAGTCCGTTCAGGAACAAAGTACCACCGCAGAGGTTGTGGACACCTTCGCAACCACAACGTGACAGCAGGAAACGCGCGAGACTTTGACGCTTGCGCCGATTGCTACCCCGACCGAGTGTTGGTGGAAGAGAGAGAGAAAAGGAACATGAAGTGCTACGGTTTGGCAGCATGTATGGTGCTGCTGGTTGGTTTCGCACTGGGAAGCCTCGCAACTTTGTGCGGGATGATCTTGGTCCCAGGAGCAAGAAGTATGGCGGTGAGACCGTGGCAGGCCCTTGGCAACAACGTGGAGACCAAGGAAGAACTTGCCCTTGGAGACGTCTTATCCTCCAAGGATGCGAGCCGTGGGAGAAAGGAACTCACTTACGTGGAGAGCGACGAGAGCGAGCTCATGGCAGTGTGGTCGAGCAGAAGGAAGCCCAATACGCACCGGAACCGCTACAGGAACTATGACGTGTACGGCGAGTACTACCAGCAAGGCTACAACGAGTGCAGCGTGAACCCCGACGGCACCAACGTGAACACGATCAGGAACACGAACGCGTACACGATTAAGGACTATGTGGAGATAGGAAAAGTCATGGTACCGTACGCTTTGCTGTGCGTGAACCAAGTGATGAACGAGCTCTACAGCGTCGTTAGCGTGACCGGCGAGTACTACACGGAAGAGAACAGGAACGGCAATCAGAACACAGAGAACCAGGAGAGTGAGAGCCTTGAGTCAGGCTACGCCCCTAGGTACCTAGTAAAACAACAGCGAGAAGTACTGAGGAAATTTGTACAGGAACATGTTCGCAGTTTCGTAGAAAAGCTAGCAACTGTAGGAAAGAAGTTTCACGACGTCGTGCATGTGATAGTTCAGGAAGTCATTTCCAACAGAGTTGTATTTCAAGGAATTCGCATAGCAGTGTTCTTAGGAACCCCAATGGGACTGATTACTTGGATCACCCTGTCGTACTATTCTAGTGTGTTTTTCGCAAGAGCAAGCAACCGCTCAAAGCACCAAAGGAAGACAAGAGGAGAAAGGAGAGCACAAGCAGTGAGCAGGAAGCAGTGCAAGTCGCTACTTTTAGCAGCACTAGTGTACAGCAACCTTGAAACAGCAAAAGGAATGGAGGATGCATTGAAGGCACTTGCCGAGATCAATGCACAGACCTTACAAGGAATACAAACACTAGCAGAGGAGATCAGGAACTCAGCAGCTTCAGGAAGTCAAAGAGAAGCAGGACTTACACAAGCATTCCAGGAAACCCTGACAGCAGTTCAGGAACAGCAGAAGACAGCGCAAACAGCGTTGGCAGACGCCCACACGAATGCAGCAACGACACTTGAGGAGATAGGAGCATCTCTGGAGAAAGCAGTAAAGGAACAAAGAAAGCCTGGAGAAGTGGAGTTGCACAAGCTGATTAAAAGCCCCGAAGCATTTTCCCCAGGAACATGGCAAGAAGAGAAGAGTGGATGGACAGAGTTCAGGAACAGGATGCGGATCTGGCTTGGAGCAGTGGATTCCAACATGGTGAAGATCATGGACATCGCCGAAAGGAACTTAAAAGATGATAAGCAAGTGAAGATGGCTGAGATGTCTGCAGAAGCAAAGGAAACAAGCAGACGCCTGTACAGTGTTCTTTGTTCATACACTAAAGGAAGGCCGTACCGAGTTGTAAAGCATGTAGCTGAGGAGAACGGTATGGAAGCTTACCGTATGCTACTCAAGGAATATCAACCAACGAATCGTGCGAGATCGTTGGAGTTGTTTCACAACATTCTCAACTACAAATTCGCTCACAACAAAGGAATTGCTGAGAATATCCTCGAATATGAGGAACACATCGAGAAGTACGAGAAGGCTACTGGAGAAAAGGTACAGGAGAATTTGAAAGTATCTACTCTTATTCAAGGTATGAAACCTGACGTGAAAAGGCACTTGTTGCTCAACATGGATGAGAAGACACAGTACAATACTCTTCGTCAGTACCTTGTGAACTATGAGTCAACCGAGCGTTGGACTAACTCTTTGGCAGCCCAGCAAGGAACACCTCACCGAACCACAACAGACTTGATCGACAAAGGTGATGACCATGGTGGTCTTGCAGCAATGGATATCAACCAAGCATGGTACAAAGGAAAGAAAGGCTATGGCAAAGGTTATGTTCACCATAAAGGCAAAGGTAAAGGAAAAGGCAAGAAAGGTGGAAAGGACTTTGGAAAAGGTTACGGCTTTGACAGCAAAGGCAAAGGTAAAGGTAAAGGTTTCGGAGGTTTTGGCAAAGGCAGAGGTCGAGGCAACTGGAAAGGCCGAGGTAGAGGTTTCAGAGGTTACAAAGGAAAAGGCAAAGGTCGAGGAAGAGGTTTCTTCAGACACAAAGGAAAAGGTAAAGGCAAAGCCCAAGCAGCTACAGGAGTGTGTCACTACTGTCATAAGTATGGACATTTCGAAGCACAGTGCAGACAGAAGATGCGTGACATGGGTTACCAGGCCAGGAACGTTGACCTTGAAAACCAGAGCGAGCAAGCAAGCACTACAGCTACTTCAACTCAGGCCCCTTCGTCAGCCAACAAGACCTCAACAAGCCAAAGCCAAGCAAGCCAAGGAACCCAAAGACCAGTGATTAGGATGGTCTCCATGTACCACATGGGAGACGAGCCCACAAGCTTTCCGGAGGAATTCGCGCTGAGTGAGAACTCTGAAGAGATAGAGATTGAGTACTTCGGAAGAGTTTTGCGGGTTGTTGGTGAAGAAGTTCAGGAAGAGAGGAGTGAGACAGAAGAGTTTTGGATTGGTGATGAAGATGATGAGTTTCAGGACTGTGATGAGGTGAGTGATGATGCATGGTTGCAATGGCATCTAGAAGGAACTCCGATAGGAACTCAGGATCGTGGATACTACTTTGAGTGTCCCAATGGATGTCATGAAACACCGTGGCACCCAAACATGCAGGAATGTGAGAACGGATGTCACCATCCTCCTAGAAGGAACAGAGTAGAGAGAACAGCACCCTCAAGGACCATCACCAGGTTTGCGCGTGCAGCAAGGAACGCGAGAAGCTCGAGAGATCGAGGTCGTGCTGGATTCAGGAGCTGACATTTCGTTGGCACCGATGTGGATGAAGAAGTATGGAAGAAAGGCACCCAACACTACCAAGGTAGTTTTGCGAGATGCACAAGGATCTCGGATTAAGGTTTCAGATCAAAGGATCATTGAAGTTGAGTTTCGGGATGTTCAAGGAAACATTGTGAAGGTTGAAGAAGTGTTCTTGATTTCATCGGTTGTGCACCCTCTTTTGGCAGTAGGTAAACTGTTGAAGAAAGGCTGGGAGTTCAGAGATGGAACAGCAACAGGCACTTTCCTAACAGAAGGAACAACCAAGATCGCAGTGAACTACAACAACAACTCACTTACAACAAAAGCCTTTGTGAGAGCAGTCAACTGGGAAGCAGAAGCAAAACCTATCCCTATGTACTTGTGCGAGAACTTGAAGGAACTCATTGAAGAACAGCGTGTTGGTTGGACCAACTGGCGAGACCCTTACCAAGTCCACTTCAGCCTAGGAACCTCAGAACACGTTGATACTTACTTGATGTTTCCACCAGGAAAGTTCGCATATCGAGCAGTGCTTATTGAGGATGATGATCAGTGGTATTTGTTGCATCACAGCATCATGTTTGAGGAACTTGAGGAACCGTTTGGAACAATCTTCGATGGCAGTAAGGAGTACCGCACGCTTACGCTAGTATCGCTCAAGGAATTTCCGCTGAACCTCATAGGCACCCCAAGGAAGATGAGGATCGAAAGATGTTTGAAGAGTACACTGAGGATGCATGGTCAATCAGCATGGATGGCACTACACTCACGAGGTACCATAACTCGTTGAGGAAGACTTTGTTCAATCCTCGAGATACCAATGACATTCCAGTAGACATTGGAAACCTCAAGCCAGACAGGTACACGTATGGAGAAGAACCGATCAATAAGGATTTCTTTGAGGATGACAAGTTCTGGACTTTGGATGAGCCTCACAGAGACCCAGAACCACTAGGAGGTTTATCCTGGACAGGACGGAGTGTATTCGAACTCATTGAACCAGTGAACCCCAAGGCCAGAAGACCAAAACAGAAGGTTCACCAACTGGACACGATCCCAGAACAGGAAGAAGAACAGGAAGAGACCTCAGAGGCCCAAGCACCAGCACACAGGCATGAACTTGCAGGAGAATTGTCTTTTACATTCAACGGTCATGAGTACAACCAGCAGAACAGCCTCAAGGCCCTGAGAGAGTTGTGCAAGGAACTAGGAGTCTCAAAAGCTGGCTCTAAGCAAGAGATTCTCAGAAGGCTCAGTAGATCCATTATGGAAGCAGAAAGGCATATGGAACTTGTTTCAGGCCAGAAGAAGTACAAAGAGTTTCTAGAAGCTGAACCTCTGAAGGTACCCAAACAGCCAAAGCCGGAGGAAGTTGCAGTGCATAATCTCACACACTTACCTTATGCATCGTGGTGTCCGACGTGTGTAGCATGCAAAGGAAAAGAGTCTCCACACCTTCGTGAGAACCCAGAGAAGGAAAGATCTTCAAGACCAACTTTCTGTATGGACTTCTGTTTTACAGGAACAAGTCATGATGAGGCACCAGCGGCAGTAAGTCTTGTGTGTGTTGATTCTTGGAGTAGGAACATGGTCTGCATCCCGACAGCATCTAAAGGAAAAGATCTTGTAGAGCACCTTTGCGAAGGAGTGACCTACTTGAGTACTCAGCTTGGATATGGAACCATCAACTTGAAGGCAGACAACGAAGGAACAATGATGAAGCTGAAGCAAGTCATCCAGAAGCAGCGAGCAGCTTTAGGTCTAGGAACAGTCTTGCAGGATGCAGTCAGTGGCCAGAAGGAAACCAACGGCATGGCAGAGAGAGCAATCCAGACCATTAGGAGACAAGGAACAACCCTGATTAGGCACCTTGAACACAGAACAGGAACATATATTGCTCATACTCATCCAATCTTCAGTTGGGCTTTCAGGCACTCGGCATGGACCTTGAACAGGTACCATCGCCATTCCTCCACAGGAATGACTCCGTATGAATTTATGGCAGGAAGGCCTTATGAGGGCCAACTCGCCGAATTTGGCGAATCACTTTTGGTTTTGACCAATCGTTCAGGAACACGTGGCAATAGGAAAGGTGACCCTATTTGGTTGAGAGGAGTGTTCTTAGGAAAAACAGACAACAACCTCTTCATCACGTGGCACATGGACGGCATCAAGACAAGCCGTAGCGCAAAACGTTGCTTGGAACACTTCGACGTGAAAGGAATAAGTAGCGTAGGAATTCACACTTGGGAAGTGAAGCACACTACACTGGCAACAAGGAACATTCCCAGGAAGAACATTCCAGGACCAATTGCAGAGGCGCCACCTGTCATGGATGGAGCAACTCAGGAACAGTCGGTCGAGGACTCGGCACCTTCCGCACCTTCAGGACCGATCGCAGGACCAATTGTCATCCAAGGCGGGGACTCTGCAGGGAAGTCAGGACCTACTAGGACAACCTACCTAGAGAGCAAAGCGAAGCAGGCACAGAGCAAGAGAAAAGCAGAAGAAGAACTTGAGCAGGAATACGACCAAAACAAACACGACGAAGCAGCTTCAGACCCAACGTCTTCTAGTAGCAGCAGTAAGGAAATGGACGCAGCCTCAGAAGAAGAACTCATCCCAGACAGCGCAATGGCAAGTGAGCTTCTTTCAGCTAGAGGACCAGCACCTCTTAGGAAAATGGAATTTGACGATGTAGGAACAGGTTCCAAGATCCCGAAGATTGATTCTCCGAAGAAGAAGTACCCTCCGTTCAACGTAGGAAGAGTATTTGAGCACAATGATGAAGAACTACCTGAAGCAGAACCAGGTACAGAGGACATTTTCTGGGAAGATTCATATTCGGACATTGGCGATTCCGATGAGGAACAAGACATCTTCAAGAGCGAAGATTCTGGACCTCCAGAAGTTGCAGAAGCCCAGTTGCAGGAACTGGATCGTGAGGCAATGCTCACAGAGATCAACAGACTCACCGAGATGAAGGCATTGGCAAGGAAACCCTTGCAAGAACTCGAGAGAGAAGAGGAGAGAGAGACAGAAGAAGAAGAGAGCAACCAAGGAACAAAGTGGTTGACGACGAAATTCGTCTTCGATTGGCGATTCAGGAACGGCCGATGGATGCGGAGAGCTAGGTTAGTAGCAAGAGAGTTCAAAGGAGCAGAAGTAAGGAACGACACGTTTAGCCCAGCTACGAGCGCATCGTTGGTGAGACTTATCCCTATCTTGGGATTACAACAGGAACATTCCCTGTACTCCATTGATGTCAAGGACGCATTCTTGCAGGTCCCACAAAGGACTCGATGTGCATGTCAATTCCCGAAGGAATATGTGGATCTGTTTGGCGACCAGGACCCCAGTTGTAGGAATGAAGGTTTGTTACTGCTGAGAGTACTTCCAGGACAGCGAGATGCAGCACTACTATGGAGCGATCATTTTGCAGGAACCCTCAAAGAGCAGAACTTTGATAGGAGCAAAGCTTGCCCTACTTTGTTTCGTGACGACAGGAACAGCATACTTGTTGTGCATGTAGATGACATTCAGGCAGCAGGGAAAACAAGGCACCTAGAGCCCAAGCTAGGAAAGCTAGGAGAAACCTACGAGCTAAAGGTTGAAGGCCCCTTCTTGACAGAGCAGGAACTTGAGGTAGGAGAGTCACACCAGACAATCCGATTCCTTAAAAGGAAATTCAGCTACCACAATCACGAGCTCCACATCACGAGTGACCCGAAGTATCTTGTGAAGCTTAAGGAAGAACTGAAGCTTACCAGCAAAGCCTCGAAGCCAACTCCGTGCACCCAAGAGTCGCAGGAACAGGACAACACTCAGACCTTGAACCAGGAACAAGCAGCATCGTTCAGGAAAAGCGTTGGCATACTCTTGTATGTCAGTCAGGACCGCCCTGACGTGCAGTTTGCCGTGAGAGGTTTGGCCTCCAAGATGTCGGAACCAACACATGGTTCTTGGAAACACTTAGTCCACCTAGTGCAGTACATGTCGAGAACTGAAGGATACCATTTAGTGTACAGGAAAACGCCTAGAGGACTCAGTAATCTCCATGAATCCATCAGGAATGGTAACTACGACTTTACAGGAACAAGGCCCAAGGAACACCACCTTTTGGAAGTCTTCAGCGATTCAGATTGGGCAGGAAAGAAGGACACAAGGCGCTCAACATCTTCAGGAATTGTTTGCCTAGACGGTCAGTGCATTTACTCCTTTTCTAGGAACCAGAAGTCGGTTAGCTTGAGCAGTGGTGAAGCAGAGTACTACGCAGGAGCGTCAGCAGCGTCAGATTCTATATTGTTGAAGGAAGCAGTAGAATTCTTGACCAGGAAACAATGCAAGGTACACTTGTACATGGATTCTTCTGCAGCTAGAGGAATTATTACAAGGCAAGGTGTAGGAAGAGTCAAGCATTTGCAGATCAGGACCCTTTTTCTTCAAGACCTCCACAAAGAAGGAACAATTAGTGTTCACCCAGTAGGAACCAAGGAGAACACAGCCGACATAGGTACCAAGCCCCTTTCAGCGAAACGTATCAGACTGTTGTTGCACTGGCTAGGTTTTCAAACCAGCGAGAACGAACCAGTAGGCAGAGAAGAGCTCAAGGAACACAAGGCCCAAACACAAGCTAAAGCAGTTGTAAGAATGATCAAGAGCCCAGGAACTTTGTCTTTTGCAGCTTTGTTGTTTGCGGGAATTTCAGGTATTTCAGACAGTCTTCAGATTCAGAGTTTCAAGGAACAGTGTTTTGAGAGTTGTGTTCAGGAAGAAGAGTTTCAGCCAGACTTTCAGGAACATGTTTTCTGTTGTGCAAGTGCATGTGAGCAGGACGGCATGTGCAGTGACACGAGTGCATGTGAGCTAGGAACGTCTGCAGGAACAGCGCATGGAACAACATGTCGTGAGATGCTTTCGCAGCTCAAGGAACTCTGCGGAACACTCGCGGAACGCTCAGGTATCCAGGAACTAGTTCGCCCGGTAGCAGAAGGTCAAGGAACCTTAGAACGACAGAGCCAAGGAACCTTAGCAGCCATGGAAGCAAGCGCGAGTTCGAGCAAGAACACAGCGGAAGTTTTCAAGGAACTGGAAACTTTGAAGGAAGCGGCGACAGCCTTAAGGAACGCTTCTGATGAAAGGAACTTGATCGCGGAGTCGATCAGGAAGAACACAGAGGAAGCTGCGCGTTTGCGCAAAAGCCAGGAACACGTGGCTGGTTGTGTGGAGTCCTTGACAGGACAAATCTACGACGTCAAGCACCAGGTTCAGGAAATGGCCGAACAGAACGACAGAGACCGGCAACAAGTCAAGGAACACATGGCCTTCGTCCTAGGTACATGTGACGCCGTAAAGGAACAGCTGAACCAGATGATGCAGGACTTCTACGAGCAGCAGCAAGAGGAACAAGAAGAAGAGGAAGAAGACGAAGAAGAACAAAGGAAAAGAGAAGCCAAGGACCGAGAACTAGAAGGTGAACTACGTCGTGAAGGACACGGACAAGGAACAGCACCGTCGAGAGCTACGTCACCTACGTCCCAGGAAAGGAAAGAATATTCGGACCGAGGCTACTTCGAGGGCATCCAGGAACGAGAGCAGGACAACGAGAACGAGAACGAGGCCTACGTCAGCAGCTACGTTGGAGGAGAAGATCCCGGGGAGTACCCCGATGAAGGAACAGCAGCAGCAGCAGAGGAAGAAGAAAGTGAGGAAGCAAAGGAAGAGAGAAGAAAGAAGAAGATCGCGGAGATCAACGCCAAAAGCAAGCAAAGGCTCAAGGAAAAGGAAGAGGAGAAGAAGCTCTTTCCGTACCCCTACGACTACGCCAGCGAGTGGAAGGAATACTCCGAGAACGGCGAGATCTACAGGCAACACAGAGTTACAGGAGAAAAGCAGTGGGTCGACAAGGACTACACGTACAAGCACGAGAAAGGAACAAAAGGAAAGAAGGAAGGAAAAGGAAAAGGAAAGCCAAAGGCAAGAGCAGAAAGCACAGGATTTCGACCTCGAGATGAAGATGATCGCAAGTACTGGGAAGAACAGGACAGGATCTCAAAGGAACAGAGAGAAGCAAAAGCAAAAGCAGAAGAGGAGAAGAAGGCAAAAGAGGAGCAGATTGCCAAAGCAAGGTTGATTCTGGAAGCGGCAGCAGAAGAGCAGGAGAAGAGAGACAAGGAAGCAGCAAGGCAGGAAGCAGCCGCAGCCGCCGAGAGAAGGCGAGAGGTAGAAGCAGCAGCCAAAGCCAAGGCAGAGAGAGAAGCAAAGGAAAAGGAGGAGACCGAAGCAGCAGCAGCAAAGGAGGCAGAGGAGAAAGCAGCAACCGCAGCAGCCAAAGAGGAGAAGGAAAGAAAGGAGCAGGAGAAGAAAAGAAAGGAGAAGGAAGCCAGGAAGAAAAGAGAGGAAGATCAAAAGGCAGCGTCAGCGTACATTGCCAAGAAGGAAGCAGAAAAGAAGGCAGCAGCAACAACAGCAACAGGATCAGGTGAAGCAGACAGGATCCAGAAGCTTGAAGAAATGATGAAGGAGATGATGAAGGAACGCAAAGAGGATAAAGAAAGGATTGCAAGCCTTACACAGGAGCTTGAGAGCAGAGGATCAGCAGCCGGGTCGCAGGCACCCACAGAACCAGACACAACACCAGCAAAGGAAGAGGAGAAGCCAGAAGCAAAAGGAACAGGAAAAGCAACAGGAAAGGAGCCACCGAACGTCACACAGCACAAGCAGAAGGAAGAAGACAAGGACGACCCAGAACTGTCCGCCAAAGGACCAGTGAACGAAGCATCGTTCATGAAAGGAAAAGGAAAAGGAGAGTTTGAAGGAAACTGGTTTGCAGTCTACAGTTTCCAGAACAGGAAATACCAGTGGAAGTGGAACGAAGCCAAGACACAGTGGTACTGGTATTCAGGATCAAAGGAAACAGGTTGGAAAGCAGCGTCAAAGGACAAGCAAGGAAAAGAAAAGTGCAAAGCGCAAGCAAAGATGAAAGAAGAGTGGCTAAAGGAACAGCTTCAAGACCAGAAGGAAGCTAAAGACAGCGAAGAGGAAGGCGAAGTAACCTTCCAGTGAAGCAAAGGAACCACGAGCAGTACTGAGGCCAGAGAGCCGAGGAAAGAAGCAGCAGGACACAGGAACCGTGGCACAGCCCTTTTTGTTTCTGTGGTGATCTAGGTAAAGTGCAGGAACGTCTTTTGTACAGTCGAGCAACCTTGGAGAGGATTGCGAGTGAACGTGCGCATACGTTTGCGATGAGGAACAGTGTTTGTTTTGCAAGTGAAAAGGAACTGCAGTGTGTTTACTGTTTGTCAAGGAAAAGTCGGAGTCACCTCAGTCGAGGAACTTTCGCTAACTCCGAAGGCGGGGTGTTAAACATTCTGCCAGGAACAGTAACACAGCTAGTGCAGTACAGTTAATGTACAGGAACAGCCGTCACGCACACGCGACGTGCAGGCTCGAGACCCCAGGACACACCGTGCCCAGGAACAAAAGTGTCCGACAGTCTTTGTGGGTAGGAACCCTTAGTGAAGCCCGTTCTTTAACATTGCAATGAAATTTGAGATTGAGCAGTTGAGTGCCATCCCTGCCTTGGAAAGCATCGACAGCCCGCTGCCTGACCATCGCAATCTCTCCACGAGGTTTGTTGTGACATTGAGCAGCAAGACGGTCCGTGGAGCTCCGTGTTGGTTGCGGAGAGCGTGCCTAGTAGCGTGCGATTACGCATTTCTCAACCCTGGCAGGAGTGACTTGTACTCTCCGGCATCTTCTGCGCTGCAAAGCAAAGTGATTCCATCCCTTTTAATTTCCAGCTACCATCTCGGATGGCAGATGCACACTTGAATTGCCCACAAGTGCAGCACACATGCACAAGTGTGGTGATAGGTGGCAGCAATCGTATTTTCGGCTTCTGAGGTTGCTTCCTGGACAGCGTGCAGGGAGTCAAACTGGTAAAAGGGATGCCAGCCAAATCGAACCAATGCTGGAAGTTCCGGCCCTCTTCCGATACCCACCTGTGAGCGGAGGCGGGGCTGGACTCATCCACGTCGACGATCTCCTTGGGACCGGGCCAGCTGCCGTGATGACTCACTTGACAACATCGCTTGAAGCATCATTCAAAGTGACTGTGCATCGCATTGCTGCGCCCGGGGATGAGATTTTCTTCTTGAAGAAGCGCCACTACTTGATGTCGTCAACCGAGCTGTTGATAGAGGTAAGCCCCCGACATCTTGATAAGCTTAAGGAGCTTTGTGGAAACTCCAAAATCCGTAAGTCCCCAATTCCGGGTGGAAGGTCCCCGACTGAGTCTGAGGACGACCCGCCTTTGGGTGCAGACCAGGCGTTCAAGTACCGGTCAGGGGTAGGCATTCTTCTTTATTTGCAAAGTGACCTGCCGGATGCAATGTTCACGATTCGCCACCTGAGTTCGCCAACCCAAGGGGCATGGAAGATGTTGCGGCACTTGGTTGGATACCTTACGTTTACTTCAGGGTTTTGTGTGTGCCTTGAAGCAGGCCAGATCGGCCAAGGACTCGTGGTCCAAACCCTTGGAACAAACGTAGTTGAGTGTTTCAGCGACAGCGACTGGGCCGGCGACCGCCGGACCCGTCGCTCAGTCACGTCGGCAGTGATCATGGTGAAATTCTCACATGATTCATGCAAGCTCTAGCACGCAGAAGAGCATTTCACTGAGCAGTGCTGAGGCCGGGTTCAACAGTGCCGTTTCTTGTGCAATTGATGGTACTTTGATGTCGTCTATGTTCAACTTCATCTCTGTTGCGGGAGCCATGCTGCAGCACGAAGCATCCTTCAACGATCCGGTGTAGACCGCGTGAGGCTGCCAGGAGCGAGTGTCAGCGGATAAGTTGCGCGTGAAAGCGGTTGCAACGCGGACCAATGTGAGTGATCTTGGGACAAAATCACTAAGCCCTCACCGCGTCCGTTTCTTGCTTGGCTTGTGCAACTTCCGCAACTCGCGTGATGGCTATCGCCGTGTTGGCCAAGAGGAGATCGATGCTGATTTGAACATGTCTGCAGTGCGTGCTACGTGCAAAGATTTTTCTGCAGCTGTGCAGAAGTGACGTCGAAGGTGGAACGGCCCGCATCTTGAGTGTTGTGCTTTGTGTATTGCAGATGACAACAACCAAGAGTGCGGATGCAAGCAATGATGATGAGGACGAAAGTTCTCTTGATCAATTCTTGAATTGTGTCATCCAATTTGTGGGCTATGTCTATGCAGCTTATGACATGTACCCTGGGACTTTGAAATGTGTGTGGCAGATTGTGATCATCCTTGCGTGTTTGCTGATTGCAACGAGATGCTGTGTGCACCGTCCGAGTGCAGAGGCAAACCCAGGAGTGACCGTGAATATCACATGTGGACCAGGTCCCAGCGAGGCTGCGCAGGTCAGTTTGCCAGTGCGTGGTGCAAGGCCGAAAGGACAGTCACGACCGAATGTGCAAAGCGAGGATGAGAGGGCCCAGAGCCCCGGTGCGCTTGAGACGCACCAAGACGGCTGCCGCCCCGGGTCATCGGGTGATCTTCATTTGCACATGCCGCTTGATACCGCTCGCGATGTGCGTGTGAGTGTGAGCCGATCCGGGAGCGAGCAGACCGACAGATCGTCCAATGACATTCCGAATGCAAGGCCCATTCCCCGGCGGCGAATGCCGCCACAGCAGAATGCAGATGGAGTTTGGGGTGTCATCGAGCCGAATCGAGCCAAGGTTATGCATTCCACAAGGCGACGTGTGGGAAGCTTAATCAGAGTGCAGGTGTGACCGAGATCACACGTCAGCGTGCAATTGAGAAAGGCTACCGTGCATGCAGGATTTGCAAACCTTGAGAAGCATGCCAATCTTCTTGTGATGCCGTGCTCGTGCTCTTACGTCTTGCTTTTATAATGCTCATGAGTCATGAGGCACAGTGGATGCCATGTACATAGTCAGTCAGCTATGCCCAGGCGTGGTTGATTGACAGGCTGCCGATGGTTTCCAATGGTTGTACATAGCTTGACAAGGTATGGCATGGACGGTGTGATCACTTGAACGAAGGCTTGCAGCATGTTGCTGTCAATCCGCGAATGATACCACATTTTCTTGAGCCGTGGAGCGGCTCAGTGCTGCAGTGAGGTGCATTTGGCACCCAAGAACAGAAAGCTCATGAACCAACATGAACCCGCCTTTTCCTTGACAACTTGTGAAGGCGTCCGCTTGCGTCAGTCAAAGCGTGCAGTTGTGTCCCCGGCTTATAAGGTCGCGGATACAACTCCGTAGACAGAGTAGTGTACAGTCTACTCGTAGTTACTTGTAGTCAACATCCGAGCAAAGCCTTGAGCCGGCTAAAACAAGCCCAATACGCGAGTCTAGTCAAGTGCACTGGAGCGTGTTTAAACGTCATACAAGCTGTTGTTTCGTACTTGCGGAATCGTTCAGCACAGTATGCCCCTGAACGCACAGGTTCATCCTGAGGCGGGGTACGAACGATTTTCCGGTATTCGTGAGCATAGTTTCCTACTTGTTTTATCATGCATTTTATTTTCGCTACTTTAGGTGTGCACTTGTGAATTCCGTTACGACCGAAGGCTTTTGTTGCTCAGGAGTGTGGAAAAGTTCGTAGATGCTCATTATGGAGAGAAAGACAACGGTCAACCCCCGTTCAAGCTGGGTCGTGCACTAAAATTCCAAAAGTCCATTGCAAAGACAGGTAGAGAGTCCCACAACGGGCCGGCAGCAAGAGGTGCGCGTACAAGGACGCAAGGATCGTTGCTTCCGCTCGGGAGGTGAAGGAAATGAATGCAGTGGACGACCAGTGCAAAGTCGGCGTGGCTGCGCCGGCCAGGTTCCGTGAGGGCACTTTGGCCGACAGACATCCCAGTGGGACAACCTTTGTAGGTGCGGGGTGGCATAAAAGGCCAGCCATCAATAGGACGGCTCCTCAAGCTGGAAATATGCTTATTTCCATGTCTTGGAAGCTTTTTGCTTTGCATTTGGGGGGAATGCAAAATTGTGGTTTGCATTCGGACATTCCTGATTCTGAAATTTTG
The DNA here is from genome assembly GCA_905221615.1 of Symbiodinium sp. CCMP2592. Classification (NCBI taxonomy): domain Eukaryota; class Dinophyceae; order Suessiales; family Symbiodiniaceae; genus Symbiodinium; species Symbiodinium sp. CCMP2592. Next base: position 271,956 of record CAJNDT010004846.1, read on the forward strand.
ATTCGTTAACCCCCGGGAGCGTTTTTGTGTGGCTTTCTCTCTTTGATATGTGGTCTGCACGGCTTAGGAGCGGGGTTGGTGTTGTCCCAACCCCATACGCCGGGTGAGGGTTGACCAGGTTTTCAAGCCTTGTTGTTTGAGAAGACGTTCATTCCTGATTCTGAAGTTTGATTCGCTTTTGACCCCCCGTAGCGTTTTCGTGTGGCTTTTTCCTTTGTATGGATGGGGCGGGTAATGCTACCTGGCGTTCGACTGCTTCATTAGAATTTGATGTGTGGTCTTAGCGGCTTAAGAGAGCGGAGGAGGGTCTTGAAGGGGCGCCACAGGAGGGGCCTACTTAAAGCCTTCTTGTTCGCTGGGAAAGACGTTTCGTTTCGATTGTTCTTATTTCTTTGTTTTTAACCCCTTTGAAGAGTTTTCACCCTCCTTCTTACGTGGAAGAAAACGTTTTTCTGAGGTTTTCGCGGCTTCAGAGAGGGAAGGGGTTGAAGGCGCTCGAAAGGGGGGGGGCACTAACAACCTGAACCTGGGGTTGTGGGTTCGGGTTAACCCCAAGTCCAACCTGAGGTTGTGGTTCGGGTTAACACCACGGTAACCGTTACCCTAACCTTTGCGTCGGGGTTAGGGTTCGGGTGAACCCAAACCCCAACCCAGAACCGCCACGGTCAGGGTTCGGGTTAACCCCAACGCCAACCTTGAGTTGGAATTGGGGTTGAATTGAACCCTAACCTCGACGCGTCTAACCTGAGGTTATCTGCAGAAGACGTGAAATTTTGATTATTCTTATTTCTTTGTTTTTAACCCCTCTGAAGCGTTTTCGTGCTGCTCTCTCTTTCTTATGTGTGGAAAAGCCGTTTCTCTGAGCGAAGGGGTTGAAGGCGGCCGGCTCGAAGGGGGGTTGTGGGTTCGGGTTAACCCCAAGTCCAACCTGAGAACGGGGTTCGGGTTCTGAGGTTATAGTTCGGGAAAACCCGAACCCACAACCTCAGGTTCAGGTTGTTGGAGCCTCCCCCTCGGACCCGGCCTCGGGGTTACAACCTGGGTTCAACCCCAACCCCCAACCTGCCCTGTGAACCTGAGGTTGTCGGTTCAGGTTAACTCCAACCTTAACCCGGAACCAGGGTTGGGGCAAACCCCAACCCCACCTCAGGTTTGGAGTTTGGGGTCCACCATCTTTGGGGCTGGCAGTTGGGGTTGGGGTCATCCTGAACCCTAACCTCGACGCCAGGGTTCAGGTTGGGGCTAATCCGAACCGTGTGTTTAACCCGATCCCCAACCTCAGGTTTGACTTGGGGTTAACCCGAACACACAACCCCCCTTCAAGCCGGCCGCCTTCGGGTCAGGGTTGGTGTTATAACCCGAACCTCAGATCAGGTTTTGGGATTATCCGAACCCACAACCTCAGGTTCGGGTTGTTGGCGCTCCCACCCCCTTCGAGCGCCTTCAGCCCCTCTCTGAAGCCGCGAAAACTTAAGACAAACGTCCTTTCCACGTAAGAAGGAGAGAGCCACACGAAAACGCTTCAGAAATTCAAAGCAAAGAAACGGCTTCAAGCAGATCCCCTTGTGGCGCCCCCCAACCCCCTCCGCCGCTGTCGTTGGGTAGCGAGCCGTCGGGCTTTCAAACTATTGGACAGCGAGCCGTCGAGCTCCGAAGCTGTGAGCTAGCCGTCGGGCTAAAGTGGATGGCGATGGATTCGACCCGGATATGTTTGCTCATCCATCCACCTAGCGGAGCCATGCGCTTCGATAAGCTGCCCCTGCGCTGGTCTGTTTCACTTCACCTGGTGAGGTTTCGGTAGAACTTCTGACGCCCAAGGACGCTCTGGATGCTGCACAACGGCGGATTCAAGGGCCTAAGTCCAGGGGAAAACTACAAGAGTCCGGCCACTTGCAATTGGACGAAAGCGACTGCTTTGGAGATCGCTCTGTCTGTTTGGGAACGGCCTTCATCTTCTGTCAAACGAGCTTTCTGGCTGTAGTTGCAAAAGAATAGAGTGACGGTCGACGGCAAAGCATGTTCATCCCTTCAGGTGCCGTGCAAAGTTTGGCGCTGCATGCAGAGCACATAACACAAACGACCCACCCTTCCACCTTGGAGGGGATTGAGGCACCGCTTGTGATGTGCAAGGGCCCGTCATGAGTCATCATCTTTAACTTTAACAGACTTTTGTCACAATGGGCCGAGGAGCCCAACCAAATGCGAAGCCATCTCCCGTCTGTGCAATGTCCGTTGCCTGTGCGCTTGCGAGTTTGGTATATATGGTACCAGTATGATTGATTGGAAGCAGTTCATCAGTATGTCTAATACTTTGTTTGACTAAATTTCTCGTTCATATGTATTCCTTTTGATTGATCTCGTTTGAAGGATTGGCAAACAGAGACAAATAAAACTAAGCAGAATTCAGCATTGTCGTCGATCAAAAATCTGAGGACACCAGACGCCAGCTGCACCACTAGGAGGTGGCTCCAAAGGATCTAACGCGCCCGGAGGTGTGAATGCAGAGCCACGCAAAGGTTGCAACGGACAGCAGACCGCAGAGCCGGGTTTCAGCCGCGGTCGTCGAATGCCGTTCAGACCCCCGTGCGCTTAAAACGCAGAGACCGGGCAGCCGTGAGGTTGCACAAGAGCAAAGGCCTCCGGCGCATGGGGTTCGCAGCACGCGGTATTCAAATCATCTAGGATCATCCTTCTTGCTATGTGAGGGTTTTTTTGATAGCACAAAGAGAAACCGGCCTTTCGCACTTGAGATTGAAGGGGCATGGATGGGCTGCGCTGCGATGAATTTTGGCCTTCGGGTGCATGTACAACGATCATTTTTGCAGTTGACTGGGCTGCTGGTTCGAAAGCGGACAGAATCCCAGTACTTAGTTGTCCTGTGCGATCCGTGTTTTTCCCAACGAATGAAGCAAACCATGATGTTCTGGCGGATGTGGTTCATCTCGCCTTTGATGGCAATGAAGCTGGACAAGTCCAACCCAAGTGACGTCATGGTGAACAACACCTTGGAGGACCTTCAGGAAATGGCCGACATGCCGAATCCTGGCACAAACAGCAATGATGCCGAAGCTAATCTCGGTATCGGGCGATTGGCAGCGAACATTGAGTTCTTACTGCTGAAGGTTGCCGAGCTTGACACCTGGCAGACTTGGGGGTTTGCTGAGTTCAGGGTCAGTGGTTGAGGTTTGGGTGGCCTGGGCCTGCCCTTAAGGAAACCGTCGTCGAACTTCAGCAGATCGAGCTGAACAAAGTCTCAGGCTGCTGCAGTTCGTCGTTGCTACAGACGAAGAAAACGAGAGAGCAAGAAGGTGCCCGGCAGGCAGAGATCATTTTGGAGAGGGTGCTTCAAAAGCACCACAACGAGCGCGAATCGAGCAAGTTTGTGACACCGACGGAGAGCGTGGAAGGGATGAGCCATGCGCCAACCCCTTCTCCAAGCCCAGTGCCAAAGCCTCCCGCCAAGAGCCAAGAGGTCAGCCTCTTGGAACGTCGGGAGAGCTCGTCCTCGAAACAGTCCGACGAGGTGCTGGAAAGTACTTTGCAGAGCAAGGAAGGTGGCGTCAACCCACTCGGCTGGGTAAACAAGGCTGTCGACAAGGTTAAGGACGCCACCAAAGCCGGCAATTGCAATATCGACCCCCCTTCATTTAAGCTCAACGGCGACAAGAGTGAGTTGAGCTTGTTTAACGCCGGGTGCTGGATCTATGTTGCGGGTAAGAAGGTCACAGTCGTCTCGTTTGATTTCAGTAAATATAAGCTCTCTGTACCTTGGCCCGAACCTCTGAGCACCGTGTTCAAGGCCATGAAGGCCGTGAAGTCCCTTGTGAAGCTTGGCGAGAAGCTCGTAGACTGCGCGACCAATCGTTTTGAAGGGAACGATATCCGGACTTCGGCGGACGGCATTGTGACATGCCTTGGCAACAGCATCATCGACCACGTGCCCCCCTTCAGCCACCTGAAGAATTTGAACAACATTCTTGGCGACTTTCTGGAGGGGTTTGCCAAGGTGGCGGGCACAGTGGCTGGAAAGGTCTTGAAGGGGGGCTCGTCCTTGATCCAAGAGGCCGCCCTCTCAAAGTTTCCGGCCGTTGGAGCTTCACCGGTTGTGCACCATTCAGGTCGCAGCCTCGTGATCAAAACCCACAGCCGAAAGCACAAGCAGAAGAAGAAGAAGATGTCGGCCCTTCAGGTGCAGGGCGATGAGGATCCTCCCAATGACGGTATCAGCTTCAACCTTCACGACGAAGGGAGCAACTACCAATCCAAGCTGGTCACACAGCCCTCTCTACTGCACTTTAGACCCGTACGTACACCGAATCCCCGAAAGCATCCGAATGCCAAGAGCCATTCCTTTCAGGTTTCAGGGCTACGAGAAGGATACAAGTTCCTGTCTGGCTTTTGCTCCGAAGAGCAAGCACGGGGCCGACGGTCAGGCGACTGAAGCGGACTGGCAGGCGGGTTTCTCAGTTTCCCTTCTCCCTAGGCTCCCGAGTTCTCGGACTCAGTTTCACACTGCTCAGGTACAGAATGAGGATGCATTCGTGGCGCTGGAGCCTTGGGCCGTGCCGTGCGGAAACGATTGGATGAAGAGGAACTGGAACAAATGGCAAGGCAAGCATTTGTTAAAGCACGTCAAGTGGAGTTGTGTACACCGGCTGTACACTGTGCAGTATCGGTATCGCCAGTGCCCGTAGGGTGGCAACAGAAAGATTCAGGTAGATTGCCTGTTTCCATGCTTGCACGGTCTTTGCTATTGACTGCTGTGGGTAGACTTTCGTAGTCACTAGCGGAAATAGCGGAAGGCTTCTCCTTCTACACGGGCGAGTCGGCCATCGAAAGGTGCATGACGGTAACATACGGCATCAATGTCCAACCCGTGGTGGCCTTTGTGGGAGGTGTGCAGTTCGACGTGATGCCCGAGCCATTAGCATCGGTAGACACCACCGTGTGTTGGCCTGAAGGCAGGCCTGACGGCCAGGACTTGAGCCTGCTGCGCACCGAGATCAAGTCAAGTGGCGTTCTACTCTTTGGCCGGTCCCTCCGCCTGAGCAAGCGATTCGGCAGTCCCACGCACTTTGCGGGACAGCACACGCACGCCAGCACCGGAACCTGGCAAGGCTCCACCAACCCCCAACAGGCCATCTCCAGGACGAAGCTTCTCCAAACGAGCCAAAACGAGGCTCGCCAGGCCTCCAACGAGTCCGGTGCGGCAAACAATGCTCGGGGCGAAGAAGCACAGGAGGACCAGGGCCTGCTGGAGTGGATGGAGGAGGAGGACCTGTACCTGGCCTCCGCAAACTACTCCGACCTTGGGATGAACTTGACCTCAGAAGCAAGGTTGCATTTAGAAGACGTGTGCACTGCCTCCATCAACGGCAGGTGCATTCCAAAAGCGCTGTGAAACCGGTTGAGTTGATGTTGACTTCAATGTAATATGTCCCAGGTACTCTTCTGGAATGTAGTCATGTCATGTCCCTGACATTCCCCGCGTAGACACGAGAAGCCTGGACTCGAAACTCCGTAGAGTCTAAGCCTTATGAGAGACAAAGGGTGGTACTTCCCCCCTGGGGTGAGGAGCTTCGCGGCGCAGCGGCAGAACGACAACTGAGTCTCATTGCCACCAGGGCTCAGGGAGCATCTTGGAAGCGTTTTCTTGATGAAGCTACTACTTTCGGGATTTGGGGCTTGAGGCTTCGAGGGTAGCCTTGGTTTGGCTGGTTGAGGCCTTCGAGCTCTTCAGTTTCAACTTCGCGAAATCCGGGATGGTGAATTTCGAGCTCAAGGCCCTTCTGGACGGGACCAGCCTGGAGATGCGCACGCAGTTGAGCTTCGCCGAGCGCTTCAAGTCCGAGGAGAAGAAGTTCCTCGGGCTGTTTAGAAAGGGTATGTCTGTCTGCCTGCCCGGCTGGCTGTCCGTGTGTGCATGCATGCCTGTATGCCTGTATGCCTGTATGCTATATGTGTGTTTGTCTGTATGTATGTCTGTACTGCACATAGGTATGTACATGTGTATTTAAGCAGGTACGTATGTATGTATGTGTGTATGTACGTGTATGTATGTATGTATGTATGTATGTGTGCATATATATATATATACATGTATGTATGTATGCTTGTGTATATGTATGCGTGGTTGTTTGTGTCCTTGTATGTGTGTGTGTGTGTGTGACAACCCTGTATCCAAGGGCCTTCTCCTCACGCTCTGCAGCCATTTCCTATTTACGATGTACATATAACTGAACTTGAGTGCAGATTACACAGCAGGGGCTTGAGTGCAGATTACACAGCAGGGGCACCAGGGGTGTGTGGCTTGGCCTGGTGCAACGAAGCTCCAGTCACACACCAGGATATGTCGGGGGACGCCTTGACCACGTACCTGCACTTTGCTTGTGACGCAGTACATGGACTTACGCTGTGTATTGGTTATTCTTCGTATTGCGTATTGCTGCTGTTAACGGGTATGGCCCGGGGCTAAGCCGAGAACCCCAACCAGTCGTTCTCCTGCAGCTATGGTATCACTTCAGAAACAGTCAGTGCTTGAGTTCATGTCGTCTGGTATGCGCTGGTTTCTGGATGGCCTGGGGCTAAGCCGAGAACCCCGTTTAGCGCGTACACTTTCCAGCATTGCTCAGTGCCAGTGTCCACCTCTTCAGTCCTTGCCGTGTCCTTCGGTGCGTTGGGGTTCAGGCTGGCGTTGTGGTTTAGTTAGGCAGGTTGAGGTGTCCGCCACAGACTTTCTGCACTTCATCTTTGCAGTTGCTGTCCATGAAGCTACCTGTCCGAAGTCTCTGATGTGTGGTCGCTTGAGACCTGGACATCAGGTGGTCCGTCGCATACCGAAACCTTCCTTAGCATTCAGTGTGTAGTCCTCCGGGACGGTGGTGTATGCCTCGGTGCTGCACTCAGATCCTCCAAGTTCGGAGGCGCCAAATTCAGTGTCAGCGCTCAGACCAGTTCAATGGAGAGAACCGTGAAGCCACATGGCCTACCCGCCTCTCATGGCACCCACAAATTCGGCTTCATGCCTACCAACACGCGATTGCAGCTCAAGCGGCTTCAAGCACTCATACCCAAGGACTCAGGCAGGATGCGTTTTGACCGTAATGTTCTAGCGACTTTTCCCTGTAGTAGTTGTTGTTGTAGGCTGTGCATTGCTTGTCTGCATTCGCCATGCCTCCTCGTCCCCGTCCATCCTGTGCACCTGGACTCTGGCCGACCGCACCCTCTCGATCACGATCTCGGCGACGCCTGAGGTCTGCGTCTTCATCGTCCTCTACTTCTTCTTCCTCGTCAACGCCGGCGGCACCTACGACCCGGACTGCCGCACCTCAACGTTCCACGTTGACTGGCCGAATCGCTGCCCCGTTACAGCCTCCACGACCTATTGATATGGCAGCTCCAAGCACTCTCCCTGATCTTTCTCCTCTTCCTCCGAGCCCGTTTTGGCCTGGTTTACCTCCCGCTGGCTCCCCGCCGTCTTCCTCCAACAACGACCAGTCCGTGCCTGCTGCTTATGCCTCTACCTCGCCGCCGGACCCGTCTTCTACCCCTACGGCATCTTCGACTTCGCCACCTACAGCATCTTCGACTTCACCAGCTCCTTTCAGCTCTGCTTGCACGCTGGCCACCTTACGCCAGTGTTTGGCCGCGGCAGGCCAGCTTGATGCCTACCTGCAATCCGATTACTCTACCCGACTGGGCTCCCTCAAGGCGGTACACTGGGATCGAGTATATACTGCATTGCTGCAATACAGGTCCTACTTCAAAGCGCTCCCTCATCGTCGACAATGTCAACAGGAGTTGCTCTTGGAGGGACGCAAATTTGACGTGCCTTTTACTTTAGCCGATCCGATTCTTACAGTGATGCATCTGCTGGTACATGCGGGATACCATCCTCACAGTGTTCAGTTCAAGTTCACACATGTCGAGGCTCCTCAACATCAACCAGACAAAGCTGGCCGACCCATGCTCATGGTGTCGCTCCCCTTCCCCGCAGCAGCTGTACGGGTTAGCGGGGCACCTGCAGTCGCCTATTTTGGCCATAACACGGACCTTCAGGCCGCCTTTGGCATCCTGAAAGAAGGATGCATTCGCCCCAGCAACTATGACCCCGTTGACACTTCTTGGCTGCCGAGTCCTGCCTTTTACTCTCGCGCTTCCGTCCACAGTCTCAGCGGAGCCTTACGGGCTGCAGCCAAGTTTGGGGGATGGGGTTCTCCCCGTCCGATTTGTGTATATGGCCGAATCCCTATTTGCTATCTCGACATAGCCAATGCCACGCCTACCGACACACCGTCTTCAGTGCTTCCCAACACTCCCGCGGCCTATCACCTGAAGAGCGACAGCGGAGGCACCGTCCCCGAAAACGCGGCGAACTACTTCGTCTCCATCCTGCACGGCAACGACAACCGTTGGGGTGTGCACTCCACGCTCGCACAACCAGAAGGCATCGCCGTGTTCATGTGAGAGGACCCACAAAAGGTGTGCGTGATTTGCGTTATGGCATGGCTGGTCTCTTTGTTGTTGCCGCCTTATTCTTCTTCATCCCGCAGCCGTTTTGCTGAACTAAGTGTGACCTTGCTAGCACATCATGGCCTCCTCCGCCTTCACTCCTGAATATTTGCAGTTGTTCTTGGTGTTTTTCGAGTCGTTGTCCGACCACCAACTGCTCCAAGTACGTGATGTATTACTACGAGCCCATCAGAATCGATCGATGTTGACTCCTATGACACCGGTGGCTACGACAACTACTCCACCACCTCCGGATGCTCCCCCACCTGCCACGGCGCTGCTCACCTCCAGTGACCCAGGCCCTTATTCCTCTTCTGGACCTCCAGTACTTCCAGACAGCAGTGGTAGAGCAGCTGTGATGCCTGCGACTCCCATGGGACCACCAGTACTTCCAGACAGCAGTGGTAGAGCAGCTGTGATGCCTGCGACTCCCATGGGACCACCACCGATTCCGTCTCATTTGGATCCTTCTCATTTGGATCCCTCCCAGCGCCAGACCCTACCACGACTTCGCAGACGGGACCGCGACTATCCCCGAGATGAAGACCGTTCTCGCCCTGCAGACCGCGATCGGGATCGTCATCGCCGGCGACGTCGCTCAGTATCGTCACCTCCTGCTGACCCACTACCTGCCGGCCCTTCTTCTCCTCCGATGCCATCTACTTCGGGATATTCTGATGCCAACCCGATCGGCCACACAGCTCCACCCCCCGCCGTCTCCAAGCACTCTGGACGCGCTCTTGCACCTAAGGTTGATGCTGACGGTACTGTCATTTACGTGCCTGTCAAAGCCCGACCACAAGTTCCACCTCCGCGGACCACAACGGCGACAACTGGCCGATCCCGCAGTCGGCGTCGCCGCCGCGATCGTGCTGACCGAGACCGTGACGATCGTGAGGATCCTGACCGCTCTCGAGGTGCGCGTGATGTTCCCCATCGCGATCGAGACCGCGATCGACACCGACGGGATGTGAGCGGCGACCAGCAGCGGCCACCCTTGACTCTCTACTCCGTCGCTCGGGCCTGAACAAAACATGCGCCCCCGCGGACTCTGCGCCTCCTTGTTTCTTGGTTGTTCCGCAGCCATTTCCTACATCATTCCACAGTCTTGCGCTTCCCTGACACCACACATGTCTTTCCGACGCTCTGCTCCCTTTTCATCTTCTGCCTCCTCTTCCTGCTCCACATTGTCGTCATCCACTTCGGCAACTGTTCGGGAGTACTTGGACGTATTAACTGATCCTTTCATTCTCTTCCGGGTGTTCTTACTATTCTTGGAACTTCGTCTACGTACAGCTCTCGTCCCTCCGGACTCGATGATGGACACTGCCTCTGCCCGTACACCTGCTCCGGACTCCACTTTAAGGTGCCTCTTTCCTATTGCTGAACTACATGGCCAGGCCCTTGCGTTCCGGACGGAACGCGACTATCACCTTCACTATGCCCTCGCCGAGATTACATTTCATCCCCGTGCCGTTGCTTCTTTGATGGTGACCTGCTCGCGAACATATTACGCAGTACGAGCCCTTCTTCGTGATCGTGGACTTCAATACGCCTTCTACGTGGAACGCACCCCCGATCTTCCACGGTCACATTCTTCTCGACCGCGCCTGTCCATTTTCCATCCGTTTTGTCCACAACAAGTCCGTGGCATGGCGTTACACCGTGGACTTCAGCATTGGGTCTTCATTCCCTCCAGCTACCAGGAGTTACCTCTGATCCGGCTCGGACGTTTCTCATGATGCGCACTCAGGACCTGGACAAAGAGGACTATTTGCTACCGCAGCAGTTCCTAAGCGAGCTCATTCCCCGCAGCCGTTTTTATTTTGGCTCCTTTCGCCTGCTTCCTCACGCCTCCTCCCATTCTTCCTCCTCCTGATGCCTCCACACCGTTCTCGCACTCCACCTTCCCGACACCATCGTCTACATGGACGTGATGAACCTTCTCGACATGATCCCTATTCGTCCCAGCGGAACATGACGACGCAACCTCCCAGGTCGGGGTCCTTCCGGGACAATCGCGCATACAGCCGGACGTCTCCTCCTCGGTCCCGACGACATCGCAGCCGCACTCCGGTGTCCAACACGCCGGAACATCACCGCCACCGCAACCGTGGCCCTTCGATCGGACAACGTCGACATCGAGATCCTGACGCTGATTCTCCCCCACGACGCCGACTACACTATTCTTCACCACGGCCATCGTCTCGACGACATCCTCTTCCTTCCGCCTCTGACCGACGGGCACCACACTCGGACAGCCGGGTGCACTCCACTCCTCCACCTCATGACGATCCATCCCACTATTCCTCCTCCGGTGCACCTCCAGCTCGACGTGAACCTCGCCGTGATCGTCGCGATCCTCCTTCCGCTCGGGATCATCGCCTACTTCAAGAACGCTACGAAGACATCTATTCGCTCGGCGCCAACTGGGAAACCACCGACCTCTTCCTTGATGCGAACCCAGACCGCGGTTTCCCTTTACCGCGCAATGTCGTAGACACTGCCTTTACCCGGCGTCTCGGCATCGCCGAAATGCCTATTCATCTCGTCCCTATTGTGTCGCTTACCCCAAATGCTGGACAAGCATGGATCGTCCGCCTGCTGGCGGCTGGCCGCCCTCTGGTGATTGAAATTTTCAGGACGCGGCAGGAAGCGCTTTTGGCGTCATTCATTATTCGGACGCTCCGCAAGTCCTCGGACCAATACGACATCTCTGATGTCCTTAAACAACTACATGACAATCACACAGTCGCTACCGAAGGCCCACGCGACCTTACCGTATGGGCGTATCGCGCTCAGCTCTTGCAACACGTGGCGGACAAGGTTGCTGCGACGATTAATGATCTACTACCCCACGGAGAAGGTGCAGCTGGAGGACGACCTGGACTTCTGGAACAAATTCAACGATTGCAGCAGGACAACGACCAGCTCAGGATGCTTGCCGCTGGCACGGGCGCCGAGACCCTACCTCATCCACTTGCAGAACCGAACCCTCCACCAGATGCCGCCACCAGACTCCGGGACTCCTTTTCCAAGTTCGAACGACTCGATCGCCGTGCTGTCCTTGCGTCCAACTCCCCCAAATCCGCCTCTACCGCCGATGTGAAGAAATGGCTCGACGGTCTCATCAAGCTCCATCGCGAATCCTACACACCGAAGCTCACCGAGTTGCAGGGCATCTTGAAAGAGGCCACCGCGGGCGTCTTACCACCCTTGGACAAAACCCTTGTAGATTGGGGACTGACCGTCAGTTTGGCTTCCAAGTTGTCTGAAGTCAACCAACAAAAGCTCTTAGCGATGACGGCGGTCCTCTCCGCCTTCCAGCCAGCCGCGGTTCCTGCTACTGCTCCCAGCACATGAACGTGATCGTCCTCACTGTCCTTCAGATGGCACTTCGCATCAACTGCTACCATCGCGGGGGTGGCCGCAGTCGAACGGAAACAGTCTGCAGCGTTGCTTGCCTGCCTGGACGTTGAGTCATATGTTTACACTTTCCGCAGCCGTTTCCTTAAGGGTTTTGATATTAATACCATGCCGCTCCAGCTTTCCACACTTCCTTGCGGATTTTTGCATCAGCTCCTGGACTACCACCAGAACTTGTTCGCGTACGCCGTGGCCGCGACCCACCCTCCTATTGATGGCAGTCCAGGCAATTCTATTCGGCAGACCACACGACATCCCGATGACATCATGATCCGTGACCGTCTTGCAGAGCTCATTGACCGTCACACTAACCTCTTCTACGGGTTCTTCCGCGTTGGGGACAACTATTATCATGGCCTATTTGTTCTTACCTTCGACATCGGCGTCATTTCGGCACTTTTGGCCACCAACCGCCATCTGAATGACGCACTCGCCATCTACCTTCTCGCTCGCTCCATGACCACAGTTGCCCTCCTACCCGCGGATCGTTCTGAACCCCCTGATCTTCTTCGTCGGCGTCTTCCACTTGGCTCAGAGTTCTCCAGCATTGTGCGGTTCTCCTCTTTGACATACCGCCTGGGCATTCCCTCCTATTTGACTGAGTTCGATTGCACGGAGGTCCCCCGCAGTCGTCTATTCCGATTACGACTCCATGCCTTCGGCACCGCCTTGCAGAGCAGACATCTTCAGGACACCTCCTGGAGCGGATGATCGTGGGATATAAAGACTCCTCACTTGTCCTTTTCATCACTGACTTCATTCCCTCTGAGTTCTTTTCCGTGTCCTCTACCCGCAGCCGTTTCAGCTAATTGGCTTACCCTTCATCCACTTGCTCGTCACACCATGGCGAACTTGGCACCGGAGGCACTGGTGGACCTTCCTACTACCTCTGAATACCGCGAATGGGTTGCAGCTGCTCGAGAATCTCGCAGAGATCGCACTACACCGACCTCCTCGACCACCTATGTCTCATTATCCTCTGGAGAGAACCGTACGATTCCCATCTTCACCGACGTCCCGGTCAATTTTTGGCTTTCTCCTTTCATTGTGATGCGAGGCTGGTTGGTTCCGTTCTCCTCGACCTCACCGCGACCGCACATCCACCAGATTATGCACGAGGTGATGACGGAGGCCTGTAACATGTACTATGAGGTCGTCCAGATCGCGGATAATTCTTACCATGGATTGTTCGAGATTATACTCGACTTGTATCTCACCACGCAGCTCCTCCGGGTCAACCGCAATATGAACTATGAAGTCATTCACTTCTTGCACGGGCGCAACATTACCCACTTCATTACTCGGGACGTTCATCAACCTCGACCCGCTCAACTACTACCAGGTGAACCTACTCCCCGTATGCGCGGACCGTTTCTGCCTCCACGCATCCTACCCATCGGCACCACCTACGCTGACGTGGTCCGGTTTTCAGATGCGGTTCTGACATTGATGATCCCTCATGAAATTCACACCTGGGAGGCTCTTGAGTTGTTGCAAACACAGCTACGGTGTCTACGCGCCCGCTCCTACCTGTTGTTGGGACAATGTCTTCATTACCACCGCCGCGTGTTCTTCACCGCAGCCTCCGCCAACGATGTGGATCCATGACGCCGTGCTCCGCATCCTGGTCCTCATACACTCTTTTTGACTGCCCGCACGAAAAAGATCCTATGCTCGATGCCCCATTCTTTTCATGTGCAATTCTTTTCTCTGTTTTATGGATCCCGCAGCCGTTTCTCCCATTGGTTTACAATACTGCCGCGTCCTTTTTCACGCCGAGCTCTATGAAACGATCAGCCGCTGTCGCAGGACTACCTACTCCACCTAACCTAATACGTCTGCGTGTTCTGATTCCAGCCTGGTTCCTTTGCTGTGATCTACCCGATGACGGTGGACATGCAGAGTGGTTTGACTTTCATGTGTGGAGCGACATGCTCATTGATCATGTGAAACAACGACTCTCGCAACTGCTTCATCAACGCCATGGTCGTTACTTGCACCCATCGCACTTTCAGTTACTCCAGGGCGACCGACACCTCTCCTACATGAGGAGCACCACTGCGATTGCCACCGTCAAGGACGCTGAAATCCTCCGAGAAGAACCCGCTTGTGGCAGTCTACTTGAAGCCCGCCGAACGACCTGGCAACCGGCCATTGAACTACCTCCTGGTTCTACACCGACTTGGAGACGTTGACGGTTTGTTCCGCTCGCTGCCGCCCTTTGTGATGTGTTTCTTGTTCTCCTTTAAATACATGCCGCAGCCGTTTCGATCATCATCATGAGTGTTCCCTTCCCCATTGCCTCGCTCGCACACATCACCTCGTACCTGCAGTACATCGATGTGATCTTGGAGTTGCACGACGATGCTGACGACTCCCCAGAATCGCATGACAACTTGCCTTTGTGGGTGACCAGGTCGTGCGCTCTGATTACCAACTCCATGCGAAGGGCCCGGCTTCAATGCGGCACACCGAGATTGATTCGACACGGATACCATGAAGCAGTCTTTCGCGTCTCCCTACAACATGTGAGTTTATTCATTTGTCAGACAACAGCAGCTGTTTGTTCGGAATGGTGCCACGTTCTACGTGATTGTCTTGATGCCACTGAACATTTGCAATTACACCTCGCCCGCATCCCACAAGCTGCTCTACGGCAAGGTGCTCCGTGCAAACTCTTCTACTGGGACGACGAGGAAGGCGTGGAAACATCTATTTCGATACTACGAGCTGCCCTACCAGTTCGTCGCGTACGTTTTCAGCATCTTTCTTGATTCACTCCATACCGCCCTGCCATCGGAAAACCGTCCGACCTTGCTATCCTTTGTTGCGCTTGCTTGCCCCTTCCCTTTGGTCCGCAGCCGTATATTCTCGGGACGCTTCATGCCCCCCCCCCACCTATGCCCATGGTCCATGAACGGCGCCGGTCTCGCACTCCACGTCGACACCATTCTGTACGTGCGGAATGCCCTCCTCATGCACGAGTACGAGGCAACAGACAGGCTCAGACCAGACAAGCTCGACTCATTGATTTTCTACATCAGGGCCCACTTCACCCACTGTATCGCCGTTTTGCCAATGGCCAGTCGGTGTACCCGCTTTCTTTCGAGTCCACCGATGCTTTACTACTCGTTAACGAGGTCATTCGTCAATTGACAGAAGGTTCTTCATTGTCACCAGCACAATTTTCTGCACTACGTGATGATGACGTTGCCCACCACCTACGACATGAACTCTTCCCTTCCTCATCATCCTCTACCTCTTCAACATCCCGGCCAGTCATGGGTTTCAATCATCTGAGGAGATCACAGACATCTGACAGTCTACTACTCCGAGCAACCTCGACTTCATCTTTGCGGCGCTCTACGACCAGGACATCCACAACTCCGTCTACATCTTCAACCTTATGGACTCCACCACCCCCTCTCGATGCCATGTTCTCTCACCGTCCAGATCCCACACACAGGCCGTCTCCACTTCGGGTACATTATACCTGTCCTTCCTCATGTGACATGTCCCAGCCACCTCGGACTCCCACATCTTCCTCTACAGGTCTAACTTCCTCGACCAGGACGTCCCTTACCACACCAACCGGCTGGACTAAAGACTCGGACCTCAAGATTGATGGATTGACATCGGCACTACGACCAACTTTGCCTTCGATCTCCGACTCGCGCATCAATGAGTGGTTGGTCAGCAGATACGCACTGACACGCGTTCAGGTTGCTCACACCTTACAAACCTCCGCTCTCCGACTCCTCTTCTGCCTGGAGATCTTCAGCTTTGACCACCTTTTCGCAGAAGATTTGGGAGACGACGAGAACGACGTTCCACAATTATCTCCGCGAACCCCAGCACGTCACCGCCTACCACCTCATCCACACCGACTTCTTACATCTTTCCTAGACTTTTACATTGCGGCATTGCCGATTATACGACAAGTTCTTCCACATCATGTCTTTGGACGTCTCTCCTGGGTACGTGCTCTGTGGTTCCTACAACTTCATCGTCTACGGTTCGCCACTACTACCAACCATCGCGGTCTCCAGGATCTATTCTTCAATTTGGACGTACAGCCGTACACTCTGCGACATCATTTACAGTCCAACGTCGTCTACATCAAAGTCTCCCACAAACACCCCGGATGGTACATCGGCTCCACCATCCACACGATCATTGACCGGGAAGTTAGCCGCCGCTCCAAATATAATCAACTTTGTTCCGGCACTCAAGCGTTCTTCGAGCCTGCCTTACGCATTTGGCACGCTGCCGGTACCTACGACCATCACCTACCTATTACTTTACAGCACCGACCTACTGAAGAACAAGTCCGCGCCTTGGAACAATCTCTAATTGCCACATATCATCCACACTTGAATGCCCCCTTCGTCTACACGTTCCTTCGGAAATTGGGAGTACAGCTGGAAGCACCCATGGTCACCACCTTCTTGGACGGTGGCAACGGTGCTCGTCTCCTACGTGCTCACCATCGCTACACGCACTACCGGGATCTACCGGAACTCCTTGGCACTCGCTCCCTCATCGAACAACGGGAGACCCTGGCCACAATCATACAATATGTCGGCAGCAATGGCGTTCTCAAGTTTTTCTCACAACGAGTTCTACGTCGGAATGGCACTCCGATAGCCTACCTTTACTTACTCGTACGCTTCCTTGTCTTCGTGGATGAGCCACATCAAACACGTGCCCTACAAGCTTTACGTCTAGCCCTTCGCTACAAAGGAGGAGATATCCCGCCTCGTCACCGATTACTTCCTCTTCCTCAATTGGCTCATGACTTTTTACGACAAGCTCAACATTGGTTGGACAGCTACATACTTTATCACCGAGAATGGTTCCCACCTTACCATCTACCACGATACACCATCACCGAGAAGAAGGCCCCTACGCTTGGTCAAACCTTGTTCAATCACCACGCATGGCTACGATTGTGGGACCCAGAGAAACCCTTCTTGTGCTGTTGTCAACAACTACCAGGACAACGCACACCCTCGGACCACGTCGCAGCCCCAGCCGATGTCGTTCTGAACGAATCCATCTTTCGGGAAAACATGAGCGACGGCCGATGGTTGACCAAATCCCAATTTCGCAGGTTTACAGTGGCCCCTTTGAACCGATGGTTCAAGTTGTGGCGACAACCCGACCAATCTTTACTTCGCTGGCAAGTCTTTGTCTCACACCAATGGCAACTCCACAGCCACACTCTACGGATGCGTCCTGACGGCAGACAGTTACGCGAACTCAAGAACTTACGGGAAAGCTCGGAGCACATCGTGATCTCCCCTATTGATCATGGACCGCATTTGGCTTATGCATTTTGTCCTCGACAATACTTCGACATCTTGACCAAGACTTTCTTGGATCCTGCAGTCTTCTGGCGACGAGACACCAACCCGATGCAGCTATCGGAACACATACAACGAGCTATCAAACGACATGTTCCCCCACGTTATCACTGGGCCCTGGCACCCAAAGCAGCTTTGCCGTATGCCTACGTGCTCCCCAAGCCCTCCAAACAATTCCTGAAGGGGCGCCCGATTGTCAGCTATTCCAACACGTGGTGTGCCACGCTCGCGAAATTTCTTTCTACCGCGGTCCTACAGATGCTACAGACTGTTGTTCCACCTCAGTTCGTGTCTCCTACCGTCCACTCCATCATCCAGACGTTCATCCATGCCTTCCGCAACAACCCGGTCACCGTGGAACTTCAGCTACTTCAACAAGATCTTTCTGGTTTCTTCACTTCGGTTCCGCATGATCGCATTTACCACTCGATCTCGTCGTTGACAGACATGTTCGCTCGCCACCAACAGATTCCCTTGGACTCCGACATACAGATCACGATGCGGGACCGCAATTCACTTGGTCGCCTATTTCGAGGCCGATATCGAAAAGCCGGTTCACATTACAAACCTCTATGCCTTCGTGACTTACCTTCATTGGTTATGTTCTTGCTACGACACTCCTTTTTCACAGTTGGCACGGAGATTTTGGTACAACATCGCGGGGCCTCTATGGGCTCACCCATGGCCCCCTCAATGTGCGGAGCGACCGCAGCCCTGTGGGAAGCCACATTTCACCAACTCATTCGCGACCAGATGCTGACCTCTCGTTATTTCTGTTCTTCACGCTATGTGGACAATCGGTGCCTCCTTCGGATTTGGGATGGGGAACTGGAATCCCTGGACGATTGCCAACGACACCACTCCCACCGAGGCCACGATCCTCTTTCGTCATCCTCTACGTCCCCGTATGGTTGGTTCCAAGAGGTATATTTACATCCACATTTCTATGGCCTTCCATTGGAATTGGAACATGTTCCGGGACAAGAACTACTGGGCACCGTCGTGGACACCGCACAACGTTCCATCCGACTCGTCCTTCCACGGAACAGTATTTCATTGCGCTCCCCGTGCTCAGTCTCTTCGACACGCAGGAACACTCAGGGACTGACCACACGGATTTATCTCATTTGCCGATTATCCTGGCCCAAAGCCGTCATTGCTCCTCAAGTTCGTGAACTTGTTCATCTATATCGTGAACGAGGTTTCTCTGAACGCTCACTGGAAGACGCCTCCCGGTCCGTACTCCGTCGTTTTGGACTACGTTGGCGACAGGTCAGTGAACCCCCGGAAAACTTGCTCGCATGCGTGTATCGAACTGGCACCCTTCAGTCCGTTTGTTGATTTATTCGCAGGCATTTTAGGTCAAGTTACCACCAGAGCCCTTCATCATGGCCGGTTCTTCCCCCGATTCCTATCTCTTGGACGACGTCACCTGGACACCAGACCCGGACATGGACTCAGACCTGGACGCCTCCTCCGCCCATGATGCTGGTCTACCTCCCGCCGGTTCAGATGTTGATGGGGACCCCACACCTCATCACACCCTTCCTCTTTCTCCCTCTCCTCTCCCCAGAACACCCGCCAGTAAACGCCGTCGACGACATCGCCACCACACTACCTCCTCTTCTTCCACATCATCCCGACCTTCCAAGGCCACGTCAACATCATCTTCGACATCTTCATCGTCTTCATCCTCTTCTTTGTGCCCCACTACGGAACTACGAACACTGGACCCACCTATTTCCTCGTCCCGTTCGAAGACACGCCCACGGAAGACACCTTTGGGGACCAGCACTACCACTCCAGCGACAGGAGCTACACCAGCCCAGACCAATTCTCCCTCAGCGACTTTACACGCTCCCCCTCGTGTCCGAATTCCTCCCCGAGGAAATGGTTATACATTACATCGAGTACGCCGCAGCAAGTCGGGCACTACACATTCCACCGTATCATTCCATGGAGATGCCGCAGAACGTCGCCGACAACAGTGGCTCCGACAATGGCGCCAATGCACTCCTGCCTCCCCGTACTATCAGGACGTGCAGAACTGCATCAGACATCGCGCCCGCATTATGTTGGACATCATAGCACATGAACGAGGAGGACCCACTGCAGCTTCGGACAATTTACGGATACGACGCCGCTATCGCCTACCAGAAGACCAACTCATTCCTTTGGCACTCATCTACCGGGATTGCGCTGCTCGCCGACGACGGTCCGTCCGTGAAGTTCTGAGTACCTGATTCTACCGAGATCCCGCTCTGGAAAACATGCCCGATAACTCCGTTTCGTCAGTCCCATACCCGCAGCCTTTTCACCGCAGCTTTTCTGTACAAACACAGTTGGCTTCCCTTCCTCACCAACGAATGGCTTCCTTCATTGACGTCCTCCCCTTGCTCCTCTCCTATTTCGAGATGCAGACTGTGATACAATTGGATCCCCGTCATTGCCAACGTCCACACACTGACGACCGCCACACCACTCGTTCCGCCTTCTCCATTTTGACCGCACATCACGGCGATTGTTCCTGGCACCAATATGGCGTTTGGCAACAGTTCCTCGCCGCCCTTCAAGATCACAAGATGAGCGCCCACAACTTCTTTGGCTTCCACCACGACAACACGGTGTTCACGATCTATCACTATCAGCCCTCGGTCATTGTATTCTGCAATCAACTGTGTTGGCGAGCCCACGTCCACCTACGTTCTGCATCACGACTTTGCCTACGTGTCCGTACTCGAGACCCTACCCTAGCACAGTGGCGACCTACTTCGTCTGGACCCTGGATTACCACATGCTGGTGTTCAGCGCATTGCCTTTCCTTTTCCAAATGGACACCTACGATTTCTCGCCGCCATTCACCTCCTCCACCCATCGCTACGGACAATCCTTATTGGCAACAAGAACAACAACGACATGGTCTTCTTCCCGCTCTGAGACGGTGAAGCTTTGGAGGACACGGACGGCAATTTTTGAGACAAAGACCCTCACTTGCACATCTTGACCCTGGTCATTTTGCTCCACCGCAGCCCTTTCAGCAATATTTGGTTAGTCCTCCGCCTCTCCTTTCCTTCCTTTCGTCGCCCGTACACTCATGGCCTCGCACCTATCCGACATTCCTTTGGAATGGTGGCTTGATTACCTGGTGGAGCTCCGAGTATGGCAAGTTCGTCCGATGACCTCCCCCGATCTCCAGATCCCTAGCACCCTCCTTGACCCACGCTTTGTGATATCGCAACACCGATTCACCACATCTCAGAACCGCTACTACCTCGACACCCTCCACGGACTTTGTCAACTCAACCCTTCTTTCCAACGACTGGATTACTATGACCCGGACATTTGCGGTTACCAGTACAGCATGTTCACAACTGCACCATCTCCGAGTGTACTTCACGCACTACTTCTCGCCGACCGTCGACTACATTGCAACATGAGTCAACTGATACTGCGTCATCGCTGGCAACTTTGTCTTGGTCTACTTGCACCTAGAGTCTACGCTCGTCATGTTGATCGACGTCACTTTCAAAGACACGAATTGCCAACTCCTCTTCGAGAAGTTCTACATCGACTTGCCTTGCACCGCTGCCAGATCCTGCAAGTTCACCCGATGGCTCTACCTGCTCTACATGCTCACCGTCTTCGTCTGATTAATTCACCCCGCTACGGCGGGGTGTGTGTGTGACAACCCTGTATCCAAGGGCCTTCTCCTCACGCTCTGCAGCCATTTCCTATGTACGATGCACATATAACTGAACTTGAGTGCAGATTACACAGCAGGGGCTTGAGTGCAGATTACACAGCAGGGGCACCAGGGGTGTGTGGCTTGGCCTGGTGCAACGAAGCTCCAGTCACACACCAGGATATGGTCGGGGGACGCCTTGACCACGTACCTGCACTTTGCTTGTGACGCAGTACATGGACTTACGCTGTGTATTGGTTATTCTTCGTATTGCGTATTGCTGCTGTTAACGGGTATGGCCCGGGGCTAAGCCGAGAACCCCAACCAGTCGTTCTCCTGCAGCTATGGTATCACTTCAGAAACAGTCAGTGCTTGAGTTCATGTCGTCTGGTATGCGCTGGTTTCTGGATGGCCTGGGGCTAAGCCGAGAACCCCGTTTAGCGCGTACACTTTCCAGCATTGCTCAGTGCCAGTGTCCACCTCTTCAGTCCTTGCCGTGTCCTTCGGTGCGTTGGGGTTCAGGCTGGCGTTGTGGTTTAGTTAGGCAGGTTGAGGTGTCAGCCACAGACTTTCTGCACTTCCTCTTTGCAGTTGCTGTCCATGAAGCTACCTGTCCGAAGTCTCTGATGTGTGGTCGCTTGAGACCTGGACATCAGGTGGTCCGTCGCATACCGAAACCTTCCTTAGCATTCAGTGTGTAGTCCTCCGGGACGGTGGTGTATGCCTCGGTGCTGCACTCAGATCCTCCAAGTTCGGAGGCGCCAAATTCAGTGTCAGCGCTCAGACCAGTTCAATGGAGAGAACCGTGAAGCCACATGGCCTACCCGCCTCTCATGGCACCCACAAATTCGGCTTCATGCCTACCAACACGCGATTGCAGCTCAAGCGGCTTCAAGCACTCATACCCAAGGACTCAGGCAGGATGCGTTTTGACCGTAATGTTCTAGCGACTTTTCCCTGTAGTAGTTGTTGTTGTAGGCTGTGCATTGCTTGTCTGCATTCGCCATGCCTCCTCGTCCCCGTCCATCCTGTGCACCTGGACTCTGGCCGACCGCACCCTCTCGATCACGATCTCGGCGACGCCTGAGGTCTGCGTCTTCATCGTCCTCTACTTCTTCTTCCTCGTCAACGCCGGCGGCACCTACGACCCGGACTGCCGCACCTCAACGTTCCACGTTGACTGGCCGAATCGCTGCCCCGTTACAGCCTCCACGACCTATTGATATGGCAGCTCCAAGCACTCTCCCTGATCTTTCTCCTCTTCCTCCGAGCCCGTTTTGGCCTGGTTTACCTCCCGCTGGCTCCCCGCCGTCTTCCTCCAACAACGACCAGTCCGTGCCTGCTGCTTATGCCTCTACCTCGCCGCCGGACCCGTCTTCTACCCCTACGGCATCTTCGACTTCGCCACCTACAGCATCTTCGACTTCACCAGCTCCTTTCAGCTCTGCTTGGCCGCGGCAGGCCAGCTTGATGCCTACCTGCAATCCGATTACTCTACCCGACTGGGCTCCCTCAAGGCGGTACACTGGGATCGAGTATATACTGCATTGCTGCAATACAGGTCCTACTTCAAAGCGCTCCCTCATCGTCGACAATGTCAACAGGAGTTGCTCTTGGAGGGACGCAAATTTGACGTGCCTTTTACTTTAGCCGATCCGATTCTTACAGTGATGCATCTGCTGGTACATGCGGGATACCATCCTCACAGTGTTCAGTTCAAGTTCACACATGTCGAGGCTCCCCAACATCAACCAGACAAAGCTGGCCGACCCATGCTCATGGTGTCGCTCCCCTTCCCCGCAGCAGCTGTACGGGTTAGCGGGGCACCTGCAGTCGCCTATTTTGGCCATAACACGGACCTTCAGGCCGCCTTTGGCATCCTGAAAGAAGGATGCATTCGCCCCAGCAACTATGACCCCGTTGACACTTCTTGGCTGCCGAGTCCTGCCTTTTACTCTCGCGCTTCCGTCCACAGTCTCAGCGGAGCCTTACGGGCTGCAGCCAAGTTTGGGGGATGGGGTTCTCCCCGTCCGATTTGTGTATATGGCCGAATCCCTATTTGCTATCTCGACATAGCCAATGCCGCGCCTACCGACACACCGTCTTCAGTGCTTCCCAACACTCCCGCGGCCTATCACCTGAAGAGCGACAGCGGAGGCACCGTCCCCGAAAACGCGGCGAACTACTTCGTCTCCATCCTGCACGGCAACGACAACCGTTGGGGTGTGCACTCCACGCTCGCACAACCAGAAGGCATCGCCGTGTTCATGTGAGAGGACCCACAAAAGGTGTGCGTGATTTGCGTTATGGCATGGCTGGTCTCTTTGTTGTTGCCGCCTTATTCTTCTTCATCCCGCAGCCGTTTTGCTGAACTAAGTGTGACCTTGCTAGCACATCATGGCCTCCTCCGCCTTCACTCCTGAATATTTGCAGTTGTTCTTGGTGTTTTTCGAGTCGTTGTCCGACCACCAACTGCTCCAAGTACGTGATGTATTACTCCAAGTACGTGATGTATTACTACGAGCCCATCAGAATCGATCGATGTTGACTCCTATGACACCGGTGGCTACGACAACTACTCCACCACCTCCGGATGCTCCCCCACCTGCCACGGCGCTGCTCACCTCCAGTGACCCAGGCCCTTATTCCTCTTCTGGACCTCCAGTACTTCCAGACAGCAGTGGTAGAGCAGCTGTGATGCCTGCGACTCCCATGGGACCACCAGTACTTCCAGACAGCAGTGGTAGAGCAGCTGTGATGCCTGCGACTCCCATGGGACCACCACCGATTCCGTCTCATTTGGATCCTTCTCATTTGGATCCCTCCCAGCGCCAGACCCTACCACGACTTCGCAGACGGGACCGCGACTATCCCCGAGATGAAGACCGTTCTCGCCCTGCAGACCGCGATCGGGATCGTCATCGCCGGCGACGTCGCTCAGTATCGTCACCTCCTGCTGACCCACTACCTGCCGGCCCTTCTTCTCCTCCGATGCCATCTACTTCGGGATATTCTGATGCCAACCCGATCGGCCACACAGCTCCACCCCCCGCCGTCTCCAAGCACTCTGGACGCGCTCTTGCACCTAAGGTTGATGCTGACGGTACTGTCATTTACGTGCCTGTCAAAGCCCGACCACAAGTTCCACCTCCGCGGACCACAACGGCGACAACTGGCCGATCCCGCAGTCGGCGTCGCCGCCGCGATCGTGCTGACCGAGACCGTGACGATCGTGAGGATCCTGACCGCTCTCGAGGTGCGCGTGATGTTCCCCATCGCGATCGAGACCGCGATCGACACCGACGGGATGTGAGCGGCGACCAGCAGCGGCCACCCTTGACTCTCTACTCCGTCGCTCGGGCCTGAACAAAACATGCGCCCCCGCGGACTCTGCGCCTCCTTGTTTCTTGGTTGTTCCGCAGCCATTTCCTACATCATTCCACAGTCTTGCGCTTCCCTGACACCACACATGTCTTTCCGACGCTCTGCTCCCTTTTCATCTTCTGCCTCCTCTTCCTGCTCCACATTGTCGTCATCCACTTCGGCAACTGTTCGGGAGTACTTGGACGTATTAACTGATCCTTTCATTCTCTTCCGGGTGTTCTTACTATTCTTGGAACTTCGTCTACGTACAGCTCTCGTCCCTCCGGACTCGATGATGGACACTGCCTCTGCCCGTACACCTGCTCCGGACTCCACTTTAAGGTGCCTCTTTCCTATTGCTGAACTACATGGCCAGGCCCTTGCGTTCCGGACGGAACGCGACTATCACCTTCACTATGCCCTCGCCGAGATTACATTTCATCCCCGTGCCGTTGCTTCTTTGATGGTGACCTGCTCGCGAACATATTACGCAGTACGAGCCCTTCTTCGTGATCGTGGACTTCAATACGCCTTCTACGTGGAACGCACCCCCGATCTTCCACGGTCACATTCTTCTCGACCGCGCCTGTCCATTTTCCATCCGTTTTGTCCACAACAAGTCCGTGGCATGGCGTTACACCGTGGACTTCAGCATTGGGTCTTCATTCCCTCCAGCTACCAGGAGTTACCTCTGATCCGGCTCGGACGTTTCTCATGATGCGCACTCAGGACCTGGACAAAGAGGACTATTTGCTACCGCAGCAGTTCCTAAGCGAGCTCATTCCCCGCAGCCGTTTTTATTTTGGCTCCTTTCGCCTGCTTCCTCACGCCTCCTCCCATTCTTCCTCCTCCTGATGCCTCCACACCGTTCTCGCACTCCACCTTCCCGACACCATCGTCTACATGGACGTGATGAACCTTCTCGACATGATCCCTATTCGTCCCAGCGGAACATGACGACGCAACCTCCCAGGTCGGGGTCCTTCCGGGACAATCGCGCATACAGCCGGACGTCTCCTCCTCGGTCCCGACGACATCGCAGCCGCACTCCGGTGTCCAACACGCCGGAACATCACCGCCACCGCAACCGTGGCCCTTCGATCGGACAACGTCGACATCGAGATCCTGACGCTGATTCTCCCCCACGACGCCGACTACACTATTCTTCACCACGGCCATCGTCTCGACGACATCCTCTTCCTTCCGCCTCTGACCGACGGGCACCACACTCGGACAGCCGGGTGCACTCCACTCCTCCACCTCATGACGATCCATCCCACTATTCCTCCTCCGGTGCACCTCCAGCTCGACGTGAACCTCGCCGTGATCGTCGCGATCCTCCTTCCGCTCGGGATCATCGCCTACTTCAAGAACGCTACGAAGACATCTATTCGCTCGGCGCCAACTGGGAAACCACCGACCTCTTCCTTGATGCGAACCCAGACCGCGGTTTCCCTTTACCGCGCAATGTCGTAGACACTGCCTTTACCCGGCGTCTCGGCATCGCCGAAATGCCTATTCATCTCGTCCCTATTGTGTCGCTTACCCCAAATGCTGGACAAGCATGGATCGTCCGCCTGCTGGCGGCTGGCCGCCCTCTGGTGATTGAAATTTTCAGGACGCGGCAGGAAGCGCTTTTGGCGTCATTCATTATTCGGACGCTCCGCAAGTCCTCGGACCAATACGACATCTCTGATGTCCTTAAACAACTACATGACAATCACACAGTCGCTACCGAAGGCCCACGCGACCTTACCGTATGGGCGTATCGCGCTCAGCTCTTGCAACACGTGGCGGACAAGGTTGCTGCGACGATTAATGATCTACTACCCCACGGAGAAGGTGCAGCTGGAGGACGACCTGGACTTCTGGAACAAATTCAACGATTGCAGCAGGACAACGACCAGCTCAGGATGCTTGCCGCTGGCACGGGCGCCGAGACCCTACCTCATCCACTTGCAGAACCGAACCCTCCACCAGATGCCGCCACCAGACTCCGGGACATTTTCCAAGTTCGAACGACTCGATCGCCGTGCTGTCCTTGCGTCCAACTCCCCCAAATCCGCCTCTACCGCCGATGTGAAGAAATGGCTCGACGGTCTCATCAAGCTCCATCGCGAATCCTACACACCGAAGCTCACCGAGTTGCAGGGCATCTTGAAAGAGGCCACCGCGGGCGTCTTACCACCCTTGGACAAAACCCTTGTAGATTGGGGACTGACCGTCAGTTTGGCTTCCAAGTTGTCTGAAGTCAACCAACAAAAGCTCTTAGCGATGACGGCGGTCCTCTCCGCCTTCCAGCCAGCCGCGGTTCCTGCTACTGCTCCCAGCACATGAACGTGATCGTCCTCACTGTCCTTCAGATGGCACTTCGCATCAACTGCTACCATCGCGGGGGTGGCCGCAGTCGAACGGAAACAGTCTGCAGCGTTGCTTGCCTGCCTGGACGTTGAGTCATATGTTTACACTTTCCGCAGCCGTTTCCTTAAGGGTTTTGATATTAATACCATGCCGCTCCAGCTTTCCACACTTCCTTGCGGATTTTTGCATCAGCTCCTGGACTACCACCAGAACTTGTTCGCGTACGCCGTGGCCGCGACCCACCCTCCTATTGATGGCAGTCCAGGCAATTCTATTCGGCAGACCACACGACATCCCGATGACATCATGATCCGTGACCGTCTTGCAGAGCTCATTGACCGTCACACTAACCTCTTCTACGGGTTCTTCCGCGTTGGGGACAACTATTATCATGGCCTATTTGTTCTTACCTTCGACATCGGCGTCATTTCGGCACTTTCGGCCACCAACCGCCATCTGAATGACGCACTCGCCATCTACCTTCTCGCTCGCTCCATGACCACAGTTGCCCTCCTACCCGCGGATCGTTCTGAACCCCCTGATCTTCTTCGTCGGCGTCTTCCACTTGGCTCAGAGTTCTCCAGCATTGTGCGGTTCTCCTCTTTGACATACCGCCTGGGCATTCCCTCCTATTTGACTGAGTTCGATTGCACGGAGGTCCCCCGCAGTCGTCTATTCCGATTACGACTCCATGCCTTCGGCACCGCCTTGCAGAGCAGACATCTTCAGGACACCTCCTGGAGCGGATGATCGTGGGATATAAAGACTCCTCACTTGTCCTTTTCATCACTGACTTCATTCCCTCTGAGTTCTTTTCCGTGTCCTCTACCCGCAGCCGTTTCAGCTAATTGGCTTACCCTTCATCCACTTGCTCGTCACACCATGGCGAACTTGGCACCGGAGGCACTGGTGGACCTTCCTACTACCTCTGAATACCGCGAATGGGTTGCAGCTGCTCGAGAATCTCGCAGAGATCGCACTACACCGACCTCCTCGACCACCTATGTCTCATTATCCTCTCTCCAGACGTCCCGGTCAATTTTTGGCTTTCTCCTTTCATTGTGATGCGAGGCTGGTTGGTTCCGTTCTCCTCGACCTCACCGCGACCGCACATCCACCAGATTATGCACGAGGTGATGACGGAGGCCTGTAACATGTACTATGAGGTCGTCCAGATCGCGGATAATTCTTACCATGGATTGTTCGAGATTATACTCGACTTGTATCTCACCACGCAGCTCCTCCGGGTCAACCGCAATATGAACTATGAAGTCATTCACTTCTTGCACGGGCGCAACATTACCCACTTCATTACTCGGGACGTTCATCAACCTCGACCCGCTCAACTACTACCAGGTGAACCTACTCCCCGTATGCGCGGACCGTTTCTGCCTCCACGCATCCTACCCATCGGCACCACCTACGCTGACGTGGTCCGGTTTTCAGATGCGGTTCTGACATTGATGATCCCTCATGAAATTCACACCTGGGAGGCTCTTGAGTTGTTGCAAACACAGCTACGGTGTCTACGCGCCCGCTCCTACCTGTTGTTGGGACAATGTCTTCATTACCACCGCCGCGTGTTCTTCACCGCAGCCTCCGCCAACGATGTGGATCCATGACGCCGTGCTCCGCATCCTGGTCCTCATACACTCTTTTTGACTGCCCGCACGAAAAAGATCCTATGCTCGATGCCCCATTCTTTTCATGTGCAATTCTTTTCTCTGTTTTATGGATCCCGCAGCCGTTTCTCCCATTGGTTTACAATACTGCCGCGTCCTTTTTCACGCCGAGCTCTATGAAACGATCAGCCGCTGTCGCAGGACTACCTACTCCACCTAACCTAATACGTCTGCGTGTTCTGATTCCAGCCTGGTTCCTTTGCTGTGATCTACCCGATGACGGTGGACATGCAGAGTGGTTTGACTTTCATGTGTGGAGCGACATGCTCATTGATCATGTGAAACAACGACTCTCGCAACTGCTTCATCAACGCCATGGTCGTTACTTGCACCCATCGCACTTTCAGTTACTCCAGGGCGACCGACACCTCTCCTACATGAGGAGCACCACTGCGATTGCCACCGTCAAGGACGCTGAAATCCTCCGAGAAGAACCCGCTTGTGGCAGTCTACTTGAAGCCCGCCGAACGACCTGGCAACCGGCCATTGAACTACCTCCTGGTACTACACCGACTTGGAGACGTTGACGGTAAAACAGCTCGCTGCCGCCCTTTGTGATGTGTTTCTTGTTCTCCTTTAAATACATGCCGCAGCCGTTTCGATCATCATCATGAGTGTTCCCTTCCCCATTGCCTCGCTCGCACACATCACCTCGTACCTGCAGTACATCGATGTGATCTTGGAGTTGCACGACGATGCTGACGACTCCCCAGAATCGCATGACAACTTGCCTTTGTGGGTGACCAGGTCGTGCGCTCTGATTACCAACTCCATGCGAAGGGCCCGGCTTCAATGCGGCACACCGAGATTGATTCGACACGGATACCATGAAGCAGTCTTTCGCGTCTCCCTACAACATGTGAGTTTATTCATTTGTCAGACAACAGCAGCTGTTTGTTCGGAATGGTGCCACGTTCTACGTGATTGTCTTGATGCCACTGAACATTTGCAATTACACCTCGCCCGCATCCCACAAGCTGCTCTACGGCAAGGTGCTCCGTGCAAACTCTTCTACTGGGACGACGAGGAAGGCGTGGAAACATCTATTTCGATACTACGAGCTGCCCTACCAGTTCGTCGCGTACGTTTTCAGCATCTTTCTTGATTCACTCCAGCCATCGGAAAACCGTCCGACCTTGCTATCCTTTGTTGCGCTTGCTTGCCCCTTCCCTTTGGTCCGCAGCCGTATATATTCGGGACGCTTCATGCCCCCCCCCCCCCACCTATGCCCATGGTCCATGAACGGCGCCGGTCTCGCACTCCACGTCGACACCATTCTGTACGTGCGGAATGCCCTCCTCATGCACGAGTACGAGGCAACAGACAGGCTCAGACCAGACAAGCTCGACTCATTGATTTTCTACATCAGGGCCCACTTCACCCACTGTATCGCCGTTTTGCCAATGGCCAGTCGGTGTACCCGCTTTCTTTCGAGTCCACCGATGCTTTACTACTCGTTAACGAGGTCATTCGTCAATTGACAGAAGGTTCTTCATTGTCACCAGCACAATTTTCTGCACTACGTGATGATGACGTTGCCCACCACCTACGACATGAACTCTTCCCTTCCTCATCATCCTCTACCTCTTCAACATCCCGGCCAGTCATGGGTTTCAATCATCTGAGGAGATCACAGACATCTGACAGTCTACTACTCCGAGCAACCTCGACTTCATCTTTGCGGCGCTCTACGACCAGGACATCCACAACTCCGTCTACATCTTCAACCTTATGGACTCCACCACCCCCTCTCGATGCCATGTTCTCTCACCGTCCAGATCCCACACACAGGCCGTCTCCACTTCGGGTACATTATACCTGTCCTTCCTCATGTGACATGTCCCAGCCACCTCGGACTCCCACATCTTCCTCTACAGGTCTAACTTCCTCGACCAGGACGTCCCTTACCACACCAACCGGCTGGACTAAAGACTCGGACCTCAAGATTGATGGATTGACATCGGCACTACGACCAACTTTGCCTTCGATCTCCGACTCGCGCATCAATGAGTGGTTGGTCAGCAGATACGCACTGACACGCGTTCAGGTTGCTCACACCTTACAAACCTCCGCTCTCCGACTCCTCTTCTGCCTGGAGATCTTCAGCTTTGACCACCTTTTCGCAGAAGATTTGGGAGACGACGAGAACGACGTTCCACAATTATCTCCGCGAACCCCAGCACGTCACCGCCTACCACCTCATCCACACCGACTTCTTACATCTTTCCTAGACTTTTACATTGCGGCATTGCCGATTATACGACAAGTTCTTCCACATCATGTCTTTGGACGTCTCTCCTGGGTACGTGCTCTGTGGTTCCTACAACTTCATCGTCTACGGTTCGCCACTACTACCAACCATCGCGGTCTCCAGGATCTATTCTTCAATTTGGACGTACAGCCGTACACTCTGCGACATCATTTACAGTCCAACGTCGTCTACATCAAAGTCTCCCACAAACACCCCGGATGGTACATCGGCTCCACCATCCACACGATCATTGACCGGGAAGTTAGCCGCCGCTCCAAATATAATCAACTTTGTTCCGGCACTCAAGCGTTCTTCGAGCCTGCCTTACGCATTTGGCACGCTGCCGGTACCTACGACCATCACCTACCTATTACTTTACAGCACCGACCTACTGAAGAACAAGTCCGCGCCTTGGAACAATCTCTAATTGCCACATATCATCCACACTTGAATGCCCCCTTCGTCTACACGTTCCTTCGGAAATTGGGAGTACAGCTGGAAGCACCCATGGTCACCACCTTCTTGGAGGGTGGCAACGGTGCTCGTCTCCTACGTGCTCACCATCGCTACACACACTACCGGGATCTACCGGAACTCCTTGGCACTCGCTCCCTCATCGAACAACGGGAGACCCTGGCCACAATCATACAATATGTCGGCAGCAATGGCGTTCTCAAGTTTTTCTCACAACGAGTTCTACGTCGGAATGGCACTCCGATAGCCTACCTTTACTTACTCGTACGCTTCCTTGTCTTCGTGGATGAGCCACATCAAACACGTGCCCTACAAGCTTTACGTCTAGCCCTTCGCTACAAAGGAGGAGATATCCCGCCTCGTCACCGATTACTTCCTCTTCCTCAATTGGCTCATGACTTTTTACGACAAGCTCAACATTGGTTGGACAGCTACATACTTTATCACCGAGAATGGTTCCCACCTTACCATCTACCACGATACACCATCACCGAGAAGAAGGCCCCTACGCTTGGTCAAACCTTGTTCAATCACCACGCATGGCTACGATTGTGGGACCCAGAGAAACCCTTCTTGTGCTGTTGTCAACAACTACCAGGACAACGCACACCCTCGGACCACGTCGCAGCCCCAGCCGATGTCGTTCTGAACGAATCCATCTTTCGGGAAAACATGAGCGACGGCCGATGGTTGACCAAATCCCAATTTCGCAGGTTTACAGTGGCCCCTTTGAACCGATGGTTCAAGTTGTGGCGACAACCCGACCAATCTTTACTTCGCTGGCAAGTCTTTGTCTCACACCAATGGCAACTCCACAGCCACACTCTACGGATGCGTCCTGACGGCAGACAGTTACGCGAACTCAAGAACTTACGGGAAAGCTCGGAGCACATCGTGATCTCCCCTATTGATCATGGACCGCATTTGGCTTATGCATTTTGTCCTCGACAATACTTCGACATCTTGACCAAGACTTTCTTGGATCCTGCAGTCTTCTGGCGACGAGACACCAACCCGATGCAGCTATCGGAACACATACAACGAGCTATCAAACGACATGTTCCCCCACGTTATCACTGGGCCCTGGCACCCAAAGCAGCTTTGCCGTATGCCTACGTGCTCCCCAAGCCCTCCAAACAATTCCTGAAGGGGCGCCCGATTGTCAGCTATTCCAACACGTGGTGTGCCACGCTCGCGAAATTTCTTTCTACCGCGGTCCTACAGATGCTACAGACTGTTGTTCCACCTCAGTTCGTGTCTCCTACCGTCCACTCCATCATCCAGACGTTCATCCATGCCTTCCGCAACAACCCGGTCACCGTGGAACTTCAGCTACTTCAACAAGATCTTTCTGGTTTCTTCACTTCGGTTCCGCATGATCGCATTTACCACTCGATCTCGTCGTTGACAGACATGTTCGCTCGCCACCAACAGATTCCCTTGGACTCCGACATACAGATCACGATGCGGGACCGCAATTCACTTGGTCGCCTATTTCGAGGCCGATATCGAAAAGCCGGTTCACATTACAAACCTCTATGCCTTCGTGACTTACCTTCATTGGTTATGTTCTTGCTACGACACTCCTTTTTCACAGTTGGCACGGAGATTTTGGTACAACATCGCGGGGCCTCTATGGGCTCACCCATGGCCCCCTCAATGTGCGGAGCGACCGCAGCCCTGTGGGAAGCCACATTTCACCAACTCATTCGCGACCAGATGCTGACCTCTCGTTATTTCTGTTCTTCACGCTATGTGGACAATCGGTGCCTCCTTCGGATTTGGGATGGGGAACTGGAATCCCTGGACGATTGCCAACGACACCACTCCCACCGAGGCCACGATCCTCTTTCGTCATCCTCTACGTCCCCGTATGGTTGGTTCCAAGAGGTATATTTACATCCACATTTCTATGGCCTTCCATTGGAATTGGAACATGTTCCGGGACAAGAACTACTGGGCACCGTCGTGGACACCGCACAACGTTCCATCCGACTCGTCCTTCCACGGAACAGTATTTCATTGCGCTCCCCGTGCTCAGTCTCTTCGACACGCAGGAACACTCAGGGACTGACCACACGGATTTATCTCATTTGCCGATTATCCTGGCCCAAAGCCGTCATTGCTCCTCAAGTTCGTGAACTTGTTCATCTATATCGTGAACGAGGTTTCTCTGAACGCTCACTGGAAGACGCCTCCCGGTCCGTACTCCGTCGTTTTGGACTACGTTGGCGACAGGTCAGTGAACCCCCGGAAAACTTGCTCGCATGCGTGTATCGAACTGGCACCCTTCAGTCCGTTTGTTGATTTATTCGCAGGCATTTTAGGTCAAGTTACCACCAGAGCCCTTCATCATGGCCGGTTCTTCCCCCGATTCCTATCTCTTGGACGACGTCACCTGGACACCAGACCCGGACATGGACTCAGACCTGGACGCCTCCTCCGCCCATGATGCTGGTCTACCTCCCGCCGGTTCAGATGTTGATGGGGACCCCACACCTCATCACACCCTTCCTCTTTCTCCCTCTCCTCTCCCCAGAACACCCGCCAGTAAACGCCGTCGACGACATCGCCACCACACTACCTCCTCTTCTTCCACATCATCCCGACCTTCCAAGGCCACGTCAACATCATCTTCGACATCTTCATCGTCTTCATCCTCTTCTTTGTGCCCCACTACGGAACTACGAACACTGGACCCACCTATTTCCTCGTCCCGTTCGAAGACACGCCCACGGAAGACACCTTTGGGGACCAGCACTACCACTCCAGCGACAGGAGCTACACCAGCCCAGACCAATTCTCCCTCAGCGACTTTACACGCTCCCCCTCGTGTCCGAATTCCTCCCCGAGGAAATGGTTATACATTACATCGAGTACGCCGCAGCAAGTCGGGCACTACACATTCCACCGTATCATTCCATGGAGATGCCGCAGAACGTCGCCGACAACAGTGGCTCCGACAATGGCGCCAATGCACTCCTGCCTCCCCGTACTATCAGGACGTGCAGAACTGCATCAGACATCGCGCCCGCATTATGTTGGACATCATAGCACATGAACGAGGAGGACCCACTGCAGCTTCGGACAATTTACGGATACGACGCCGCTATCACCTACCAGAAGACCAACTCATTCCTTTGGCACTCATCTACCGGGATTGCGCTGCTCGCCGACGACGGTCCGTCCGTGAAGTTCTGAGTACCTGATTCTACCGAGATCCCGCTCTGGAAAACATGCCCGATAACTCCGTTTCGTCAGTCCCATACCCGCAGCCTTTTCACCGCAGCTTTTCTGTACAAACACAGTTGGCTTCCCTTCCTCACCAACGAATGGCTTCCTTCATTGACGTCCTCCCCTTCTCCTCTCCTATTTCGAGATGCAGACTGTGATACAATTGGATCCCCGTCATTGCCAACGTCCACACACTGACGACCGCCACACCACTCGTTCCGCCTTCTCCATTTTGACCGCACATCACGGCGATTGTTCCTGGCACCAATATGGCGTTTGGCAACAGTTCCTCGCCGCCCTTCAAGATCACAAGATGAGCGCCCACAACTTCTTTGGCTTCCACCACGACAACACGGTGTTCACGATCTATCACTATCAGCCCTCGGTCATTGTATTCTGCAATCAACTGTGTTGGCGAGCCCACGTCCACCTACGTTCTGCATCACGACTTTGCCTACGTGTCCGTATTCGAGACCCTACCCTAGCACAGTGGCGACCTACTTCGTCTGGACCCTGGATTACCACATGCTGGTGTTCAGCGCATTGCCTTTCCTTTTCCAAATGGACACCTACGATTTCTCGCCGCCATTCACCTCCTCCACCCATCGCTACGGACAATCCTTATTGGCAACAAGAACAACAACGACATGGTCTTCTTCCCGCTCTGAGACGGTGAAGCTTTGGAGGACACGGACGGCAATTTTTGAGACAAAGACCCTCACTTGCACATCTTGACCCTGGTCATTTTGCTCCACCGCAGCCCTTTCAGCAATATTTGGTTAGTCCTCCGCCTCTCCTTTCCTTCCTTTCGTCGCCCGTACACTCATGGCCTCGCACCTATCCGACATTCCTTTGGAATGGTGGCTTGATTACCTGGTGGAGCTCCGAGTATGGCAAGTTCGTCCGATGACCTCCCCCGATCTCCAGATCCCTAGCACCCTCCTTGACCCACGCTTTGTGATATCGCAACACCGATTCACCACATCTCAGAACCGCTACTACCTCGACACCCTCCACGGACTTTGTCAACTCAACCCTTCTTTCCAACGACTGGATTACTATGACCCGGACATTTGCGGTTACCAGTACAGCATGTTCACAACTGCACCATCTCCGAGTGTACTTCACGCACTACTTCTCGCCGACCGTCGACTACATTGCAACATGAGTCAACTGATACTGCGTCATCGCTGGCAACTTTGTCTTGGTCTACTTGCACCTAGAGTCTACGCTCGTCATGTTGATCGACGTCACTTTCA
Source organism: Symbiodinium sp. CCMP2592 (assembly GCA_905221615.1). Classification (NCBI taxonomy): domain Eukaryota; class Dinophyceae; order Suessiales; family Symbiodiniaceae; genus Symbiodinium; species Symbiodinium sp. CCMP2592. The sequence goes on from CAJNDT010004846.1 coordinate 307,565, forward strand.
AAGACACGAATTGCCAACTCCTCTTCGAGAAGTTCTACATCGACTTGCCTTGCACCGCTGCCAGATCCTGCAAGTTCACCCGATGGCTCTACCTGCTCTACATGCTCACCGTCTTCGTCTGATTAATTCACCCCGCTACGGCGGGGTGTGTGTGTGACAACCCTGTATCCAAGGGCCTTCTCCTCACGCTCTGCAGCCATTTCCTATTTACGATGTACATATAACTGAACTTGAGTGCAGATTACACAGCAGGGGCTTGAGTGCAGATTACACAGCAGGGGCACCAGGGGTGTGTGGCTTGGCCTGGTGCAACGAAGCTCCAGTCACACACCAGGATATGGTCGGGGGACGCCTTGACCACGTACCTGCACTTTGCTTGTGACGCAGTACATGGACTTACGCTGTGTATTGGTTATTCTTCGTATTGCGTATTGCTGCTGTTAACGGGTATGGCCCGGGGCTAAGCCGAGAACCCCAACCAGTCGTTCTCCTGCAGCTATGGTATCACTTCAGAAACAGTCAGTGCTTGAGTTCATGTCGTCTGGTATGCGCTGGTTTCTGGATGGCCTGGGGCTAAGCCGAGAACCCCGTTTAGCGCGTACACTTTCCAGCATTGCTCAGTGCCAGTGTCCACCTCTTCAGTCCTTGCCGTGTCCTTCGGTGCGTTGGGGTTCAGGCTGGCGTTGTGGTTTAGTTAGGCAGGTTGAGGTGTCCGCCACAGACTTTCTGCACTTCATCTTTGCAGTTGCTGTCCATGAAGCTACCTGTCCGAAGTCTCTGATGTGTGGTCGCTTGAGACCTGGACATCAGGTGGTCCGTCGCATACCGAAACCTTCCTTAGCATTCAGTGTGTATGTACGAATGTATGTATACGTTTACCTATGCATGTCTTGCCTGCTTGCCTGCATGCATTCATGCATGTATGCATTTATCTATCTATGCACGGCCAACGTGGGAAGCCTCGCTTGGATGGCATCGTGCTTTCTCTGGATCCCACCCTGCAGCCGCTGCGAGACCAGCACGAGGGACAGATGCCTAATTGGCCCCGAGTCGGTCAACGGGGCAACATGCCCAATGTCGGGGATCTGGTGCTGTACCCAAGCCGTCAACGTGACGCCATCGGATCGAGTGATTTGGCTCGGTAAGTGGCGGGAACATGCCGCGATCACATGCGATCACAACCCAGCTTCAGACGACAAGCATCAGCGATGTTTTTTTGTATGTATGTATGTACGTATGTACACACATATACATGTGTGTATGTGTCTATGTACGTATGCTTGTAATTACAGATGCGTATGTGTGGATGGATGGATGGATGGATGGGTGTCTGTGTGTATGTGTATGTCTATATTTACATGCATGTATGTATGCTAAGTTACGTAATGTGTCCTTACAGTATATATACACATATATACATATGTATATGTATGTAGTTAGGTAGCTGCACACGTCCAGCATGTGTTTGCGAGACATGCGCCTATACTTGATTTTCAAGCTTGTTTCTTTCAGGATTTGCCTTTGAGGTGCATCTGGGCAAAAGCAACGTGAGGCTTGCAAGGATTGGGATGATGTAAGCGAAGATGGCAAGTAGTAATAGAAAAGCCGTTCGAAGCTGTTTCTTCATCGTCCAGCTTTGCCGGTCAGTGCAAATGGCAATATGCGCCGTCTTTGTTGCTGTTGAACTTCCAGATATATACATATACACACATGTACACATACGTACACCCACACTCGATTACAGATGACATTTGTGGCTTTGTATAACATATGTCTTTTAGTCATTTTAGTCTATATACACCGCATGCACATGCATACGCAGATTTGTACATATATAATGTGCATGTATACCTATAGGATGTCCATGTCTAATACCTTGTCTTATGTATACGAACTCCTTATATGACCTTGCCTAGGCTGAAGATGGTGGACATTGTGGATCAATTTGCCGTGGTGCTGCACGCACTTCCCTTTGTGGCCCCACTGAGCAGAGACAAGGCTCTCAATGCCCTCAAGGACTTCGCCACCAAAGACGTGCCAGCACCTCCGCGGCCTGTCGTCCTCAGGCCTGGCTCGAGCATCGTGATCAAGAACCGTGCCTCCAACCGGTACTTCGCACACCAAATCGTGGTGAAGTTATCCTTATGCCACGATAAATTCTGAGTAGCATGCGGCATGTCATGCAACATGAGCCTCGTAAGGCTGATGTAGTCGCCAAGGTACCTGAATATTGGTCCTGGCACGCACATGACGAGCTCCAACCTTCATCACGGCGATCGCGAACGTTGGACGGTGGTGGATGCAGGAAGTGGGGAGGTCGCACTGCACTGTACAATGAGCAAACAGGGCGCTTCCTGACCATCTCCGAAAAGTGGCTTTGGGGTCATCCTGCCGCGCCTAGCCAGTGGCATCGAAGTTGGCGCAACACAAGGTTCACAGTGGTCACTTCAGTCGGGGGATGGTTTGGACTGCACAACAAGCTGTTCAACGTGTTCGTGTCGGTGACTCACGACGGGTGGCCGTATGTGAGTGGCAAGGTGAACGCCGAGAGCTTGCTCGACTGGTGGAACGATCAGCTCTTCCACTTTGAGGTTGTCGAGCCCTACCTGAAGCCAGGCTCGAGAGTAGCCCTGTACTCACGACATCACCACAGCTGGCTGCGAATGCACAACAACTACCTGGACAGGCCGTATCACGAGGGGCTTACACCGTCAAATATTCGTGATGGTGATCATTGGTTGACTTTCGAGGTGGTGGAACAGGCCAATGGCGAGATTGCACTCTGGAGCCCAAAATGGCACCGGTTCGTGGCGGTTGGGGATGACGGCAAGTCCCACGTGTCGGCCCACTTGAATGCCCATGAGCTCCCGGAGACCTGGAACTGGGAAAGGTTCGTGGTGGTGCCGCTCGGTGACGGCCAGATCGCGCTGCACAACCCTTCTTTCAACCGCTTCCTAAGAGCAAACGAAAATGGTATCGACGCCAGTGGCCATTGCTCGCCAGCTGAGTTGGTAGATAAACACTCATGGTGGGCTTGGGAGCGTTGGGAAGTGGCGGAGCTATCCAGCAGCAGCAAAGCGCCTGCCAGTCCGACGCTCCCGGGTGGCTGGACCTTCGACACCGCAAACTGAGCACCTGAGCTGAGCATCTGTTTTCACAACCGCTTTCCGTTTAAGCCATCGGTTTAGTGTCTTGACATCGCGGCCGGGATGTCGAGTGCCTCTAATGACATGGTTTTAGCAGCGAGATGTGACTAAGAAACCTGCAGTATGGCTCAGCAAGGGATGGCGGAAAAGGTGCGACCGCGAGAGTTCGTGGGGTCGTGTTGCAAGGTCAGTCAAGACTGAAATCCCAGTCCCTTACCCTCAACTCCGAATGCCAAGCCCCAAGCACTAAACCCGAAGCGTGAAATGTCAGTGTGTCTTGTTGTACAACCATCGAGTACTGGAACACCATGCCTCATCCGTTCATGTTGGTTCGCGATGAAGAGGATGTCAACATGTAGTGCTATGGAGTAGCGCTTGCAGGCCAAAGTTCAGTCGGTATCGAAAACGCAGTCTGATTCACATGTATCGTATTGCCCTGAGCCTCGATTGTGCTGCAATGGCAGATGCCATTGATTAGACATTACTTAGTCCAGCTCAAAGCTGTGTGGCAGCACGGCAAAGAAAGTGGTTGTTGTCCGACATATTCAGGCTGATCGAGAGAGGCTCAGACACAACTGCTGCATCAAGTGTCAAGACACAGCTATCGTCCTCGTCGAAAAAGCAGCTTTTGGTGACTTGGCTCTGCAGCTGCTGTGAGGGAGGGGGGCAGGGCCTCGGTACGAAGGCCCCACTCCAGGACCGACAAGTTCGGACCTGGCGAGATTCATGTCCGCACTGACATTGTTGGTAACATGGCAGGAGTGCAACAGTTCACGGCACCATGGCCAGCAGCACGATCCCGTGCCCCATTTGTGTGATTGGTACTGGAAGCAAACGGGATCATGCAGCAACATGAGTGCAGGCCTTCCGTGCTACTGTTGAAGGTCACGTGTTGGATGTGCGTATTCGAGTGTATATCCACGCCCCCAATGTGTTTGCGACTTGATCAGGTACATTGGGAGCAAGATCAGCTTGATTTCAAATTCAAACATCCGGTACGAGGCTGTTGTTTTGCGTTGCGATGCTCGGAGTGCTCATACATTCCGGATGTGAGGGCATCCTGTACACCATCAACACGCAGGAGTCCACCATTGCCCTACAGTCACCTGCCAAGTCGAACTATCAGTGAGTTGTGAATGCCTGGCAATGCAATGCATCTGCTTCATGCCTTCATGCCTCCTTTCATTTAGTTTTGCAGGTCCGTACGGTCTTTCGGCACCGAGGGCAGAAAGGTGCACGCGGACATGGTGGCTTCTTCTTGTTCTTGTTTGTCTCTCGTGACAGCAGCAGAGGGTGCTTGCAGCACAACATGACTGACGGTGTCAGGTGCCGGAGATCCCTCCCTCTAGTGAAATCTATGACTTCATTATCTTCCGCGGACAGGACCGGGATTCCATGCAGGGATGGTGTTTTTTCGGACTCGCCTTGTAGTATTATCTGCTTGTTGAAGCTCTCGACATGCCGCGTGCTGATGATCTACATGGGCATCGAGGCAGTTTCCTTGCCTCCCAGCAGAGCATTAACTTGCTCCTCACCAGGCCGTCCCTCGCGGGACAGCCAGAAAAGCACACCCATGTGGGGTCGGTACAGGACAAGAGGCGCATGTGCAGAATTGCACAGAGCACTGGGGCAAACCGAAAGGATTGTGTTTTGTAGTCGGCTGACAAGAGGACTGGACAACTGATGCGTTCGATCTTCGGCTAGATTGTCTTTGAAGCATAACTTTTCCAATTTGGAGCTGTCGGGTATCTCGCGCTTGCCACAGTTGATCTGCTTCCATCTGTTGCCACGGACACCCACCCACGGATGTTCGTGGCTTTTTGCTACAGCTATGATCTGCACGAGGACATCAAGGACCTGACCGTGTTGGAAGGCAGCCTCATCCTCAGAACGAGAAAAGAGCTTCACCGGCTCCCGAGGACATGAAAAGTGCCATGAAAAGTGAGAGTACAGTGCTTGGCGCAGTAGACGAGCGTGTGTGTGGGGGTATGGTCAGGTGGCGCCGGCGGAGCATCGCCCCATTTGAACGATCCAGCCATCATGCTCACAGCTTAGACATCCACTGGTAGCATGTGGGCTCGGGTGTGATGGCAAGCGGTAAACGCCCCTGCATCGTCGCCTTGGCGGCTTCCCAGGTCCATGAAGAAGCCAGCCGGTGGCCCTGGACCTTTGGAAGCGCTGGGCAAGGCCTCTGAGATCTCACCGAAGGAGTTCTGTGCAACCACGGGCCCTGTGCCTTATCTGGCAAGGCAGCCAGCAAAGGTTCTTCGTACGGATACGGCGAGAGTAGTGGAGGCGGGTGTTGGGAAGGAATCAGAGCACTCTTCGTTGGGTTAGACTCCTGTCGAGGTTGGGGTGCACCTGCCAAGGGAGGAAAAGCGCGACCAGCCGCAGAAAGCACCTGGTGCGCAGTCATGAGGTCACAGCACCGCAACGTGAAAGCTTCTTCATTTGCGACTCCTTTGCCGTCACTCCAAGACTGCGCTCACTTTGATCGCAGGTACGGTGGCAGTGTGCAGCAGGGCTGGGGCAAAGGTGACAAAGGTGCTGGCACAGGCTGGCTGTGGCCTTCGTAGTGCTCGGATATGTTTTAATGATAGTGTAGAGACGAGCTTGTGCAGGAAAGGGATGGGACAGCTACCAAAAGGGGTACGAGAAGAGCTACGCACCCGTCTCAAACTTGTAAGGGCTGTGTTTTCGAAGGCATCCATAGCTTCTGCGCGCATCTTCTTGTGCGCATGGGCCCAGGACAAGGGCTACGAGAAAGGCTATGGCTACGACAAAGGCCAGGACTGGCAGACAACCGATTAGCTTTGTGCATGCAGCCTTGCTCGGTGCTGTTGCAAGAGTGAAACCAATGCTCATCCGCGCATTGGCCTGCGATTGCAGGTTACGGCAAAAGCCAAGACAAAGGCAACATGCAGCGTGAAGCGTTTGCGGAGGTGGCAATTCGGTTGAAGAAGCTCAGGCAAAGTTGGCAAAGCCGGGAAAGGCTACGAGGAGAAAGGCTCCAAAGGCAAAGGCCGCCTCCAGAGTTGGGGTGTCCAACACGGAAGCCATTTGCCTGGAGTGCCTCAGGTGGCAAAGACACGGATAAGGGCAAAGGTGGAAAGGCGTGGCTTCATATCACCGTGACGATGTCTTGCTTCATCTTGCTTCATGTGCAGGCCCTTGAGACTGGCAAGGGGAAGAAGGCGTGAAATGTATGCCCACCCTAAATGTATGCCCACCCTTGGAATGCCTGGATTCACCGACCTTAGGCGATTTTCGAGACCACAGGATCTGTCACAGCTGCTGAATTCGACCTCTGTGTAAGCTGTAAGATAGTATCCTGCGTGAGTGCTTTTTGGTTTATGTGGTTCTTCCGGATCAGAGCACATGTCGCTCCAGAGTGCTGTTCACCCACACAGGGAGCCACCGAAGGCAAAGGCAAGGCTGGAAAGGACACGGGACACGTACTGCCAGATCAGTGCAGAAGTGGATGTCCAACACCTCAGCACGGTTCTTTATTTGGCTTTCTTGTTGCAGACAGGTCAGGCTTAGAACATGCTGGCGCTGCTATTGGACGATCCCTGTTCTGCTGCTCCAACTTCCTGCACGTTGAGAATGCGCGCTTCCGGCAGCCCGTGGTGGCTCGTTATGGGGGTAGACCTCTCTCCATAAATGGAGGCAGAAAGCCTCTCGCCACTTCAGATAGCCGCTTGGTGAAGTTTAATGCTTATCAAAGCTGATACTCATAGAGCATCAAGCGTGTTTCGGTGACTCTCCCGCTTGAATCGACGGCGAGGTGAACGAACTTTGACTTACCGAAAAATCGACACGTGCCTTGGCTGCGGCACCCCAGAGCCTTGGTGCATCGCTTCTGGGACACGGCTAAGTAGCATATGGTAGGTCGGATAGCGAGCAGGGCAGAGTACAGCAGAGTTTACTCCGACACAGGACAGCGAGGTGTTGAGGTGAACAGATTTGTGCTTCCTTGGCATTTGAGGTATCATGACGTTGGTGCGAATGGAGCTGCTGTTGCTGCTGGCTGTCGTGACCAGCAGCACACAGGCTGCTGGCATGCAGATGGGTTTCTTGAGACTGTGTGCTAACCGCGACGGCACCTGCTCCGCAGGTAAGCATGTCCGGAGGGGATGGCTGCTGAGCTGATCGAAGTAGGTTAGATGCAACTTTCGCGTCGATTGTTGATAGTTGCCTCCGTTTCGTGCCTGACGAAGACGAGGTGATGTGATCTACACAAACAACCCGATCTGCATCAAGAACAGGCCACAAAGCGACAGAGCCGGAAGTGGACCGGGCCCATCCTCGGCTCGTGAACTTAGTCTTCTTGTCTCTCAGCCATTTTGTACCTCAGTCCTATGCGTTGTAGTCTGATCGGTTGCTCGGCATTCGGGGAACGGCGTGGAGCTGCTTCGCAGCTTCGGCACAAGTCCGCGACGTTTGCATGTGTGTTCTCAGCCATGCACGTACGGCGCGAACTAAGCGAAGAGGATTGCAAGTATGTCTTCTGCTTTTGCAGGTGTGTGAATCCACTGACTCCCGGCTTGAATGATCTGCCACGGCTTGGAGGCCTTGTGGGAAACTCAGTGCATGGTTTTTTTCAGTCTTTCCACTGCCTCCTAGGATTCTTGGCCGATTTTGCTGACACCTAGGTGTGGCAGTGCTCCGAGCCTGGTGTGGTCCAGGAATACTTGCACTTTTGTCGGGCCTTGGCCTGAGATCTGTGCAGACAGGGACACTGCATTTCTTTTGAAGCTTCCAGTGTCGGGGGTGTGCTCTTTGTGCATTGGAAGGCAGCTGTGGACTACGATCCGGCCGTCCCCTCGCCAGAGAACGCGAGCACAGCCGGGAGCCAAGTCAGCCCACACAGGGGTGACGTGTTCTACCTGCAGTGACGGCGCCGCAGAGGGAAGATCATTAAACCGGGCTGCACGGCACCGGCATTATGCCGTGCGCAACAAAGCTATGTTTGTGGACAGACGAGCTAGCTGTAGCATCCCATCTGAATTGATGCATTCTTGCATGAACATGTTTCTAGATCAGCAAGACTGGCTTGAGGTGAGCAGGGTGTTGTACATGTGTCGGCTAGATGCAATGTTGCGGAGGTGGATTGTGCCGTTGGCTGTTACAAGTTTTGCGCACATACATTCAGAGGGTGTCGCCACTGCACTATGCCATCATGTCGATGTCAAGTGTTTAGGACCAATCACGTGGCGATGATCCGTGCAAACTGTATTCAGGGCTCCATAGCAGTTGTTTTTCTTTTTTGTGGGCGCTTTGATAAAGCTGTAGAAACATTTGTAGAACTTGAAAGGTGTTGGGGCTGCAACCGGTCAGTCAGGAAGTTTGAATTGTCAGGATGATAGGTGCAAGTAATCAAGACATCAACGCTTAGGCACAGAAGCTTCGAGGGTTTGTTTTCAGACTGCGTTTTCCGGCAATGATGCGGAACGCACAGAAGAAACAGTGCTTTGTAGTGGGGTAACACGCGCTTGAGCAAAGATTATGCATCGATAACGCTGTAGGCAATCAGGATAGATGTTGGGCTGCCTTGAACAGACAGAGAGATTTCAGTACGCGTGGCTTTGTAGGCTTTGTGATGCAGGATTTAGAGTTTTATCAACGTTGCTTGAGCTTATCTACTTCGCCTGATTTGAAAGCATGTGATGGTTCCAGACAGTACAGCAGTGCCGAAATGGAAGGAGGGGCCATAGATACTTATAAACACCGTACTTGCTGCACCAGAATTATACATGTAGTATGTATACATATATATATATGTATGTATATACAGATGATTACATGTGTATGTATACATACATATATGTGTGTGTGTATGTATGTATGTATGTATGTATGTACGTATGTATGTATGCATATATGTATGCATGCAGGCATGTATGTCTGTATGTATGTATGCAGCTAGGTATGTATGTCTGTATGTATGTATGTATGTGTGCATGTAGGTATGTATGTCTGTATGTATGTATGCATGCATCTATCTACGTATGTTTACACGCTCACATATACGAACATATCCACATGTGAATATGTATATGTGTATTTGTATCAATATACATGTACACAGGTGTGTACGTCACGTACCTAAATACAGTTCACACATGCACACATACACACGTACGTGCATACATACATACATTCCACATACACAATCGTACATAATTACGTGCATAGCTATGTACGAACGTACGTGCGTCTTCAGAAAGACAGGCAGGCAGGCGGGCAGGCAGGCAGGCAGACAGACAGACAGACACAGACAGACAATGCAAACATGCAGACGTGCATACAGGCTGTTACAAGAATGCGTGCACAGAGGCATACATGCATGCATGCATACACGCATCCGTGCATTTATGCACACATACACGCAGACAGGCACAAGTACAGTTTCTCCACAATTCAATCCTATGAGGTTGTTGTAGTCACATCAACCGTAGCTCTGTTCGACACCAGTCATCCTGGGTGTGCATCGAATATAAGCATCCATGCACCACCAGAATTGATCCCTATACATTTGTGGATGCATATATGTATACCATATGCGTATGAGTATCGATGTATATATTTGTGCTACTCTTGCGCATCGAATTTGCGGACCAGCTTTGGCCGGTTGGTTTGCGCTGAGGCACTGGATGCAATTGTGCAAGCACAAGATTCGGCTGTTGCAGCCTAAGTAAGGTTACACCGTTCATAAGAAACATCTTGCAACTTGCAGATCGCAGATACCGAGACGGTTTAAAGACATGCGCTGCAGGCATCTACTATGTTTGTTTATCATCTTGGAGCCCTTGGTTATGAGGCAGCTGGGACAGTTTCCAAGAGCCTAGAAGAGAGAGAGAAAGAGCATACAGCCCCTGTCAGGCTTGGGACTTCAAGCACCAGGAAGACCGAGACCTTGATCCATGCGTTTGGGCCTCGGTGCTGGTGGCTCTCAGGAGTTGAGCGCATGTGCGTGACGTGGCCTGGATCCGCGGTGCAGGTGTCCAAGATCTACGAGATGGTTTGTTACACGTATTTTCCGAAAAATCAGGCCCTCTTGTGCTTCTGCGTGCCAGCCTGAGTTTGATACACAGGAGACACTCAAGCGACTTGCCTGAAGAGGCCGGCTGCAAAAGTGGATCTCAGATACCGTACTTGAAGCCCTGCAACTTGGCAGCTACAAGCTCGGGAGCGCACGTTCCATGCCAGTGAGAGCAGCGTTTTTTGGCATAGCATCCGTGGTTCTGCGTCACATGCATCGTGAGTCACTCTTCTCTGCAGTGACTCTGCAATGATGCTGCATGATGCTGCAATCTTAGACCGTACTGTAACCCCACATGATGCCTTCGTAGGCAGGATCGCAAGACAGGGGCAAACATGCCTTTTCTCGGGACAGCTGGCTGTGAGATGTGAGGCAAGACGCCTTGTGAGAAGTATCTGGAAGCATGCCATGTTGAGTCGGGAACTCATTTGTCCAGTTGTCTTCAATCACAGCATGCGTGCAAGATGTCGACCGACCGTGTTGCGTGACACAGAGTCTGATTTGCAGCGGCACGTGTACCTGCATCCGTCCCTCCAGGCGAAAGGGTTGGAGGGCTCAGTTTCCCAGACAAGTAGGGACGCAAGCAAGCGACATGATGCTTTGAAGGTGATGTGCTGAGCACCGTTGAACAGCATGTCGAGACACCTAGATGACTTGCCTGTTGTCTTGCACTCAAAGGCAAGGCCGGAGCAAACATGAAGCAATCTGGCCTATGGTTCGTGCTTTAACTGCTGTCGTGCTGTTTCGGAGCCTTTCTTCACAGTTAGCTTAAGGTGCTGTGATAACAGCGCGACGTGCGTCTTCGAACTGACATCTGACCTCGGTGGAGGTGCGGCATGTGCATGCGTCCATATTCCGACTGTCGGTGAAGTGCAGCTCTTGCGGGGTGCTTCGCCATTCATCGTGATTGGCATAGATAGGAAGTGTGCTGCATATCTGCAGGTGAAGTGAGCACGGTAACGGGCTATGTGGATCAGAAGAGTCCGTCGGCCGTGTGCACTGGCCCGGGTCTTGCTGGCGTTGTATCGCATCGTGTCAGCATTCACAGCCATTTTCGAGGCCATAGTGCATCCAGCGCGTCCAGCCGGGCTGGTGGTGAACTTGGTTCCTGCAGAGTCGAACTGAGCCGAGCTGCTGAGTCCGAGGTGCACCACTGCATCTCCTGCCTTCCCGGCTGGTTGCAGCTCCGGTCTCCTGCATCGCTATGTGAAATGCCAGGTTGGCTTTATTTGGACTGCAGCTGGCGAGATTAGGCAGGGCTTCTTAAGTGTGCAGCGAAGGTTTGACCAGTCCCCAAGACCTGCCCCTTCAAAAAGAGAAAGGGTCCTATGAACGACGTAACTTGCTTGGCCTTGTGGTGCTCGCGGTATGAATGACCGTCGTTGCTTTTACGTGGGTCGCCACATTGTTCCCTTCCTTTCAGGAGGCCAGAAATGCAAATGCAACCGCCAACAATGACTTTTCGCACAGTCAGCAAGCTTTGAAAGACAAACTTAGGCCAGAATCTTGATCCATGAAATCCGTAGAACTTGAAGAGCGGACTCTGCCAGAACCACGGGCAATCTGGCAAAATTCCCAGCCAAAAGTGTTCCATAGCCTTTGGGCAGCATGTTTGTTGGGTTGATCGCAACCAATCATCACAAAATTAGAGACCCCTGGCTTTTGACTTGCGACAAATACGCTCTTTGCTGCGGCTATGCGAAGGTTCTGACATGCCGAAGGCGTCAGAATCAGAGCGCCAAAGAGGCGCAATGCCCGTAATGTTCTATTATGCTCTTAAACTTGATGTGCACCTCTTTCAAGGCACAGGCCCTCGAAATTGGATCTTGTTTTCGGTCTTAGCTGGCTGTGCAGCCCGGGGCTTAAACTCACGCCGTCTCTTTTACATGAGTTGATGACATGGTCACACGGACAACGTTGTTCCAGGTGAGCCTGCAAGGCTGCAGCCTAGCAGTGCCCCTGGTTTCGTTTTAGCAGTTGGTCTGGCAAGCTTCAGCACAATCCAGGCCGTGCCGACACACAGCAGGGCCAACTGGCGGAGGAAGTCCGGTGCCTAATTCGGATGTGGGGTGCTTCAACAAAGCTGCATGAACAAGTCAAGCCATGCGAAGTCTTGCAAAACTGAAGTCCGCGTTGTGGTTCCGTTTGTTTCTTCAATCGTGTCTGATTGGAGGCCTGACTACTTGATCAAGTATGAGCATGCCGGAGCCCCTCTTTCTTCTCCGAGAAGACAGCAGTTGTGTTGCGTGGATTTGTTGCATTGTTGCATCACATGTCCAAGAATAACACAGGTGCCTCCTGGCCAGCCTCCTTCAACGGCAATCCTCAACTCCTGCACGCCTGGGGTGCCTGAGACCGGTTGGTTGCTGGCCTCGCTATCTGCCGATTCTGGGCTTCCCCGCCAGGCTGCAGCGAGAGAGGTTTGCTCTGGCCATGGACAGTGCATGCCGTCCCAGGCTGAGCAGTCGTCCTGTCGTCCTCACCTCTACCCGCTCGACCCGGCTCCTGCTCGTTTCCTTAGGTGGAGCCATTCACCCCTGAAGCTGGCAGCGCCCGGCGAGAGCATTGACTGAGCCCCAGCACGGCTTTGCTGCGACACGAGAGAGGTCCCCAGGCCCGTTTCTCTTCGCAGGTCAACTTGGGCGTGGCGTTCTGTGAATGCGACTCCGCCCGAAACCAAGCTGCCACCGATCGCACGGTTCCTCGATTCCGCATCGAGATTGTTGCATTTGTCAAGATCCGCAGGCCTGTTTGGCCTTTGATTTCACAGAGCGATCCAGCGTCCCTTACGCGACTATTGAGACAGTCGTTGAATCCTGCCTTTCAGGGCCCACTGCTAGTGGTCTCAAGATAAGCCCCGTCTGATGATCGAGCGAACCTGGGCACTGTATGCTTACATATGCTCTAGTCTCGCCCGGCACGTACGCCCAAGCGCCGAGAAGCCTGAAAAGAGCAACCTGCCACGGGTCAGAGCATAGGCATAATGACAGTCACGGCTACCCAACAGGGGGGGCCTAAATGTTTTCATTTGCTTGGCCACTGGGCTGAGAGCAACCGCAGCGATGAATGTGGAAACGAACGGTATCATGCCAGCATCTGAAGCAAGCAGGGAGGGAGAGCGAGGGAGAGAGGGTTAGAGAGCGTGTAGCCATATTTTGGCTCAAGTACTGCACCTTTGCTTGGAGGCCTGTGCCGCCTCCTTGCATCGGCGGGGAGACGAGGGGTTAACCTGGACCGTTAGGGGAGCCTTCCCGTTTCTCCCAGCGGTGCTTGAGTCCTACGCCTGAAGAGAGTGGTCTTCGACTAGGAAGGCTCGGAAGGTGGGAGACGCACCACCTCGCCATCCGCCTGCCTGACCCTGTTAGCCACAGCGACCTGGAAGTACCACCAAGCTGGGCGCAGGACACCTTCGCCACAGAGTCCATGACTCGGGCAAGAACGGTGACTTGGAAAAGATTACCTACAGGGAAACCATGGCAAGAGTGGGGGAGATATCGCTCGAGCAGCAGGTGGGGGCAGTGGCCCCACAAGTCTTCAAGCGGACTTCAACCCTGGCTGATGGGCCGCGGAGCCAAACACGCCACAACTTACGGGCCACGTAGCCCAACTGTTTTTGAGACTCTGAGGACGTACGCTCAGCACGGGGGACCCTTCCCCCACCGTTTTCCTTTACGCCTTAGGATGTGATTTCTCAGTGTGCTCATCCTGACCAACCCGAAGTTGCTGACTTGTGGGGACATGTGAGCGAGGGCACAACCTCGCAGATGAGCGTGAGATCTCACCGACACCGACGAATGCATGCGGCCTTCAGTGATGATTAGGATTGCTTTTGGGACCTCTTTTTTCCTAGCGCACACAGTGGAAACTGCATTCGTCGCACACAGGCTTAAGGGTTGAGTGGCAGGTCGCAGGCAGTGCATGTGCGGGGTGCAGGCTTCAGTTCCGGATGCAGGCAGGGATAAGGCGGGCAAGGTGGGGATACCAATCTATCTTGTAGAAAGGGTGGGCGCGTGCCCAGAGAGCAAGGCTGAGAGGTGGGCACCCCTCCTAACTCTGTTTTGACGTTTTTTGAAGGGTACCCAACTCCAGTCGTGCGATTTTTCCAGTCTAGCCTAGGGCACTCGGAAAAAACTGCTTTGTGTACTTAGACTTTGTAGTCGGGTACCTTGGCAAAGCTGAGTGCCCCAATGGCCTTAAAAGAGGGCACAAACTCAGTGCAGTAGCAGAGGCTTTCAAGGTTGAGTGGCCGGTCACAGCCAGTGACTGCTCAGGGTGTGAGACGTCGTGTCGAGGGTGCAGGCAGGGGGTCGGTTTACACCAGGAACAGGTGAGAAGGGCAAGCAGGATGTTGTACTGGTCGCAGAGAGCGAAGGAGGGAGGGAGGGCGAGAGAGGGCCATTCGGGCTGAAGTCATTGGGCTGTGGCCCCTTCAAGTCTTCGAGGGTTTGCTCTAGAGCCCACACCTCACAACCTTCAGCAAGAGTGGGGTCACGGGGTTTTGATGGCATGTTCCACCGATGCAAAACACTTATGTTGAGACAGAAGATGAGACAGCCGGTCGCTGGCAACCCTAAGAACCGCGGCATTTTACTTGCGACGGAATGAGCGATCGAGTGGGGACCAAGAGAGTTGTTTTTCCTCGTCTTGCCAGTTCATGATGTCACCTTTCCCCAAAGGCTGGCCGCGCGATACCACCTGGGAGTGAAAGAGGGAAGGACAGACCAAAGAGCACAACCCCCAGGCCGAAAGAGACCGCAATGACTCCACACAGTGGATGCGTCCTTCGCTTCCGCACTGCGCAACCTCGTACAGTGTGAACGCATACTGCATCATCCGAGAACCCGAGAACAAATGTTGGGTGTGCTCTGCAAGTTGGCACGTTTACGAGCAGGCAACTCGGGTTCTCTCCAATCGCGCCCATAATCTAAACGACAAGAAAGGCGAAGTCCTTTCGATGTGACCTTGCATCTTTCTGTCGGCTGCTTTCTGAGAGTCTGCGAGGGCTGTGAGATGAATACGTTGGAGTGGATCCGCCGAGTGCGTGCAAGCGTTGGAGTTAAGTTTGCATCCTCACGGTACGAGAAGGGGAACTATGCGTCGTCCCGACGCAGGTTTCTCCCATTGCTTGACATGGGGTCGAAAGCTGCGCACAAAGCGACACACCTGTCGCAACGCTGGGGCAGGTAGCAGGTTTGTTGCAGGGAGGAGCCTGGGGCATCTACCAAGACGCGACCGGGAGAAGACTAAAAAACTTTCGAGATCTAAGAGTTCTGTGAAAGCTCACGAGCGGTTCAAGCTTCACAGGTCCCTCCCTCTTCTTTCCTCGAAGCCATGTCGGGCCAGGGAGACCAGCTGGACAAAATGTCTGCTTTGCTGGCGGAGGTGGCTGCTCAGCTAGAACAAGTGAAGCTGCAAGGAGCACGACGTGAAGAGCAGCATCAAGACCTCACAGATCGCATGACTCAGTTGGAAGCACGCATGGATGCCCCACAGTCTTCGGCTGCCGTGCTCATTCCGACTCAGCTGCAGCCACAGTCCTTCACAGTGCCGTTAGCACAGGGGGTAGACCTCAACGCCCCGACCACGGTTGGGCAGTGCATGGAGCTGGTGCAAATGGCGATGCAGCAGAAGGTCGCCCCTGCTCTGGGAGCCGTCTACTCCTCCCTTTCCACGTCACAGGTGAGGACCAACGAGCGAGTGAGCAACCTTGAGCAGCAGGTCCGGGCCCTTCGCATCCGCACAGCCTGGGCCGAGAAGGACATGCTCTTTGCTCAGATCGAGCAGGCCAAACGCACCATAGTATGCCGCAACTTCCCCACGTGGCAGACGGAGGCGGACCGTCGCCTCACTGTGGAAAAGGCCCTTGCGAAAGCTGGGCTGTGGAACATCGATGGCATGTGGGACCTGACCACGTCACGCCTGGACACCGGCACGCCGGGCAAGCTGGAGCTCCGTCGCGGGGTTCCCTCACAGACGACCTCCACAGGAACCCTCACAGACTGGGAGTGCGAGATCCACATTCCGGAGGAGCACGCCGAGAAGCTCTTGGAGACCTGGCGCCGCATCTGGTACGACCAATTCCGACAGCAGGTCAACCAGACGACTGTCGAGCAGGAAGCTTTTGACAGTGCCGCCCACCTCACAGCGCACAACTACGCAGAGGCCAAGAGACTCAGCAGGTTCCTGACCAAGGCCATCCCAGAGTACAACGAAGGCGAGGACGATGGATTGGATCACTGGATCGCCAGGTTCCGGTATGAGTTCCCATGGCCGGTGAAGTTTGTGCATGTTCCACAGGATGCCGAAGAGAGGACACACTTCACAGGACTCAGGTCCACAGAAGAACTCATGGAACAGATGGCGGCTCAGGAACAGGAGGCTGCCTTCACAGTGGACTCGGCGAGCGGAGGTGTGGGGGCGATGATCGACGTGGTTTCCCAAGTGAAGCGCACTCACAGTGACGCCGCTTCCGCTGTCAGTGGCTTCAGTGCGGCCAGCAATCCTAGCTCCGGGCTTGCTCCCCCACAGCTCACCAAGGCCAGGCCGAGCTACTACCCGTTCGGCTCACAGGTGGAGCTCGAGGGCGCGGTAGAGGAAGCCAAGATCGCCCACATTAACAACGGTGGGGTCCCCACGGACTACCCACAGGAGGCCTGGGAGTCATGGTGCATCAAGCGCCGTGCTGCTGGCCCGCAGTGATGGTCAGGCAAGCGCACCCTCTCTTCCTTGCAATCTTCCGCAGCAGCTGTGCGACCGCACTTTTCACAGGCTGCTGCCTCTTGTATCATAGCAGACCTAGACCGTACCACACAGCTGGGCAAAAACGAGTTGAACCGTTCTGGCACGCCACCTAAAGGCGAGCTGGGTGCGCTGAGCCACTATTATAACTCTAGTTCTTCTTCACCTCACAGTTTCGTTTTTCCAGGTTGCTCTGAGAGTTGTTCTAGTGTGCCTTTCGGTGACGAAGTGCCCCACAGCCCCCACACCACCCCCTCGGCACCTCTCCCCTCACAGACCCGAGCACAATACCACCGCCACCTCAGGTCACAAACAGCACGGCAGCAGCGAGCACACCGCCACATCACCACCAGATCTCGCAGCAGGCGGGAGTACAGAGCATGGAGGCATGCTCTCTCCACCTTCCCAACCCCTAGTTGTGGTTTGGGCTCCAGAGCTAGGATCAACAACCAAAAGCCTTTATACGGCCCCACGCCGACTGCCCCAACCCCGGGCGGCTTACAGCCTGTTCCCACCAGGGTCTCCCCTAAGGGTCGTGGCCCGCAGTTTCGTTCCTGCAGACGTTTTCACCCCCTTTTGGCCAAAGCCCCTGGTATGCGAGTGAAGAGACACCCCCCGCAGAACCGCTCCACCCCCAATCATTTGAGGCTTCGAACACCGGAGCCTGCCACCCCACCAAGTGGCCATTTTGGCCCGCCTGCCTCCTGCACAGAAGGCTCTTCCACCACTGCCCCTCTCACAGCGGACACTCTCCCCTCCTCCCTTCCCTCACCGCCCAACCCTCCCCCCCCTCACAGCCTCAGTTGCACAGTGGCCGTGCCTCCTGGGCAGACGCTCACGATGCCCAGAATAAGCAACACACACGGGCCCATTGGTTCAAGACCCACTGTCGCTGCCCACAGGAGCACGGCAGATAGAGGCACTCCACACAGTTGCGCTCCAAAGTGTGCCTGAAGGGGGGATTCTGGAACACCACGGGCCTCCTTGAAGCCGGCAAGATCCACACCCTGATCAAGATCATGCAGACGCATGGTCTTGACTGGCTGGCCCTTACAGAGACCCACGTGAAGCAACAGGACCGCTTTATGATCGATGGGTACACTGTCACACACAGTGCTGATGACAAGCTGGATGCCCAGGGAAATCCGGTCCAAACCTTCACGGGAGTGTCATTGATTACCTCCCCGCGGCTCACACCTTGCATTCTGGATATCGTTGCCACCGACGGCCGTTTTCTTTCTTTCAAGATAGACACGGCGGAGGCCCCTCTCACAGTTCAGGTGGTGTACGCTCCCCACAATCAACGTGAGCAGCCGGTCCGCGACGCCTTTTGGCAGTCGCTGGGAGACATCCTTCACAGACACCCCGCCAGCGAACCTCTCTTATTGGTCGGCGACTTCAACGCGCAACTGCTCGACGAGCTTTCCTCCAATCGTGGCAGCGTCGGACCGCACGCCCACTTTGGAGCGAACGTTGCCGACGAGACCCTAGCCTCACAGGCTGGTGAGGACGACCCACTGTCCAACCACGCACAGCTGTTCGAGATGTCGGTCAGCCACGACCTATGCTTCCCGCAGACGTGGATGGACAAAGACGAGCGACATCGAATGACACACCAGCGTCCGAATGGCGACTTGGTCCAGTTGGACCACGCCGTCACCAAGTTCGCCTGGAAGAACATGGTCACCGATGTGCACACCCTCCCGAACGCTGCCCTCAACAGCAACCACTTCCTCACCAGAGTCACTCTTTCCCTCCACACAGCCTGCCACAAGCGCGCTGCACCCACCCCCAAGCTGACCAGACGCCCTGACGCACAGTCCATTCTTTCCTACAACACACACTTCACGGAAGCCCTCCAGCATCAGCCAGCCTTCGAGGAGCCTGCCCCACCCGAGACAACTGCGGAGGATGTCCCCCCTCTGCCTTCACAGTCGTGCACAGACCAGCAAAGGCTGGACCGGCAATGGAAATCGATTAAGGATTCCATTCTACAGTCCATGGAGATGCACATCCCCACACTGACTAGCAAGCCCAAGCACCCTTGGATCAGCCAGCAGACATGGGAGCTCATCGAGCAGCGCACCGCCGCCCGCCAGAGTCAGAACCTGGAGACGGAGCATCAGCTCCACAAGACCATCCGCTCACAGGCCCGTCAGGACAAGCAACAATGGCTTAAGGATCGTCTTCAGGAGAGCGAAGAGACACTGGACGCCAGGGACAAGTGGCGTTGGATCAAGCGCATCCGCTCGGACTACAGGCCTCGCACTGTCACTCTGCATGACTCCAAGGGCAAGCCCACCAGCTACAGCAAGCAGGCAGACACCTTCGCCAAACACCTTCGGAAGTACAGTGGGCCCCCCCGCCGGCAGACTACACAGGCCCCACCCACAGACTGACTGATGACAGTCCAGTCAACATGGCCCCCATCACGATGGAAGAGCTCAACAACACCCTCAAAGGCATGGCCTCGCACAAGGCACCAGGCCCGGACCAAATTCCGGCGGAGGCCCTACAATGGCTTACGCCAGCCAATCGTCAACCGCTCTTGGACCTCTACAACGAAGCATTACTCACAGGCTTGGTGCCGGAAGAATGGTCAACGGCAGTCGTTGCAGAGATTCACAAGCGCGGCACGATGGCGGACCCCAACAACTACCGCCCCATCGCGCTCCTCAGCACCTCTTACAAACTCTTCGCCAGGCTCCTTCAGAAACGCCTGGAGCAGGCGATCGACTCCAAGCTCCGACCCACACAGTACGGGTTCAGAGCCACCAGATCGACCTCACAGGCGATACACGTGGCAAGGAGACTGTTAGAGCGCGCGGAACGCTGCGGCTCAACCTTGTACGTGCAGCTTCTTGACTGGAGTCAAGCATTTGACAAGGTTCACCCGCAAGCTGTCACGGTGGCGCTAGAACGGCATGGGGTCACGCCGGCGTTTGTCAATCTGATTGGCTCGATCTACAACAACCCCTCCTTCACAGTGAAGGCGGCGGGGCAATTGAGCCAACCGTCTCAGGCAAGCTCTGGCATTCGCCAAGGCTGCCCACTTTCTCCTTACCTCTTCCTGGTGGTCCACAGCATGATCATGGCCGACGTCGATGCAGCGCTGCAGCAGCATGGTCAGATGCTCCCGTGGCTTTTTAGCCAGAACCAGCCATTCTACGACCTTGCTTACGCGGACGACATGGCCATTTTCACAGGCACTGCGGAAAGAGGTCAGCAAATTCTGCACAAGATTCAGGAAGTCGCTGCCCACAGCAACCTCTCACTGAACCTCAAGAAGTGCGAATTACTTCGCTCACAGCTGGCCGTCAACCACATCCACTTCCTCACACGAGAGTCAATGAAAGAGGTCACGCAGGCCAAGTACCTTGGCGTCGTCCTCAGCCAGGACTCTTCCAGCAAGGCGGACATCACCGCGCGGCTGGGAAAAGCGCGGAAGCACTTCAATACCCTGCACGCCTTCTGGCGACACACAGGTCTGAGCGTGGCCTGGAAGTTGCGCATCTACAACGCGGTCTTCATCCCCATGATTGTCTACGGCATGGAATCCGCTGCGCTCACCACAGCTGACCTTCACAGGCTCGAGGCCTTCCACTCACAATCCCTCCGCAAGATCCAGCGGATCAAAGCTTCCTACTGCACCAAGATCCTCACAGACAACCCCAATGCACAGACCATCCGAAACGAAGGCGTCCGAGCTCTGGCCGACCAACCCCCCCTCACTCACCACATCCTCAGGGCACAGCTTAAGTTGTTTGGCCACGTTTTGCGAGCAACTCCGAGCAACCTGGAGCGAAACTGTGTTTTTACGAAGGCGTTTGTATATAGAGGGGGTACAGTACAAGCAGGCATTCGCCCGGGACGTCGTAGACTTCACTGGGCCGAGCAGTGTGCAGAGCTAGCATGGCACTGGCTTTCGTACACTTCACACGCCATGACTTCTCTCGCCCCAAGTTTTCCTTTTGCCTTCCTTTTACTTCACGGGCTGGCTGTAAACCGCCCGGCTTGGCTTCAGTTAGTGGGGCTGCCAACGTGCAAGAAGCTCCTCAGGTCTAGCGCGTTCTTTTCCTACTCACAGTGAGTACGCTGACTTGTGTTTGCTTTGCATAGGGCCGCCCAAAAAAGAGTTCTGTGAAGCTGTCAGCTATGTCAGCTATGTCAGCTATGTCAGTGCTTTGTGGCATGCGACCGATTCCTCAGGGCTGGGCTGATCCAGAGTGCCGGACACAGCGAAAGTCGCAATTGAAGGCGGCAAGGGTGACATGCTCGCAAGATGTCTTCGGGAGTTTTGAAGGCTGCTTGCTTTTAATCCGGCTCATGCAACTGTGGTAGCAGGCCTTCTTCTTGAGCCTTTTCGGAGGATTCTTTGGCCTGGGACTTGTGAACTGTTGCAGGTTGGAGGTTGCAGTGGGGCAGCATGGGCTTGTGACACGCATGGCAGTACCATTCGTCCTTTGGCTCGAGCTGGTTGGTGTGGCCTGCCTTTCAGTTCTCTCTTGCATTCCGAAGACAGGCCGGGTCGCAAGCTTGACCAAGTTTGCTCGATAGCATGCCCTGGTATCAGGCTGCTGGAAACATGTCAAAGAGGACAGCTGGGCCGGGCGAAGTGTGTTCCAAATGCCCACCGTTTCTCCCGGACTCAGACAGCCTTGATGCTAGTAGCGGCCTTGGAGGAAAGGTATGTCCTTCGATGAGAAGAAAGCCACGCTGCTGTCCGCCATGCAGGCCGAGGCGTCGGCAGCCACCGAGAGCGGGTTCCCAGCGCGAGGTGGCTAGGCAGATGGTCTCCTGCAGGCATCTTTCTTCACTCTCAAGGAGTTGGAAACCTTGGGCAAGTCGAAAGGTGTCATCCCCCAGGCCCGCCGGGGCCTTTTCAATCCTTCGACCTCAGGTTTGCCTTTGTGCAGCCACGGTGCAGGCTGTGAAAGAAGTTGTGGAGAGCTTGGTCGCCGAGGATGAAGTGCAAAGTGACAAGGCGCTGGCTGTGTGATTTCAGTCTTAAACTCTGTTTTCTCATTGCCCACCTCGAGCATGTCACAGACCCAAATCCAGACCCTTTACGCCTTATGCGAACATCCGCGGCTTTCGGGGGTAGGTTTCTCGTTGGGTGGATCACCGGCTCGCAGTGGCCATCAACAGGTTATTGGAGTCTCTGGCCCTTCAGGTCGGCTCTCAGGTGCTATTCTGGGCCCTGCCATCGCATCGCACGGCGATGCTACAGAAGAAGCGTCAGAAATTCGAGGTGCACTTCCGGGCGGTAGCTGAGAGGTCTGCACAAGTCATCCGAAATTCATGTCGCAGTGTTGAAGGTCGAAATCAAACAGCTGCAAGCAGAGCTGCAGAAGTGCCAGGCCGACGGCAGAGCCTGTTGTGATGGGCCGCAAGCTCTTGGTGGTTGATGTGTACTGAATTCTTGCTTTGGCTCAAAGTTCAAGGAGCACAAGATGCACAAGACAGCACCACAGATGACTCGAGCACAGAGTTTTCGGAATCCACTCTGAGAAGAGCGAGAAGGCTTTTCGTCAGTTCCGAGTCATTTGCCTCATATACCAACGCCCGATGGATGGCATCCTCCGATGCTCAGAATGAGATCGTGCTCAGAATCGGCAGGGTCCTGACCGTGAATCAGAAGAGAGCGACGGGAGGAGTCGGTCCCAGTAGCAAGATTCCCTCTGCTGAAGAGGGAAAAAATTCACCCCCGCTTAGGCCTTGGCAGCCGGGAGCGCTTGGGACGCTGCAACTCTGCTCCCGTCACGGCGCAGGTGCGCGTCGATTTCAGTGTCGCCTCTGCTTTTGGGGAGCGGGGATTTCTTCTTCTTGAGCCACAAGAGTCTCCGAAGGCGAAAGCCCGTTGGATCAGCCGTGCAGAGCCAACTGGACAGGCCAGCGAGCATGAGAGAAGCTGAGCCCTGCAGACCTCTGCCATCGACCGTGGGAGGCAAGAGATCGTCATCTGCGGTCTCAGCCCATATGGGTACCCCCGAGTCTACGAATGAATGAAGGCCCGACATCTGCCGTCTTCCGACTTCGGCATTCATCACGTCGTTCTGTTGCACGGAGGCTGTCGTCCTAGCACTCAGCCTCAGCCCGTGCAAGCCGACAGCCGGGTCTTCTTCGCCAAGCCGCCCTTCGTCTTTGCTGAGCCGTTGCTTCACCGCAAAAATTCCTCCACAGCAAGCCGTCCCACGAGAGAAGAGCCTTGCATCCGGCACAGGCAGCCCGCAGTGTTGTTCCAACTCAAGCAGAGCCTGCTGCTGGATGAGGGCGTGACGGAGGCAGCTCAGAAAAGGTTGCTGCGACTGTCTTTTTAGGCAAGAAGAACAGCTGAGGCGACACCGCGAATTCTGGGAAGCACTCCCTGCGAACGCGAGAAGCTTGGGCCAGTCGAGGAGGATCAAGCGCCACCTTCCCTTCGGCCAGAGATGCCCATCAGGTGGGTCAAGGGACTAAAGCAAGAGGGCCTTTTTGGCTCATTCAGATCGGCTCTGACTCCAGGCTAAAGCGCCAAGACATGGCTCCGAAGTCACGGGCGAGGCCGCATGCCGTATGTTCGTTGATGCAGTGTGCCAGGATTCAGGTTGCATTGTCTTTCGGAATTGATGCAGCCTTTCGGTGACGACGGTGGGCAGGAAGGGATGGGGTAGGCGGTCGGTGCGTCAATATCTGCACGAGGCATGTGTGCGGAGTGGAGACAAAGAGTCGAGTCGTGAAGTAGCACGGGCCATTGTGGATGCTACCCTCTACAGGGGCGCCCTGGGAGTTCCTAGTCCGTGTCCACAGACTGTGCAGTCCGGTGCAAAAGGTATTCCACGGCCTTCTTTCAAGCTGCGCGCCACGATGGTCTCCACCGTGAGAAGAGTCCTCACGCTGACTTGACGCTTGGTTCTGTTGGCCGCTGTTTTACCCAGATGGTGGCGGGCGGAGGAAGGAACGAGATCATGTTGATGTTCGATTCTATGTGTGCATACTGTAAGGGCAAAGGGTATGCACTCAGATCCCAGATCATCGCCGGGAGTATTCATGTCTTCGGGGGACTCCTGAAGTGCTTCTTGCGTCCATTGATAGAGTGTAGAGGGGGAGCGAGCCTTGCCTTTTCTCTAGAAAGATCTCAGGAAGCTGCCGATGGGTGCCCTGACCTACTATTCGGTTGAGACCTGTTCAGTCCTCGCCTGAGTTCCCTTTCTGCCATGTCTTTATGGGCTCTCTGCTGCTCCACGAGGAATGGCGAATGCCGAAACGGGGAGAGTATAAGACTCCCAAGTCCAGGCCAGAACTGCATTCCGCAAGCGGTTTTCCATCACCAGACTTCCATGGATGTGCAGGCGACCGCTAGAGGGCCTGGGAGGCCACATGCCCAGCTTTCAGCTTTCTTTTCATGCAGCTCTTACAGTTCCGTATGCTTGCGAGGTCGCGTGAAGCCTGGAGTCTGTCTTCAGCTTGCAAAGCCGCCGACAACTTCGTTCGCCGATTCGCTCCGTTGCTTCGGCAAGGACATGTGGCCGTTCCTGCAGTAGCGCGAAGACAGCGACATAGAAGCGGTGCTTCTCTGAGGTTCTGTCGGAGATGGGGTTACTTCACCGCATTCTGGCAAGATGCACATGCCCGACTCTCCGGCAGCGAGCGAATTCTCTCGGGGACATCTCTGACTGCAGAATGCTTGTGCTTGCCGGTATATACGGCTGCAGCAACCGTTCTGCCATGCAGAATCACCGAACCGGGTGGGAACACGTGAGTTGCTCGTGTTCGTGTAAATTCTTTAGCAAGCCGGTCCTGCAAGCTTTACTCGGGAGTTAATTTTGCATGCTAGACTGCGCGACTCGATGAGTGTAGGACTCGACCATAAGCGCTTTGAGAGGAGCTTCGAAGAAGCCCATCTTCTAACAGCAGAAATTTGCTCAGCGCAGCTGCAGCCACTGCTACAGGGGTCGAAAAAGTACCAGAAGTCTTCCAGGGGTGCCAGTTCGACTCGGACTCTTGTCTTGTCCCGTGCAAGTCGTGCATTGTGCAGTGTGCCTGGTGTGCCTGTTGGCAGGCTGAAATCTCCCAGCTTTCCAGTCAACCGGCTCCTACAGAGGCATTGGCCGGGGACGGGCGGTCAGAGAAAGGTCGAAGGCTCCTTCCGTGCACAGGCAGAAGCTGCCACACTCCGAGCTCAAAGCTCAGAAGTTTTTCGAGATGCCTTGGCCGGACGGGGACCCGCACACAGAACAAGAGGATCCGATGGAAGCAGCCAGAGCTGTGCTGCACCCAGGCCTCGGCAGTCCAGGAGCGCAAGAAGTGCGAGCAGCTCCGGGCAGAGATCGAGGCCTCCAGAAGTCTAAGTCTAAGTGGGCTTCGGACTTCACGAAGTCACGAATCTCCGCGAGGCACATGAAAGGTGCGGTCCAGCCAAGCTGGCCGAAATGAAGAAGCAGATTTTGGTTGCGAAGGCCTGTCTAAGCATTTTTTGCTTTTCGTGGCTTGTCGCTGCGGAGTGTTGTGGACCGTTTCATTGATGCTTCTGTGTCAGGATGCTGCCAACCGCTGGGCAGACAACATCTGCCGGGATCCCACAGTTTCAGAAGCAGGAATCCTTTCCAGTAGAAAGTAGAAACCATACTTTCGATCAAAAGGGCACGAAGAACACCCAAGTAACGGTTTCGAGGTGCCGTTCGGTCTTTGTTCCTCAGGCTGGTATTGCTCGCTGTCAAGCACACCTGTAGGGACCTGGCGATACCTAGACAAGTCACACGAAACCTTCACATACTCTTGTTTTTGGACTCGTTTGCAGGGAGCGTCGTGGTGAGGTGAGCGCTGCGCAGTTTAATTCCACATTCGGACTGCCGGATGAATTCGACTACCTCGAGTGAGCTGAACGCAGCAGCAACTTCAACTGCCGCACAGATGCGCAGCGAGTCGCGCCGATGCAGTCGGACATTATGTTGCAGTCGGTGCTTTGACGCATAGATGCGGCTTGGCCGGGCAGAGTGTGGCTTGGCGTATCATCACTTTCTATGGCACCTGAGGCTGTCGACGGCAGCTCCTAACATCTTTCGGTATTGTTTCAACTAAAGCTGCAGCACCTGTGCGTTCCCCAGAATATGTCAAGGCATAAGCCGACTGTCCGGCTGCTTTCAGCAGGCGGCAGTCAAGAAGGTAGTCCCCAGAGGAAGAAGTGAATTTGGACACCGTGGTGGCTGTGGGTAGTCCACGACAAGTCCATCACTTCTGAGCATGCGGGCAAGGTGTTGGAGCTTGCATTTTTGGCTGCAAATTGGAACATTGGCCTTTGTTTGCCCGATCTGGGGGATACGACGTTCCCAAAGGGTGGTACAGCGAAGCTGTAGCTGGCCACAAGTGCGCCACCCCACTTCACTGTTCGACGCCAAGTAAACTTGTGAGCCAAACAGAAGTGGCAGCTGATGACCCAAAGATGCGCAACCGTTTCGGCAATAGGAGCAGGTGGCACACTCACACTCTTCGTTCCCGCAGCCGTCAGGCACGACACATAGGGTCGACTTTGACCATGACGAGGTACGATGACTTGTCTAAAGTACACATCATTTGTTCGAGCTCGGCTCAGCCCATAAGTTGTAAGTCGAGTAAAGTCGCTGCAGCTTGTTGTCTCTGTACATGCCATGAATGTCAGATGCCTCCTGTCCGGGAGCTTTGGGCGGCTGGCATTGTAGCCGCTCAAGTCGCGCTGCAGAAACACTGGAGGGGCCGACTAAGGTACGAGCACTGGAGCGACAACCTGCGTGAGCTCGAACTCTTCTTTGGAACGGGTTTCACGTGCGGGTGAGGTTGAGTGAACATCATTGTGTCTCCCTGCAGGGCTTCAACGTGGAGCAAGTGCGAATGTGGAGAAGGTCGGGCTTTGACAAACTGACATATCAATCGCCATGAGTGAGTCGCCATGCAAGGTGGCAGATGGCATGTGAACCTTGATCGCTTGCCCGCATCTTGCATGCAAGAACTGCAAAACCTCGACCATCAAACACCTGAACCCTCTGTCGGTATCCCCTTCCTCAACTGTGTGACAGGGTTGTCTAGATCCCACTTTGCAGGAAAAATGGCTCAGGGTGTGCCAGCTGGCAGTAGCCGTGCGTCTCAGATGCCTCGCAATTTCTTTTTTAGTCGCAGCTGCGGTCCCAGGATTTGGTGCCATCTTTGGCATACCCGGCCAGCTCGTCATCACGAGATGCCGTTCTCCCAGTGCCTAGTAACTTCTTTGAAACTTTGAATGCATCCTCCGTTTGGGGGCTCCGGCCGTAGGTGCAGGTCGAGAAGCAGGCAGCCTGGCAGTCGCCTTGGGAGCATCAGTTGTGGGATGCTTTGGGCCCCGCTCCTCGGACGCGACGGTAGTGGTCTCTGCTTCCCCCTTGTGAGCTTGGGGGAGGAAGGAGGATGCCGCATGTTGGGTTTCAAACAAGTTGATCCTCCGTCGTTGCAGTTATGACTAGCTGCTTCGAGCCATACCAGCCCCGCAACCTGACAGGAGGTCAAGTGTCCAAAAGCTGAGTTTCGGAAATTCTGTCCCGTGACTCTGGCTTCCGTTGTGGATCTTAGATCAGTCGGAGGGGCGTTGACCAGCCGCAGCATTGTTACGATTTCTCACCAAGCACGCAGCAGTTTTCAGCCCCTTTTTAAGCAGAATCCACAGTTTGAGTTTTGATGTTGCATTTCGTCTTTGCAGAAACTCAGGTTGCAAACGTTTACCGAAGCCTCATGGCCAAGATCTCGCCCGAAACACTGCCGAAGACGCTGGTGGGCTTGAATGTTCTCGTGTTGCATGACCTCGACTCAGCTGTGATGAGAGTGAGAAGCACAACAAACAGCTGGGTTTTGGGCTGCCTCTAGCTGTTTCCATGTATCGCGGGTTGCCAGAGGTTCTGCTAGTTTTCGGCACCGGAGGGAACAGAGAGAGCGACACGGAGTGATTCGGTGACTCTCGGTTCACACTGCCGATCTCCGCTGTCTGCCGGAATCCGTGCTCCTCTGAGAGCTTAAAGGGCTACTAGTAGAGCTCAGTTTGGATTGAGACCTTGCTCACATTGGTGTGCAAGCGCGAGGCCGTACCAGAAACTGGAGACTTGATGCCAGACAAGTCGCAGCTGTCTTGATCTCCCTTTAAGTCGGACTCCAGCGATTCTGATCCCGCTCCTGTGCCACCGTTTTGTGTTGGTTAGTGTAGTAGAAGCAGTAACATGATGAGAAGATTAATCTTTTCGGAATACTCTCGGTGCCAGTTCCGATTGAGCAAGACTTGAGTTTGCATCCGGGAAGTGTGCTTCAATCTTTTGAAACTCTGGGAGACCACGTGAGGCGCTTTCGAACGGGTTCTGGCTTTTTCAACGATGTTCGTCAACTTGAATCACAGCTTCTGCAGAAGCGAGCCTGCAGAAGCCTTCCGGCCTTCCATCACAACAGAGCAGTTAACAGTCTGCCGGTAACAAAGCTCGCGGCAAAGCTCCTTCGAAGTCGATTGAGCCGCTTCAAAAAGGCCGCATGCCAAGCTTTAAGGCTCGACAACAACGCAGGAGTCGGGGTGGAGATGAAAAGCAGTGGTATACGTGAGAAAGTGAGAGTCATCCAGCTGCCACGTCGTGCGCGGGGGATTTCGTTAAGGACAGAAACGAGCGGAAGCGGGTCTCCAAGGATGAGATGACCCCACCCGAGACGCACAGCTCGGAGTTTGGGAGGGAGGACGACATCCTCCTTGAAGCGCTTCGATACATGCGCATGTCCTCGGCTGCATATGGCCGCGTGACGCTGCGCCCAGGGCCCGGAGTTGCTGTCACCGAGCAGAACTTCGTCCAACTACTGTGCAAACACACTGGTGCAAGCCTCAATCCCGAGAAGGCCGCATGACACGTTGGGGTGGTACTCGTAAGCGGCAAGATGCAAGGAACATGTTAAGATCCGTGTCACTGGCCGTGGGATGTCATGAGTTGCAGCCACAGGTGTCCGTGCCTCATGCATCGATGCGGGCTGGCTGGCTACTCCCAGCTCACTACGTGCTTCTCGATCGCGAGCGCCGCGAGGCTGTTGTCACCGTGCGAGGCACACGGGAAGGTTTTAGGTTTCCGGTTTCAGCCTGCAAGTCTTTGCACCTGCGCTTGCGCCCAGAGGTACGCTGAGTGTGCCAGATGTGCTCACGGACCTGGGAGCCGAGGAGGTGGACCTTTTCCTGGGGGGCAAGGCCGCGGGGTTGCCTTGCAGCTTGCAGCCTTGCTCTGCGACTTTCTGTTCCTTTTGTCCCTGAGGCTCACAAGAACATGCTGCAGAGTGCCTGCAACGTTCTTCGGGTCATTGGGCCAGTCCTGCGCGACCTTTCTGGCGAAGTGGACACAGTCACTTTCGCGGGGCACAGCTTGGGTGGTGGAGTGGCTGCATACATGACAATGCTCTTTCTGGAAATTGTAGAAGGGCATACCTTGCCTGTGACAGTCCTTCCTGCCGACTTCGAGTGCCAAGCCAACACTTGCGACACACAGAAGAAGTACAGCTGCCGGCTGAGAGTGCGCTGCTTCAGCTTCGGAGCTCCAGGGATTTGCTCGGCAGCTGTCAGCAAGTCTTTGCGGGACCGCGTGGCCTCCTTCTGTCATGCCGAAGACGTCGTCCCGCGATTATCGACCGGCCATCTTCTGGAGCTTCACGGCCGTGCCGTGCTCGCGGCCTCCGGCGCCGGGGACCTTGTGAAGCGTTTGTTGGAAAGAGCCCAGGCTGGCCGCGACTCTGGAGGGCTTCTGAAGGCAGCACAGGCAGCTGCAGAGGCCATCCCACAAGGATTCGAAAAGGCCTTACAGATGAGTACAGCGGAGGCAATGGGAAGCACCTGTAGCAAGTCCATGGAGTCCATAGACATGCTGAAGCTCTACCCTGCTGGTCGTTGTTTTTTACTTCAGACTGATGGTGAAGTCGAAGAACTCGAGCCGGAGGCATTGGCACCTCGCATTGATTTGTCCGGTGGTCACCGGATGGTCATCGATCACATGCCCAGAGTCTACGAAGCTGTGATGAAAGCGGCAGTAGACAAAGCACGCAACCCTGATGTGGCTGCAACTTCGCGCCTGTAGCGACCAAAAGTTCTCGACCTTGTTTAGCTTGCATTTGCAACCGTCACGGTATCGTGCCTCTGAACATGTTGCACCCCCTAAACCTTTGGCCCAGAGTCCCGCTCTCCCAGATCTCCGAATCCCTAGAGTCTGACCCCCCACCAAGCCCAAAACCCTGAACCCAAAACCCAGAGCCCAGAACCGCAACCCTGAACCCAAAGCTCTGAAGCCTAAACCGCTTTCGACAAGGTCTAGATCGTTTCTACCTCGGCTTTCCTATCAGTGGGCTGATAAAGTGTGGCTCCCAGTTGCGGATGCGCACTGCTGTTTTCTACGACTTCCTCGGAGCTCAGGTTGGTGACGCTCGGAGGACTGGGCACATGGTTTGGGACCTACCACGTATTCCTGGAGTGCATCCCTGCAGTCCACGATATCATACAAGGGACAGCAGGTTTCGTGCGAGCTAAAGCAAAAGGCCAAGCAGCGTTTTGGTCTGGAAGCACATTCTGGCCGTGACAAAGCCACAGATGACAACCCAGACTAGTTTACACGTTCAATTGCATTTAATTTGCAGGCGAAGCCGGAGACCACACCAACGTCCAAACTTTACACTCGAAGGTGATTCAGAGAAGCCAACTCATCCAGTTGGAGACATGGCATTATTCTACAAGCTTGCGTTCCCAGAACGCAGCTTTCTGTTGCTGGGTTGGGCCCTGTGAAAGTTTCCACAAAACGGTTTCGACGCTAATGTAGGTAGATCCAAACCCAGGGTGGTCTGCAGTCAGTTATGCAGCCAAAACATTGAGGTGGCTCTACGACGTTGTTCGCATCGGGAGCGCCCCGGTGTACGCGAAGGATTTCCGAGTGAGCAATGCCTGCGACCCAGAGGGTTGTGCTGACTTGGTTTGAGAGCTTAGTCTCAGTCAGAAAAGAATTGGATCTCAGCGAAGGGGAAGTCAAAACGTGATTCACTGCAAACATGTCTCGGTCAGGACTTGGCCCACTGGGTCTTTGTGCTCATCGTCGTCCTTCTTTTCACAGGTCTTGGCATCGTCTATTCCTTGTACTCGTAGCAACCTCAGGTTTCGCTCCACTGCCATATATTGTGGAGAGACAGAAAGAAGCAAGGAGAGCCGTGAGCCGTTTTTTGTTGCTCTGAGCTCTGAGGTATGGCGGCTACCGGAAGCTGAAAAGAGCCGAGGCAGAGAAGACGCTTGGCACCATCGGGGAGGGTCAGCGGTCAGCGACGCGCGCACGAAAGGGCAACGCAGCCTGGATCTGGGTTTCGGTAGAGGAGAAAGCCAGAAGTAGCTGCTTTCTCGCCGGGACAAGCTCGATAGCATCACCATGTTGGTGTCAATCGCATAGCACATGCGCGTGCAAGGAGGTCCATCTAGCCAGACCAAAAAGCGGGCCCAAACCCAGTAGTTGCCAGAGTATTATAGGCGAGACACACTGTGAAAATGAAGCCGTCCTACACAAGACCCGGGATGGACGAGGGCAGGTCATCAAGGATGTCTCTGCATCGAGAAGTGGTTGCCCTCCAAACTCGCTGCTACTCTGACGCATAGACAAAGAAGCCTACGTGTCACCATAGCGAAGAAGCCAGATCTGCTGTCATGCCTGATGCGTCTCGCTGTCCATGATGCCCCACGTCGTTTAATCTACCACGGTGCACGTGTGCATGCACTGCACCACAGGAATTCGAAGGACTGCGTCCTACTGAAACAGGTGCAGCGGGTACGCCTGTAGGAGACCAGAATCGAGCCACAACAAGACATCGGGATTGGGCAGGTCATGCTGCTGCCTGAACAAGCGGGCTGGTGACTGCGGAGGGGGGCGGGGCAGGGATGTTACCCTTCGAGACGCCCCAATCAAAACCGACCACTAGGCCGGACGTTTACCTAGAGCGGGAGCACGGAAGAACGCAGTTAAACACAAAGTCAGAGTGCACTTAGGACTCATGGTCGGTGGCTTATGGCGCAGAGTGTGGCAGAAATGTAACGAATCCGCGAAGACCTCCACGAAGGTGATCTTGACGTCTCCATGGACAGATCAGAAGGTATGCAGGGTGCAAGGCCGCCGTATCCTGTAGGCCGTAGGACCCGTGGGATGCCGTAGGCTGTGAAGCCTCGAGTCACGGTCACGGCAGGCTCAGACCCACCGCTTTCGGTGAGAGACTCAGAAGTGGCTTGCGCTAGGCTAGGTCTTCCTTGCACCTTTGTGACCTGATAGCTGACTCCTTCGTCACAGGTGGCTACTCGGGCTATGGCTCCACGATTTCATAGAGATCGTGTGTTTCACGTGAGCGCACATATTGAGCAAGAGGAAAAATAAATGAATGAGTGTGTTTCTCCTCCTTCCTTGTGCGCATTGGCAGACGACAGGACGCCGGACCCAAGGGAGGAAGCAAAGGCGATGCTAAGGGCAAAGGAAAGGACACGAAGGGCAAGGCGGGCAAGGCACGGTGTTGTCTTCTGAGTCTCCTCTGATTGCATTGAAGATGCGCAGGCCGCAAAGGGCGAGGGCAAGGTGGGAAACGGTGCAGAAGCATGCCACAGATGTAGAGCCAGGAATGCACGCCTTGGTTGAGCTCGTGTCGCTTGAACTGGCATCCATGCCATGTGCAGGCTGGCAAAGGAGAGAAGGGCTCCAAGCCGTGGGCTCAAAAACCTCACGGGATCGTTTCTCATGCCTCTGCAGCCGAACTCCTGAATCGCGATCGGCGGCCTCGCGTTAATGGGAGATCCCAGTCATGGGTCGCGACGGGTGACCAAGGGGGTTTCAGGGAATGTGTGAGCATCCTGGCAGGGGTAAGGGCGGCGGTGGCAGCAAGGGCGGCAATCGACGCCACTCGGTGCATTCAGATGGTGGTGCGGCTGATCTCGGGAATTTAGGGTTTAGTTTCGCTTTTAGTTCATAGATCTGAGAGCCTGGAACTTGCAGAGGCGACGGCGCCGCCATCGGAGAGCTGCTCCCCGAGGCCAACGAGGAGGCCCCAACTCCTCACTCTCGCAGCGTGCCATCTCATGATGTGTGGTGCAACCTCGGAGCCTTGCACCCTTGCCTTGTGGTCCTGGTAGCTGCACTCCAGGTTAAGAAGGAGTTCGAGAAGGAGTTTGATGTCACGGCCGCGAACTCCAAGCCACTGGTTTGCACTAGCAGTCTCATAAGCCTACATCGCTTTGCAAATGCATAGCGAAATGCATAGCGAATCTTGTTCCTTCTTGGAGCACCAACTTTCCAGGTTGCTAGAATCGCCAAACCCGAGGTTCGACAAGGCCGCCGTAGCCAAAGAAGGCGAAGAAGGCCCACGCCCCTCGGGCCTCTCAAGAAATGATCAGAATCAAGAAGCTCAGCTCTCGAAAAGCGCAGGCGATTCTCTGAAGCCACTGCCCGGCTACGACAAGACCAAGTCCTTCTTCGACTCCATCTCTTGCGAGGCGGAGAGAATCGCCGTGGGTCGGGAGGTCGCGTAGGTGTTTTGGCTCCACTGGCAGGCCACGGAGCGTTCCGGAGCTGCAGACCGGCCCAAGGCAGGTCGTTGCCGGGAGCCCTCGATGTGGGCCGAGCAGGGCGTCCGCATCTTTGAGGAGGGAGAGCAGCTGCATCCGTTTACAGATGCCATGTTCTGCTCGAGAAGACGTTACGATGCACAGCATTATTAACTCCACACTGCAACCATCTATCTGACGTAAGCTTCAGGGACACCTTTTGCAATTGACGCCTTTACACCAGAACGTACCAGAACCCTCCAAATCCCAGCCGTGTTGGTCAGCAGCTCAAAGGGAACTTGGAGCAGCAGAAGTCTGTAGCCCCTGATTCATCAACAAAACCCAGGTTTGGATGGCAGACGGCTACGCAGGAACCAAGCCTGCAGAGGTGCGGTGCGGAAGTGAAGCCAATGAAGCATGCCTTGCTCTCCAGCAGCTAGCAGGACCACAGATTCAGATGTCAGCTGCAGTGTCCTCTGCTGGCACGGAATGGCATTCTTTCCCAGAGCCTCTCTCGCTCAAACCTTGCAGAAACGGTTAGTCGGAGCGATGGAGAATCGGCCGCCAGACTCGGTGGCGGTAAATGGCCGCGAAGTCAACCTTCAGAACCTGAGCAGCCTGCAGTGCCTTGGCGACAGAGCAGTGCCAAGCAGAGTCTCAGCTTGATGCCCCCTTCTAAGGAAGTTCCCTCAAAAGCGCAGGCTCGAGCGATTTCTGCACAGAGAGCGTGAAGCCGGACCGACTACGCCTAATTCTGAGGGACAACCCACTGTTGAATCGCGCCCCGACTCAGGGAGAACAAGATGCAAGCTTCTGGGCAGCATTAGCATCACGACTGCAGCAAAGTGTGGCGGTGCCTGAGACATAGTTTGGCAAGGAGATCCAGGTTGGTGCACATCTGCTGAACTCGGTTCATGTCTTCCCGTCTCGCCGTTGCCTGTCTGCTTCTTTACTTTAGTGAAGTTTCGACACTCGTTTGAGTCGCAGCAATACTCTCAACGATCCAGTCCCAACTGCCCAAGGCTCTTGCAAAGATGTGGCCTGGGCTGTTCTTTTCTTGGCCGTGGTTGCTGCCACCGCCCTATTCGCTGCATTCTACTTCAAGGATGCACTGCATCAGTTTGAACCAGTGGATCAGACTGGTTGAATTTGGAATGTGATTCTGTAACTTTGCCAGGAAATTGACACCAGCCTCAACGAAGACTCGACATTCCGAGTGCCCTGGCAGTGTGTAGTGATGGGAGCAGATTGCAAAGCAACGATTCTGTTGGGCATAGATTGCCAGCCGCTGCCCTGTCAGGACCACAAAACCCGAAACCACTTGAAAGTCGAGGACTTGGCCGAGCATGTGGGAAGGCTAGTCCTGGCAGGCGCGGGGAAGTAACTGCTGTTGTTGAGGGGAGGGTAAGCCGAACGTGCAGGGGTTGCTCCGAAAAACAAGAAGTCCGAAACGTGCATCATGGAGCACTAATTCTTCAGGGATGATGAACAAAAGAAATTCACTGCTTCGGCCTCGACCGAGGGTTCTTGAGTTTCCTATGTCTCCAGGTGTGTGCCAGAGGAATCAGCTTAGGAGGTTGGAGATTGGTTCTCCTTCGATTCATGTTTCGGATTGAAAACTATGTTCTGGGCCTTGCCATTTTGGGGCGAGGGCATCGGGATTTAGCTGTCCAAGAACGATTGTCTTGTGAGGCGTTGCCGGTACGGTCGGCTCTTTAGTCGCCGCATTCTTCTTCATGATGCTGGCCAAAGCATGTGCCAAACCATTAGTGTGTGAGCCCCGATTCGTCAAGGGATCAAGAAATGCAGCCTCCAGTTGCACGTATCCATATAGGTATGTGTCGCTCTTCCTTATCCCGACGATCTATATCATCGCTGGGCTTGGTCTCATGGTCGGATCGAGGTGCAGAGACAGCATTTCACCATTTTGATTGTTTACACTCTCTTCGCCATGTTGCTGCATATGTCACAGCTTGGTCTGGTTGCCAGGTTTACGGAAGATGGCACAGGCCTGCTGCTGGCAGGCGCAGACACAAGGGCACATGGTCCGCTTTGTCTTGGCATGGTCGAAGCATTGTTGATGGTTCGACAGAACTTTCATCATTTTGAGTAAATGTCAAATGCAATTGAGTCGCTTGGGATCATTCTGGACACGCTCGCATTGCTGACGATGTGCGCGCTAGACACAACGGATTGACTCGCATTGCCTCAGCTTTACTTGGCCAGTCCCAGCGCTGATGCACAACTGAGCGTGGATTGTACAGCACTCGGACTGTGCCGCGACATTTAGTGAGAGTTCTACGCAGCGTGAGCCTTTTGCGTGGGTCGTGTGGGTGAGCCCGGATCAGTCGTGCCTCACACCCTCCTTAAACTGCACGCGTGTGACACCAACCCTGTTCGACGGTCCCTTTGCACGGGCCCCGCCTCCCGGGCCTCCTGGGCTCAGCCACAGCGGCTTGGAATGGCACAGGGCACAGGACACTTCACAGGACTCCACTCGACCATCTTACTGGAGAACTTTTGGAAGGGATAGTTATAGCATAGTTGTACCTTCGGCAGTTTTTGTTTGAGCCACGCTTCAGGCGGCTTGATGCTGCTTATTGGTGCTTGCTATGCCAGCTGTGTTTGCTGCTGGCGCGATCGCATTCCCTTCACTGTGGAAGTCCTGGAGATGGCGGCTTGGCTGTGAGACGTTGGAGTTGCTCGGAGTCCTGGCATCTGCCTCTCTCAGGTAGCAGAGGTTTCCAACGACAACCCATGCAGGATTCCTAGTTGTGCCGAGTCAATCCAGGCCAAGTGAGGTCGCGTCGCTGTTTCGGTGACGGCGCCTAGGTATGGTGGCAGTTTCCGTTCTGGGTTCGATTCTGTCTGGCCTCTGGATCGTACTGGTCTCGAGTTGCTGGGTGGGTGTCGAAGTCAAGTTGCGATCCGACGCCCCAGACCAGCACTTGAGCCTTGGACAGCAACTATCCAAAGTTTAAAGCCTACATCGTGGACACTGATTGAGTGTTCACCTGCACAGATGCATTCACTGTGCATGGCTCTGGGAGAAGATTGTGCAGTCATCTGGGTTCAGGAAAGCCAATACACCTATGACTTGGGCTGCCTCACTCAAAAATGTCAAGCAAATCTCGCAAAAGTTCACCATGCTGAATCAGCTGTTCTCATCATGAGCCGAGATTTTCGTGCTGCTCATCGTCTGGGGTGGGCAAGTCGTACAAAATACTTGCCACACCAGCTACTGCGGGGTATTCGGGCGATGGTACTTTGGCAAAGAAGGCCAGGGTGCCACCGGTGCAGACTCTCTTTCGCCGATGGGTGTAGGAGTTGCGTTGGCCTGCTCAGAAGCTTGAGATCAACAAGCGATTCAAAAGGCTGGCCGCTCACCAGCAGCATCCGAGTGGCTTTGACTACTTCCTTTGGTATCTGGGCATTAGTTTGGAAAGCCTCGGTTGATAGTGACGAGTACAGGCAAGTTCAGCGAGACTCAGGTGTGTGTGTGTGTGTCACAAGTTCGGCAGTTTCTGAGTTGTCCTGGCAGAGGCAGTATCTGCTTGGGATCCTTGACCGTTGCTGTTGTCCGCACGCTTGAATTCGCAGCCGGAAGCCCAAAGCAAGTTTTGTTTGCAGTGTGTGTAGGAAGTCGATCCTCCATGCCGACAAATTGGTAAGGTTCGGCAGGCGAGAAACGAGGCAATGCAAGAAGGCGCCATCTCGCTGTTCGGCTACATGAAGATGCTCACAGTCATAGTGATGTACCTGAACTGGCCTCGGCAGGCAATATGGTCGCATGCGTTGTCCTCTGCGTGCTGGACTGCGTCATCTCATGTATAGGACTGACTGGCGATATGTGCGACACACACACACACACAGACATTCGCAAGCTTGAAACTCCGACATCCCAGACCAGTGGTGATCCACTAGTGGTCTGAGTCAGAGAATCAAAACTCAACATGCTCCGGTAGGTTGGTTCACCTGACGTGAAACGAAGCATGATTCACCGATGAGATCATTAAGATCAACCCGCACACGGCTCGTTGGAGTACGACGATCACACAAGCTGAACAGAAAGGACGCTGTGGGAACCTATCGGTTGCATGGTTTCCGGAAGTCCCACAGCTCTCTTCCGTAGTATGGTCAGCAAGGCTTGAATTGCTACTTTAATTGTTGGGTTGCATGTAACCTTGGGTCCAGGGTTCGACAAACGACAGTCCGATCTGTGCGCGCATTCATCTGTAGAGCTGGCAAAATATTCAAACA
This sequence comes from Symbiodinium sp. CCMP2592, assembly GCA_905221615.1. Classification (NCBI taxonomy): domain Eukaryota; class Dinophyceae; order Suessiales; family Symbiodiniaceae; genus Symbiodinium; species Symbiodinium sp. CCMP2592. The sequence goes on from CAJNDT010004846.1 coordinate 345,294, forward strand.
GTGATATTGTAATGTTGGCAGGCCCTGCGGGCATCGGAACCATGATGGCTCTTCAGGGCTTTCTGGTCAATCTTGGTTCTTGGTTCCTGGGGCCCAAAATATTCAACTAATTCATATTTTCAACATGTGGGAGGCCTAGATCCAGGGCCCAGCGGCTGCCAGTAGTTTGCCAGCAAAATGTGACATGCACTCTGCGCGCGACTGCATACTCATCCAGCTGTCCGCAACTGTGAAAACATCAAGGTACATGGCTTCCGTTCGTGCATTTACATGCCCGTTTGTCTTTCTGTTGGTTACACCTAGCTTTCTATCTGAAACATGAACCGTCTATTCCATGTGCCTTGGTATGCATAAGCTGCTAAAACGCAGGGGCCAGGTTCACCCCTGGAACCATAAGGATTATGTGTATGTGTGTCGGTGTCGTCATGAGTTCCGTTAATTTACCTATTAGCACGTCCTGTCTCGTGTAGTGATAACTGTAATGAGAATTTCTTCCAACACTCGTATTTCTGTCTACTCTATTGAGTTACATGACTAGTTCTATTGGATTACTCACGCCGCCACCGGCTCCTGCTACTGGTATAAGAGATTAACGTTCTTTTTCGGCCAATTGTTAGCATCTGTTTCAGTTCTTGATACAGAGCTGAGGTTTGCCTTTGCTGTTGCGGCATAATCGTTTGGCTAATGAGGAAAAGAGAGGATATGTGGCGAATGCTGTCTTGTCAATTCAGCTATTTGCATCTGTTTCTGTTGTAGTGTAGCAAGCATCATTCAATTTGGTGTGATCCTCTTGATTGGTTTATCATTTTGTGCAAAATGAGTTAAATTTGTAGTGCTAGCATAGGCATTCGATAGAGGTGTTACGTGCTTTACCATCTACACAGCAATAGCATTGTCTAGTTGGGTTTTCTTGTTATTACACTTTTGTGTTTAGATGATTTGCTGCTTCGAAATTTCTGTGCCAGCAAAATTTTGATGATGACACTTATTAGCAAGTTCTGTCCGCTGTTCTCTGCAAACGTCGGTGCTAGTGCGTCGTTGAGTTGCTGTTTCTGCAGTTCCTCCACCAGCACCGACGTTTGATTTTTGTATTTCCGCATCATAAATTCTTCACAAGATTTCTAGCTTGTGGTATGGTATTTGTACCGTTCAGTGTCAAGGTCATATATCATTACTAGCTGCAGAAGCAGCAAAATAGACAATGTCTAATGCATGCTCTTACAGTATTGTCTTGTGGGCACTGTTTCGTGCGTTTTTTCCTGTTGGCTCTCGTCTGCTGTTATGTTCTGTCTTGTTTTCGTGTTAAGTAACAGTCCAGAAAAGCGAAACACGTAGATTCTCACAGCGTCCCCCTCCCAAACTGAAATGCAAAATACGTGAGGATGCCGTCCCATCCAGATAGTCTAGCTTGCAATCTGGAGTTTCGCTGGGCAAGCCCGTGGATTTCCTGCTGCTTTATTGATGTAAGCGGTCTTAGCTCGACTCCTTCGGAAGATCGTGTTGCGCGAGCACACACACAAACAGACACTCGCGCAAGTTTTGCTGTCTGCAGCTGGAGCCGGTCATGCAATGAAGCAGCATACTCGGAAGAAGCCAGGAGACATCATGGAGTATTTCAACGACTGGGTCTATGCGCTCCTGCTGTCGAGTTTTCGAAAGCCCCACCTGCTTTGCAACAATGTGGAACAGGTGTACTGTAGCTACCTGGCGCACCCGAAATACAAGCATTCCCTCCGATAGCCAGAACGAAGATGTCCCAAATCGCACCACACACTAGCACTGCCGCCGCTAAACACGCTCCACAACTAGTGAAGCACGCAGCAACGAGTGCAGAACCTGAGCCATGTCTCTAAGAGGTCATGTGTGAATCTTGCAGTTTAATCATGACTCCGCAGATCAACTTTCACTGTGGCTTTGATTGGTAGCGAACGGTCGTGCGAGCTTCCGCGGGGCGGTGTTGGACCACTACAGTTGCTTTACAACCTGGACAAACGCTCTCCTTGCCGAAGGGGGGGAGTTACGGGCCTGGCCACTCCAAGGGCAGACGCGAGGGCCGGGTCAACAGTTCGCAGGCTACACATGTCACCAGTTCCAAAGGCAGATCCTGCGCGGCATGCTGCTAAAATCTGCAACGTCGTCAGCAACACACGACAAGAATGCTTGCTTCACTCAGAACAGCCCTGAAAGCCCGATGTTGGTCGATCTGTTGCAGCGCAAATGAGAATGTGTCCAGCAGAAGCGCAATGCTCCTCCTCAGGTGCAATGTGCTATTCGCGGCACTGCCTTCTGCCAGTCTGTGCGCGCTACCTTTGCCCTGATCGCCTGCAACGGTGTTGAGAAGCTTGCCGAATTCAGATTCCGGGTCTTTGGCCAAAGTGCTCCCCGACTGGATGTTATCGGGCTTCTGAGGTGCATAATTTCCGATCTGCTCGTGGATTCTGTCGTGAACATGGGAGCCTTTCTCTCGGCTTTGGTGGGCGCCGTCTTGGGCGTCACCGTCGCAGTGGTCGGAGCGCTCCTAAGTTGTCAGCATGCGCAAGAAGGAAAACCTGTGATGCACTATCGGAGCACAGATGCAATAAGAACCAAGAGTAAGCAGTAAGCATTAGAAGCAGCCGGCAGCCGTCGTTCGGCTCAGGCCTGCAACCATCGACAGGACCTCACGTACACACGGACGCATCTACGTCGGGGAGCGAGTTCTGGGCTGTGGCCCTCATTGGTGCACTGATGGGCTTTGTCGGAGGTGCAATCGGAGGCAGGGCAGCGCGACCAGTGCTTTCGGAGTTCTGTCACCTGCACGGTAGATCACTTGAAGGTGGAAGTGCCATGACCATTTTTTCAAGCGGCACAAAAGCCATCTTGACGTTCCTTGGCAGCGGCACTTCTGACCCACCCTGCATTGAACAATTCTTAGCTGTGGTAGCGAAGTGTAAGGCCCTTTCAATTGACCTTTTTGCTGGTTGTGGGTTTTGCAGCGCAGGGTGCTGATCAAATGTGGCAGGTCGTGTTTCGCCTCCTTTGCAATTCAAGCCCTAACCTTGTTATTGTGCAGCATCGCCCAGCTAAGATGTTGGGCAGAAGATCCCGAACCGCTCAAGGAGGAGTATGGAGAAGCTCGGCGCTCTTAAGACTCGATTTCAGAAAACTAGCGATGCCACTTCTTTGGGAGGCCTCACGACAAGGATCCTACCATTCGGTCTGTATTTGGGTCGCATGACACGCATAGTCTTCTGAAGGAGTTGGACGATGCCCAATTTGTAGAAAGTTTTCTCGGCCGCTTGATCTTGTGTTGAGTTGAAGAGGCTTCTGCGTTTCTGGGCCTCAGATTCAGGTGTGTCCCGCCTGTGTTCCTACGTGTTCTGCGGGTCTCTGTAGGCCTGGCCGTCCTTGTTTCAAGGACATCAGCGATGCAATATCCGAGAAAATCCGTTTTTACCAGAGTAATTGATGGATCGCCTCTCGGCATCTCACAGTGCGTGCATTTTCTGGAGGGTGACAGAGAGTGTGTTTGTGCACCACCTAAGGTCGCAGATAACAAAGCTCATTTATCGTGACATGTAGGGCGATCGAGTCGACTGCCCAATGTCGGCAGCGGTTCCGATATGCGACCAGCGGAGAAAATATTGCTTGATGGAGGAAGAAGCTGGCCATCATTGCCGGCTGCCCCTTTCTTATTCGCAGAATTCGGGAGCAGTGTGTTGCCGCCGCAGGCGACGTCTGCCGGACCAGGCCACTGTCTCTGTGTATAATGGCATGCACTTTTTGTCAAATTCCAGTGCTCATGGAGCGGAGGTGAGGATTCTGAGAGATTGAGCACCGAAAAGCACCCTTCTGAGCGATCAAAGAGAAAGACGATTTGTAATTCGACACGCCTTGAGAAGGGTGTCTTTCAGCTCCCAGGCCAAACCAGGTGAACTACGAGACGCCACGTGAGACGTTGCTGATCGTGTTGACCTCGGTATGTCCTGCGATACTGTAGTTTACAGCGATCCACGTTGAATACATGATGGACTGAGAGAGGCACCAACGAAAGGAAGGCCGTTCTAGGTTTGGCTTGACCCATGCCGCAAGTTCGGCTCGGCGTGGCTCTACCCCTTGACCTGTAGCGCGAGTTCACGTCAAGGTCTTGCAAAGAGACGGCAGTCAGCTCGGCTTCGCATCCCCGGCACTCCGGGCTGACAAGGAGGTGCTGCGATCCTGCTGCGCCAACTGTATTTGCGCTTGCAGTTTGAGTTGCATTTGGGTGTTTCCCCGGTCGGATAAAGGGGTCCTCGGGGCATGTGGCATTGCCCGCTCAACGTAAATGTTGCCCATGCCAATCTCAGAATTCAGGTTGCTAGCTGCTGCTAGCTTGAAACATATCTTCCAACGAGAGCATCTTAGTCATGACCATGTTTGAGCACACTCCCAACAGTGCAGACTATCTGGAACTCGAGGTAGGGGCCTGCTGTGAATTCCACTATATTGTGCACAGAGAAACATTATTCGCCATGGCGGCGAATGTGCAGACCTTCATGGATTTCACGGGTGCATCTGCAGACCAGGCAGCCTCGCAACGTTGATGCGCAATCATTTTGAAGAAGTAGCTTTCTCCGCCTGGCGGCAGCACAAGGCGGCTATATTCCTTGAAATGGCCGGCGGGGATGTGGAGACTGCCGTGGAAATCTTCATGACCAGCCAAGGCAGGAAGGGCCTATCGCAAGACGGGAAACAGCGGACTTGCTCTTTCGGGGGCAGGTGATGAGCCGATGACTGGTGTCACAGGGCCGGAGGAGATGGGGATCCCCATGCAGCAGGCTACGGGGCCACGGAAGAGAAAAAGGCTGCAGTTGTCCAGCTGAGCGGCTGAGCCGGTCAGGATCTGCCCTCTTGGTGGAGTGCTGTTTGGCCGACAGCGGAGGAGCCTCCGGAGGCCGGAAGGCCAATGCCCAAATACAAACACAGATTTTGCTGCGCTTTGTGTCAGGCCTGGCGTCTTCAGCGCTTGGACAGTGGAGGCAGTTCTTTCTCCCCTTCCGAGGGTAGTTGCATCAACTTGGTCTGTGCGAGGTGGCTGGGCTGGCGGAATCCCACAGCCAAAGAATGGACCTTGTGGCGTCCTTGCTGTGGTTCACGCCTTGATATTGGCCGGACAATACACACGGGCAACCGAAGTGCAGGCCTCTTGGCCTATGCTCGTTCTGCTAGATGTGGCTTTTTCGCTGAACCCCGATGCTTTTCCGGAAACTGCGGACTTGATTGGAGATGAAATCTGTCGCTGTGGAGGTCAGTGCGGAGGCTACTGCTGAAGTCATTGCACAGATTCTGGTACGATGCCGTTGTGATGGACCTGTCCGCCTTTGCAGACCGAAGCGGCGAGGCAGAGAGTGCTGTGAGAATGGTTTTCACGAGCAGTTTTAGTCGTGGTAATCCTTACAATGTCACAATTTGCTTGTCAGTTTTCCTCTAACCCATGCACGACAGCAGTGGTGGTGGTTCAGGAGATTATGCGCCGACCTCTGATCTTGAAATTACTGAGCTTCCAGATGGGGCGGTGGGCCAAGAGGCGCGCAAGCTGGGTACAAGGGTGTTGCCGTCACGAGTTTGGTCTAGCGAGCCGTGTCGGAGGTGCGGGCTCGCATTTGCGATTTTCAAGCTCCTGGGGGCATCATTGACTTGATGTATTCTGCCATTTTCACACGAGGCCAGGGCCGCCAGGGGCTTGTGGGTGAGCGTCGATTGCAGCTTGCGGCTGAGGCCTAGAGAAAGTCAAGGAAGAAGTCTTGGCGGAGGGTGGAGAGCTTCCTCTCGTCCCCAAGTCGCTCGCAGCAAGCATTCTCGCTGTGATGTCGGGGCCCGTTGAGTTGCCTAAGCAGTGGTCCTCTCAGGCAATTCAATTGCTGGCTGTGCAGCATTGAGTTGATGTCCTTGCTTCTGCGGGGAACCGCACACGGCAATGTGGGAGTCTTCCATGCCGACGGTAGTCCGTTTCTCAGTGTCCAAGCAGCTGTGCTCGAGCACTCGGGTTTTCTCCAGCCTGACAAGGCACGAACAAGACCTGGGAGGGTTCCAATACCGTTGGCATTCTGTCCCGGAGCGAGAAGGACTTGTACCCGTTATCATTCATTCGGACAGCATGCATCGAAGTTGGACACTGCTGCAGATCAGTCCAGGAGAAAGGAATTCCGATGGCAGATGCCTTGAAGAGCCCGAGTACCCCGGCCTGTGCCTCTGCTTAGCCACTCTGTGTGGTGAGTTGCCTGAGATGCAGGTCTGGATTTTACATGGTGGAGATCACTTCACTGTAGCCTGGGCTGCAGCTGCAACGCCGGCTGCGCCTGGGAGCCAGTTCACGCCTCTAGACCGAAAAAGACTCATCGGGAAAGGCTCTCAAGTCCTGCTGGCGGAGGCTCTATCATTGGAACGGACTGCCTCCAGGCAACGCTCGGCTCCGTCTTTATGGGACGGCAGTGCTCCTTTGAAAGGCGGGCCGCAGCTGGCCGAGCTGAAGGTGAATGCTTGCAAGGCCTAGAAGAAGACAGCTGAGTGTCTGTTCTGAGCCGAGCAAAGCAGCACCAAGGGCGCAGTGGCAGCGACCAAGCCACCAAAGTTCTACAAGCCCGAGCCTGGTGAGATTGAAGAGGCAGAGCGCAAGCCGAGGGGTTTCGGCCCTATTCCGTGTAAGCTCACTGCTTGGACGCTTTGCGAAGGTTGTCCAGGCAGATCCTGAAGACAAGAAGAAGTTTCCGGGAAAGTATCGGGAGTGGCGCTTCGAGGTGAACCGACCTGGCTGCAACTTCGGGCCTAGCTGGTTGGCGTCCCATGCTGAGTAACGGATTGAATTCGTAGGTCATGCTTGCCTTCGACCGCCCCAAGGATGCAAGCAGAATATGCCTGGATTTTTCGACATGCGACTTTCAGTTCTTCACGACCTGAGCACACCTCAGGCCCGGACTTGCAAGGGGAGCAGCGACCAAAGGACGAGCCACTGGAGCCGAAATTCGATCAGCAGGAGCTCCAGCCGCCAGCCGCCAGCGCCAGCAAGAGCAAGGGACCATCCGCACCTCGGAGGATGCCCGATATCAGCGAGACGGGCCCTGGAGATGCTGCCTTTGTTACGACCGCAGGCCCTGGGCTCGGTGCCGGGGTGCCGGGGTGCCTGGGTGCCGGCCTGGCTCCGCCTCCTAAAGTTAAAGCTTGTTTTGGCTCTGTTTCGAGGTTCAAAACCATGGACTTTGCACCGGTCCCCGCGGACAGTCCCGACTGGTGTCCCAAGTGCGAAAAACCGCGAAAAGAGCGGCCCGCTCAGCGTCGCAGCCATTTGCAGCTGCAGAGCTTCTCCTGCAGCTTCAGGTGCGGATGGTCACTTTGGATTCCATTCGCGGATCTGCCTCCGAAAAGACAGGCAAGTTCTTCGTTACCAGATTGCAGAAATGACACCCATGGCTCTACAGGCTGCAGTCATGGATTCGCACGCCAAGAAGATCGAGACAATTCTTTGGACTAAATGGCCGCTTGCAGCATTGCAGCATCGTGCAGCTGGAAGAGGAGTCAAGATTTGCAGTGGGCTGAGTCGAGCCGAGGCCCGAAGCGAGTATCGAAGCCATCGGAGAGCTCCCGGACTGTTGAAAGGCGCTTTTTGTGGTCCCAAACAAGAGGAATCTCAAAAAGATGAATGCGCCTGAGCTCTGCCTCGCGCTTCGTACATTGCTACGGCCATGGCCCTGGTTTAAGGCCCTGAGGCTTCGATGCTTCAAGGGTCATCCTAGGTGCTGGATTTCTCTTGACTCTGCCGACATGCCTGTGACTTTTCTCAGAGGGTTTCGGCTCAATTTTGATGGCTCGGCCGGATCTCTCGATGCTATGTGCTAGCATGCGACAGGCGCCCTTCAGTGCTGAGCTTGCTCGCTCGCAAGTTTGCCAACTCGAGTTCTTCCAGAGTGCGCGCTCTTGCCTGGTTACAGGTATTTCTGCGCGGCGGCCAATGCTGGGCGAGTTCACAGACACCGAACTGACCAGTTTGGTATTGAAGCGTGTGCCTCCCAGGTGTACAAGCACCGTGCTGTTGGACATGCTGGATGCCTGTGGTGGACTTTATGACTTTGTTCACCTGCCTTATGATATCCGGCATCATAAGAACCTGTCCCTGGCGTTCATAAACTTCCTGGACCACGAAACTGCCAGTGCAGCCTTTGCATGGCTGTCCCAGCACTCGAACTTCCCACAGGGCCTGGCTCCATCCACGCAAGTCCATTGGGGCCATGTTCATGGTTTGGGACCAAACCTGGCACATTTTGTGGTACGATTTGGAATGAATGCTTTAGATCCCCCCTATGCCCCATATGTTTTCATTGACGGGGTCTCTGTGCCTCGATCGCGGGATGTTGTGACGACGCTGGGACCGGAAACAACAATACGGTACATGTCCTTTGAGTCTTATGCTCTCTTCCTGTGGCTGTCGAAGCTCGCGCAAGCTAAGGAGATCTGTGACACCATCCATGCTTCGCCAAGCCGCGACCCTTGTGACTCAAAGAGAGAGTTCAGGCACGGGTCCCTTGTCGTCGTGGTTGCCGTTGTAGGTGTCTTCAATGCCCGTGGCCTCGAACGAACCTGAGCGAATGCAATTGACAGAAACTTCACGGCAGTTTTGGCATTTCGCCCCCATACGGTTGCAAAGACAGCAGAGCTTATGGCAAACTCAGTCTCTTCACCAACCTGATTTGTGTCGCACAGGAAAATGGCTTTTAGCTACAGCAGCTGTGTTTCGCAGGTGACACGATGGACGAGCTGCTCGGAGAATTCTGGCGTCGACCGCAGCGCTTGAGTAATCTGAACACGCTGAATTTCGCAGACTCCTGGCCAGTGGAACACCTGGGGGTTCTTTTTGCAGGATACTTTTTTTTATCACAAATTCATGTTGTTGTATCTAGTAGCTGTGTACCAGAGCAGAGTTCCTTTCGCTGCTTCTCGGTGATCAGCCGTGCCCTGTCGCTCCGCAAAGCCGTTACACATTGCCGGAAAGTGCGCACGCACAGGGATGGCGAATTGCAGAGACGCACATTGGTCGCGGTTCGGACATGGATGCAGGCGGTCACTCCCAGAATAAACACAAAGTGCAGAATTGTTTCGGGTGATGCACAACGTCTGCTGTACATGCCTTCACGTTTGCCTAGAACGCGACGGCACCTGGGCGATGTATAGATCAAGTGCCAACGGAGGACTTATCCGTCAGCCGTGGCACAGAATATTGACGAGATTCCACGCAGCTGCAAGCAGAGAGAGAGACAGGTGTGGAATCTGTTTCATGCAGAAAATCTTCACACAACATGCAAAACCATCGGCTCAACAACAGGGTAACCCGGCATGCATGTCTAGTCATCGTTCGATCAATCCTACATGCATGTGTGTGTGTGTGTGTGTGTGGGGATGCTTTTGTGCGTGTCGTCTGTCCGGGTGTGTGCATGTGAATTGTACCTCTGGTGACATCAGTGATGACTGTAGTAGTGACTCTGCTCCAAGCACCACCTGATCGTTTCGATTTTGAAATCAGCTGTTGGGAGTGCGTAGTTTGCGCTTGAGCATGCAATTTCAGCAGGCGACAGTCCAAAGAAGCTATGATCATGCAGCTGTACTTGCAAAGCTTTGTGATATCGTGTACCGAGTTCTGGCCATGCGTATTTTTTGGTTTGGACGACGTGGCGCCAGGCTAAGCCGAGAACCCCGAGTGTACGTACCTCTTGCAAGTGAGTGTGCACCTCCTGGCAATGCAGAACAGGTGGTACGGCTTGCAAACATTTTGCTGCAAATAGTTACTTGCAACAAAGCTTGCCGACTTGCAAGACTTATGTCAGGAGACGTCTGCCAAAATGGCTCTGCCATTTTGGCCCAAGATCGTGGACCGTGGGTCCTTCATAATTTGAAACATTTGCTCCCGCTTTCTCTTTGCGACCGTCGATCATGGCACTCACCCCCGTCGCCAATGTCGATGACGTCCTGGCCTCCAGCATGGAGACCGTTGAGAGTTTGGTGCCTCCTCGTGATCTCGCAGACAGTGATCAGGAATGGGAAAAGCCCGACGATGAAGTGGCTTTGGCTCGTGCTACCTTGGCACACAATGTCCATGCCCATGAGGATGAGTCGGCCAACTCGGCATTGGCCTCCTTCACGACATTGGAGGTGGATGACACCAGCATGGACTTGCGGCTCCAGGAAATGGAAGCTGCCATGAAACGGCTGTTGGCCAAGGGCAGCGAGATGGTGGCGGTCAAGGAAGACAGCCCCTTGTCCAAGGATATGGACACCACGGGATCGGAGGTGCCAACCACAGGTGACTTTGTCCCTGAGGGTGCTGCTACTGATGACCCCATGGACAGGCCGGCGGTGCCAACCACAGGTGACTTTGTCCCTGAGGGTGCTGCTACTGATGACCCCATGGACAGACCGGAGGTGCCAACCACAGGTGACTTTGTCCCTGAGGGCGGCGACACGGTGGACAAGGACGATGCCAACAAGCCCAGGCCCTACTCGGCCCTGCCCGCCGGCACCCTGGAGGAGAAGGTCTTCAGAATTGAGGGCTTCCCGGACAACTTCCCCGGCATCGGCAAGAAGAGTGCAGACTGGGCCCAGCAATTGACAAAGGAGGAGATCGCCTCCTTGTTCTCCGAGCTCAAGTCGGAGCAGTGGAACCGCCCGGCTGTGGAACGAGTCCTTGAGGTGTACCAAATCTACAAGCGACAGCTGGCACAAGAGAAGATGCTGGCCGCCCCCTACAACCGTGCTCGCAGAGGAGTGGGGCACAGCAGCATGGGCCAGCTTGACCCGGGCAGCACGGGGGCTACCCTCATGTGCCCGAACTGCTTTACGGATTGGCAGTGGCAGGACAACAAGGTTGAGGGGAAGTGTAAGCTCTGCCAGAAGTCTGTCATCGCCGTGGACAAGGGCCCGCCCTCGGCAGAGATCAAGCTAGGCCAGTCCTCCTGGCGAATGTTCTGTGGCCCCCGGGGCGTCACATGGCACACGGATGCAGACGAGGCCCAGAAGGAAGCCGCCTCTGTGGACATTGGCTCTTGGGCCCAGCCGCCACCCAGGCCCACGGATCAGAAGGAGCTGAGCTTCGCCGACCAGGTGCCTATGGCCCTGAGGCTTAGCTTGGCTCACACGGTGGCAACACAGCCTTTCGACAGTTTGCCGACAAGGAGGCGGGGGACAGACCCCACCTCAGGGATGACTGGCAACCAAGCCAGGAGACAAGGGCTTTCCATCCCCAGCTGGCGGCGGCGATGGACATCACCAAGAAGAGCTCGGGCCCGGTGGACAAGCAGCCCAAGAAGCCCACGGAGGAGGAGTTCTTGGATCACATCAACCCCCAGCTGGATGTGATCGTGGAGATGCAGGCGGGCGCACAGAGTGTCGAGGAGGCAAAGGGTGCGTCAATCCTCCGGCAGCTGGATACAGAGAAGCTTCGCTCCCTTCTTAAGCGAAATTACCTCCAGGGCCCTGGGAATCAGGGAGACGAGTTCTTCGCTGCGCAGACTAGCCTGGAAGAGGCCAAGGCCTCGAACAAGCGCATGCAGGATGAGGGATCCCGGCGCTCCCAGCTCCTCCGGCCGGTGGCGGACTCCATTGATACCTGGGGCACCCAGCTGCGCGCGGCCCTGGAGATGAACGTGTTCAACCCGGAGTGCCCGCTCAAGGATATGGAGCTTGATGACATCGAGGCCCTTAGGGAAAGGTACTTGAACACGAAGTTCCTGCTAAACCAGAGCAGGAATCCGTTCCCTGCCTCTCTTCTGCAAGAGCTTCCCACTTTGGCCGCTCTGCAGCGTGAGGGCGAGCGGGTCGCCCGGGACTCCGGCGAGGGGCTGTCTTCCACAGGCGCCTTTGGCCCTGAGGAGCAGTTTTTAGGAGGCATTCTTGGGTGTTCCAGTGGGCTCGGTCGAGTTCCAAATGCTTCGCCTCAAACGTATCATCGAGCTGCACATGGGGGAGCAGCGCATGATCGGGGGCAGATGGAAGCAGCACCCGGGGCCCCTTGAGCCCCCTACATGGGCAAAGCCCCTGCCCGAAGGGGAGAAGATCATGCTGGAGATGAGGACACACCCCTGCTCCTTCAGGCAGCCCTTCTTCGAGCCGATTGCCCTCACCATGGAGGAGATTGAGGCACAGGTTGCAATGGGCACGAGGCCCCCCCTGGATAAGATCATCGGCCCGTTCCATGCTGAGGGGGACGGGAACACCCACTGGAGAAAGGAGGTGCAGACGTGGGACTTGGTGAGCCTCTTCTCCTGCTTCGGCCACACCTACTCGGCCAGGCACCTTTACGCGGTGTGGAGCCACCTGCCGATCACCGTCAGGCCCCACAAGAGAGGGGCCAAGAACAAGCAGCAGAACCTGCAGCGACGAGACGACCACCGTGATTTGATTAAGGAGGCCAAGGAGTTTGTGATTCTGCACGACCTCCCGGTGCCCACGACAAACCAGGAGTGGAAGCAGCTCTACCGCGAAATCGGCTCCTTTTTCGCTGCCAAGGTCTTCATCAACCGTACGCCGCAGGTGGTCTTGGATCTCCCTGTTTCGGACATCCATGACTCCAAGCAGCACATGCGATTGAGAGCCGTATGTGACGAAAGGATCACCCTTCCTTTGAAGGCCTTCCGGCACTTCCCGGAGATCTACAACTTGCTCTCCAACTCGTTGGGTCAAGAGTCGGTGGTGGAGGTCAAGATGGCGTGGCGCTGCAACACCGTGCAGTGGTGGACAGCCCGCCTCAAGCCGGAGTACGCCGGCCCCATCTACCGCAAGCTTGGCTACTCGGAGAGCCACATCAAAGGCCTCGGCTTGGGGGACAGGGACACCTCAGCTGCCTTTGGCGCTGAAAGGATTCCCCTGGACCCGGGGTCGGAGCAGGAGCGCTCCCTCCCGCCCATCACCCCGGACAATGTCACGAGCGTGGCCTCGGACGACTACAAGAAGAAGAACGTGGGGGACAAGACGGCCCACGTGTTCTGGGCCAAGATGGAGTGTGGCCTGGTCCTCAGCTCCGTCTCTCCGTGGGAGATTGTGGACAAGAAGAAGGGTGAGACCCGTGGGGGCTACGTTTGCCGCCACTGCAAGTGGTTTTGGCGCAGTGGCAGAGGTGCCAGCAGGTTCCTGCTGATCACGGGGGAGCACCGAGGGAAGTCCGCGCAGCTCCAGCTCATCCTGGACGAGCCCCCCCTGCACCTCTACGAGTCCTGGGTCAAGGACCGGATCGAGTTCTACAAGAGGGTGGAGCCCACGGCGGCCCCCCGTGATCGCTCCCTCCGGGTCAACCCGCCTCAGCTCCAGGCTCCGGTTCAGCAAGACGAACCTCATGGGCCAGGTTTCCGACATGATCTGGTCGGTGGTGCTCTCCAACCCGGAGCGGGATGGCCTCAAGAAGATCCACGAGCTTGCGGCATCCCGGGTCCGCCCGGCCTGAGCCCTGTTTTCTTTTGAACAAGGCATGTGGAGGGGGAACCCCTGCCAGGTGCCTATGGCCCTGAAGGGGGTCTCCTCTCCCTTCTGGTTGCTGTAGCTTTTCTTGAGGTCATGTGCCTTGGGCCCTGAGGGGGAACTGTCTTAAGTGCAAGTACCTACACTACTCAGGACTTGGGCCATGTCACAGGCCTTTTCTTCGGCGACAGGAATGCCCTTAAGGGGAGGGGGTGGGACCTCCAGGCGCCTTTGGCCCTGATTGTTCCCCCCTTCCTCGAAAAGGGAACGACTATCTGCCAGACCTTCCGGCCTACAGACCATCGCCCCGTGCGAAAACAAGTGCCCTTGGACTGCATTGGTTTTTCTTCCCTCTCTCTCTCACTCTTCCCTACCTCTCCTTCTCCCGTAGTCGCCGTGGCTCAGGATGACTACCTTTGTATTTTGTTGCCCATCTCCCTTTGGGAGGGCCCTTGTCAGGGCCCCTGACCCTCTCATCTCTGCTCTCTTTCAACAAGGCATTGGCCCCCTTCAGTCTGATGGCGAGGTTCTTGCAGGAGTGTTACTAGACCCGATCATCAGGGGGTCGGGTCGCTGTTTTGAGGAGGAACAAGTTGATGTGACACGGCCCTGGGGGCAAGAAATTGTGGATTTCATGGCCCGTTGTAGGCCTTCCCAGGAACTGGATCGCGTACTAGGTGTCCCTGATGGGCCGCCACGATCTGTGGTCCTTTCATACCGCCCTACACTGGTCTTCCAGCTTATTGTGGAAAGGGCTCTCTCTCTCTCTTCTCAGGCCCCACGGGGGAGGAGGATGCTCAGGGGATCCTCACCTCTCTCTGGGATCTTTGCACTAAGGTCGCTGCAGGCACTCCCTCTCACATGTTTACAGAGGTGGTCCAACGAAGGGCAGAACTAGACCGCCTTGAGTGGCGCGAACTACGAGAAGGGATCTTGGTTGCCCCCTGTACGGTGAGCCGGTGGCGCCACTGGAAACCGGGGAATGTCTCCGAACACCATTCTACCAACCAGCGGGCCCTGGAACGTGGCCTGCGGGAGAAATGGGGGGAAAGGCTCCTCTCGTATCTCCTCCCGGCTGCTGGACAAATCCCGCACATGGCGGCTATAATGCCCTCGGGCACCACTCTCATCTCTCTTGAGCTCAAAGGGGAGTTCATGGATCTCTTGGGAGATGCTAGATTCCGCACCCTCAGGATGCGATGCCTCTCCTATGAAGAGCTCAGGCGCCTTGGCTTCAAGGCCATACCATGGAAGGAACACGACGTTCGTGCCCTCCTCAACACTCTCCGTGATCAGGAGGTGTCTCCTCACAAACTTCAACAGGTGTGGGACACCCTCAAGTGGTTTGGTAAAAAGTTTGGGCTCCTTGCGGTTGACGAGGTCTTTCGGCTCACTGAGAAGAAGAAAGCCCTCTCGGAGTCCCTCGTTAGCACAGTGCACCGTCCGATGCGGAAAGCCCAGGTCCCCTCCAAGTCCTTTGTGGTTCAGGCGGAAGAGGTCGCGGCTCGCCCGCTTTCGAGCTCGGCCACAAGAATTGAGCTCATGGATGCCTTTATCTGTGGCATTGCAAGGTTCCAGCTCGGCTCCAGTGCCCGCTTCAGTGACCTTCAACATACTAGCCCGGATACCCTCAAGGTGACCTCCACAACCATTGAGTTTTCAGCATGGCAGAGCAAGACCCACTCGGCGGTGGCGATTCATAAAAAGCCGGTCCCACTCATCTGCCCAAAGTACTCCTTCTCGGGCAAGGACTGGTGGACTCCTCTCCTCTCCACTTGGCGCAAGCTCTCGGCGACCCCCATGTTTGATGCCATGGACTACCTCATCCCGACCGTTGGCAAGGACTATGACGGTTTCATTGCCAGGCCCGCCACCTCGCAGCGCGCTCTGAATTGGCTGCGCTCGGCCATGTCCAGGCAGGAAATCGACAAGGCCCTGTGGGAGGGCCTCACCTGGCACTCCTTCCGGGTGTTCATGCCGGACTGCGCCTTCCAAGCACACGTCCCTCGCGACCAACGGCAGTATCTTGGAAACTGGATGGCGGAGAGTACTGCGGATGTCTACACCCGGGAGAAGAGGAACGTGGTCTGCGCCATCTGGGAAAAGGTCACCTCGAACCTGGATCAGATCGACACGGCGGGCACCCGCACTTCAGTCATTGATCTCTCTCGCGAGGAACCGCAGCACCCCCTGGAGATTCCTGCTGCGGGTGCGCTCCCAGTCTCAGGTGCCAGCGGCCCTGAAAAAGGGAGCCCTCCGCGTTCAGTGAGGGACTCATCCACTCCTTCTCGCCATGCAGACAGCCCGGCGTCGAGCTGGCTTATGACGCAGATCCCGGCGGACGAAGTGCCTCCGCCTCAAGGACCTCTCACCCCTGTAGCCACCAAGGTGGCCCGAGGCAACAAAAAGCGGATCCACCTCTTGAATCAGGACCTCCGGGCTGTGGGTTGCGGTTGGAGCCCTTCTATGGACAAGGTGGAGGCCCTTAACGCCATAGACTATCAGGGCGACGTGAACTCCTACAACCTGTGTGCGAGGTGCTTCCTTCAGTTCTCCTTGCCGGCAGAGTTTCGAGTGGGGGATGCTCCCCCCGCGGGAGATTCCAGCGAATCGGCCTCCTCAAGCAGCCTGACGGATGACTCTGTGGACACGGCTTCGGAAGCGGAAAAGGTCACCTACCAGGACCTGGACAGGGCTCTGGCCTCCAAAGGCCAGCCTTAGATGGCCGACATCTTTCAGTTTTGGGGTTCTTTTGTGCCGCCCATCCTTCGGCTGTGGCTTCTTTCTGGACGGCACAAAATTTTGGAACTCTTTTCTGTACAAGGAGGGTTCCCGATCCACAGGTGCCGTAGGCCCTGAAGGAGGGGACCCTCCTATGTTTCGGAACGGCCTCATTCTTGTCTGAGGTCTTCGACCGAAGGAACATCCCGGGAGTCGGCAGCCACACCAATCCACCATGCAAAAGAGGGCTTGCGAGCATGGTCTTTTGGTGTGCCATTTTCATGCGGATATCTGACATTAGTTACTTGCAACAAAGCTTGCCGACTTGCAAGACTTATGTCAGGAGACGTCTGCCAAAATGGCTCTGCCATTTTGGCCCAAGATCGTGGACCGTGGGTCCTTCATAATTTGAAACCCGCCCTCCCTTCCCCATGGCGGCTTTAGCCAAGCCTCCTGAAACCATCCCAGATGCCTATGCCGACGACATCGCAGGGCTGCACTCGTCTGTCTCCACCCTGTTGGCAAGAAAACAGATCCCCTACTCTGTCCAGGCAGCATTGGCCAAGGAGGGCTACATTACTCTGGAAGACATCGCCGACCGCTGGGACGATGCGTCGGCCGCCAGAACCAATGGCCCCAAGGATCTAGGCTTTGCCAGCGGGACCAATGGTTTCACAGATCAAAGCAGCGCTTTCACTGCCATGCGTCTCTTTCAGGCAATCAAAGCGGCTAAGGAAATGACCAAGAACCTCTATGCACCTCGATCCAGTGTCACGCCTGGCCAGGCTTCTTCGGATCGATCAGGCCTCGAAGTGCTTTGTGACCGACACCAGCTCCTCACGGATTGGACTAAGGAAACGGGGCTCCCGAAGCCCAAACTTGAGGCCCAGGGAAGTGACAACCTTCTCAAGGCGCAGTTCCGCTTCTGCTCCAAAGGAGAACTCGGCTTCATCAATGCGAAATACATCATCAGCGCCTTGCCAGAGCTTGAAGAGAAGCCTTTTAAGACAAGGCGAAAAGTGACAGTAGACGGTTGGGACAAAGAAGAGGAGGAAGAGGAGCGGAGGCTCCCGACCACTCGGCGACATCTGGAAAGGATGCACCGCGTCTTCCGCAACAATCTTTCGATGTGTCTTCTTGCTTTCCCCCAGTTCTCGCAGTTCGATGCGTCTAAGCATGATCTTGATGATTGGTATGACTGGTTCTGGGGTCCGGACATTGCGGGGCGAACTCCAGCCCCGTCGGAGAAAACTCTCCTTTACGCTGAACGAAACGCGTGGAGAGCCATCCACAATCTGGTCTACGAGGGCAAATCGCTCAAAGAGGCCATGATGGAAGTTCGTGCTGATGCCCTCTTCTGGACAAGGGAAGTCTACGAGCGCGTGCCTCGGCCTGGGGAGAAGGGTCCGAAGGGCACTCCGAAGGGTGAGAAAGGCACTCCTTTCGCCAAAGCCCCGGGCAAGGGGTCCTGGAAAGGCAAGCAAGCCTGGTCGGCGTACCAGCCCGTGTATCAGCCCTTTCTTAAGCAGTCCACTAAGGGCAAAGAAGGTAAGAAGGGCACTCCCAAGGGCAAGGGCAAGGACTCCTGGCCCCTGAATTGGTCCAGGAATAATCCTAAGGGCACCCCCTTCTGCAGAGATTACCACATCAAGAAGCAGTGCCCCGGTAACTGTGGACGCTCCCACAACTGTCCGGTGAAAAAGACGGTTGGGTGTGCAATGCCCCTCCGAATGAGCACAGTCCGGACAACTGTCCCTACAAGTGAGGACTTCCAGTCCCAGGTGCCCGTGGCCCTGAACGAAGAGAAGTGTCGGAAGTGGAGACACGAGTTGCCCTCTCCACACCAGGTGCCCTTGGCCCTGAAGGAGAACCCCGCGCCAGGGGGGAACACCATTCATGTGGGCATGCAGCCCTCTGGTAGTACTCCCTCGGATGACAAGCCCTTCTCTCTCGGGCCTTGGATTGAGGAACATTACCGGGGCTCTCTGCCTGCAAATTGTTCTCCTGAATGGCTTAATGGGGTCCCCGACCGCCTGGTCCGGAGACTCCAGTGGTCCTCCTCCGATTGCACTGCCAGCATTCCTCAGGGTGCCATAATCTTGCCATTCGCGGGCCGTGAGGATGCTTCATCCCTTGAAGCGATCCTCCATGCTCAAGCCCCAGACCTCTCCTCGAGAGTTCTGGCCTTAGATTCCTCTAGGAAGCCCCCTGGTAAGGACCTCCTTAATAACACCCTGTTTGGGTCTCTCTGTACGTCGGCGCTGCAAGGAAGCATCTCCTTTGTGGGAGGATGCCCGGACCTCAACACCTGGGGTTTGGATAGATGGTTTCAGGACTCGGGTACTCTCCAGGCAGTTAGGTCCCGCTCGGCGGAGAATGCCTGGGGTATTGCCGCTCTCCCTGAGGCAACGCTCCACTCGGCGGATGAGGAGAGCACCCTGCTCCTTAGATTCCTTCTGCTTACATGGCTCGCCTTCAAGGCGACTCCGTCTAGTGCTACTGCTAAGGTCTTCTGTTTTCTGGAGATGGCTGAGGACCCTACGCGAAAACCACTTCTCCGTCCAAACGACGCTCCTCTTCGCGGCTCTGCGTGCTTGGACCTCAGATCTAGGTCTTGGTATTCTGCACTTCGATCTGTGTTCCTTTGGTTGGGTTGTTAGTCGTCCGTCTAGGGCCGTGACGAATCTTCCCCTCCAATCCTGGGAGGGTAAGACCTGCACACACACCCATCACCCCAAACCGGATCGTCCCGTGCCTGGGGACGCTCGACGACCTGAAGCCATGCTACAGTGTATCGCATCGGCACTAGCTGGTAAGCTTCGCGTCACAGGCTCTCCAGCAAAGGATTCACCACCGGATCCTGTTATCAAACTCCTTGCTGATCCCTCGCTGGGACAGGAGCGTCCTCACTGGGCGGCTCAAGGGTCAGCACCCCCTGGGGCGGCTGTTCAACCCTCCCTACCCTCACTGGGAGGGAAGCGTCAGACTGCTGGGTTTCCTGGTGCAGGTACCCAGGCAGGCGATCACTTGCTCGCTGCGACCCCGATGATTGGGTGTGATCGGCCTTCGACGCTACCGCTCTCGGAGAAGCTTGACGATGCCACAATGCGTGTGACCCATGGTTTTAAGGTTAGGCCCCTAAGGGATGGTGGAGGAAAGACCTCTCCTGGTAGGACCCCTCCACACCTTCGCAAAGGACCGACGGCTCCTGCTCTGGGCAAGTTCATTCGCGAAAAGGCGGGGCCGTGGGTCCCCTCTTTTCTAGCCTCAACGGCCGCGGGTGCCAAGCAGCACCCCTTCCCGGAATCTGTTCTCAACGAGATTCGTGATTTCATCATGCCCCGGCGCCTCCAACCGGATGCTGGACAGCCCTTTCACTTGGACGTGATCAGGAGACTCCTGTGTGACATCCAAGATGTCGATGCTGAGTATCCGCAGATACTCAAAGAAGGAGTCCCTCTTGGAGTGGATACCCCTACTCTCCAATCTCCGGGCGTCTGGCCCTTGAAATCCGAACTCATTGGTGAAGAGTGGGACCCGGTGGAAGCTCCACCCCCCACTGGCCATGCTAATTACTCCTCCGCGGACACATTTAGGGAGGAGATTCGGGCCACCTTTGTTGAGGAAACCCCCTTGGGCATGGTCATTGGACCGTGCACCCGCGCCGAGGCAGCGGCGCATTGCCAATGTGCAGAGGACGAGCTCTGCCCCTGCCCCATGGCGGGGATTGATGAGTCGGACAAGATCCGTTCCATCTTCGATGGGTCTAAGGGAGGTGCTAATCTCCGTATACAGCAGAATACAGTAGAGAAAACCACGGCCCCGACGGTCATGGACTGCGTCCAATGCCTGCACTGGCTTCGGGCATCTCGCTCCCGTGGGAAACCAGGCGCCCATGGCCCTGATCCTGAGGAGCATGCAACCTTGGCTACTGCCCCTGGTGCGACAAGCCAGGAACAGGACGGTCCGTCGGGTAACGCAGACTCCAGCGCCGGCTCCGGCCGACCCTGGTGCTTCCCGGGCCCTGACGAGGACTGGATCCTGCTCAAGGCTGATGTCACTAAGGCGCACAGGAGAATTAAGATTCTCCTCCGAGAATGGCGCTACCAAGTGGCTCAGCTTGGTGAGGAATGGTGGGTCAACGCCGTGGGCACCTATGGAATGGCCAGTGCCCAGCTCTACTGGGGAAGGATGGCTGCCATCCTTCTTAGGATTGTTTATGCTGTGTTTCCCGAGGTTGATTGGGGCTTTGTTTTTGTCGATGATTTTGCCTGGCTACTCCGTAAATCGGACTCCCCCCTGTTGGCGACAGCAATTTGCCTACTGCTGCTCGCCCTCGGTACTCCTCTGAGCTGGAAGAAGACCCTGCTTGCTGAGGTCAATACCTGGCTTGGCTTTGTCATTGACCCGAAAGGACCCTGTGTGCAGATGGCCCGTGACAAGCATCTTCTTGTCACCGGCATCCTTCATGAGCTCAAAAGCGGTAAAGCCATGTCGGCTTCTCAGATTGCTAGTGCTCTGGGTAGGCTGCAGTGGGCAACTACGGCCTGCCCCCTCACCAAACCGTTTCTCCAACCCTTTTGGGCTTGGAAGAAGGCCTGCTTGACTGCAGGTCGTCCGGGTAAACTCATCCGCGCACTCTCAACTCTGCTCCTTTCTCTCTTTGACCAGAAGTTCAGACAAGCATCGCCGTATGCCCCGCTTGCCATTTGGTCGGGGGCAAGTGACGCTAGCGCCTCAGATGATGGCAGCGCCTATGTTGGCGGCTGGCTCTCCAACGTGGAGTCCCCGTCCAAGTCGGAGGTCTTCTGGTTCCACTACCAGGTCACTGCAGAACGGCATCCCTGGGCCTTTGACAAGGGCTGCCCGAAAAAGCGCATTGCTGCCCTCGAGATGTTTGGCACACTGATCCTTTCTCACTTTCTCATGGAGAAGGCGCCTGCGTTCATCCCGAACCTCAGGCTCCCCCTGGTTAGCGACAACCAAGGGAATGTGTACTCGCTCCTGAACGACAAATCCAAGAGGATGCCAACGTCGGTCATCCTCATGGAGGTACTGTACCAGCTGCACCGGCATGGTATGCAGCTTGCCCCCTCCCACGTCAAGCGTGACTTCAACACGTGGGCTGACGATCTGACTCATCCCAACTTTTAAGGTTTCACTCCATCTCTATGCTTGCCGGTGGAACCCGTGCTCAAGCATTTTTCCCTCATCCGTTCTATCTTGGAAGATTGTATTTTCGATGATCCTTCTGACCTCACCCATGGGCCCGCGCAGGGCGCCCGGTGAGGTTGTGGCTGCCTCCCGTACAGGCTTCTTTCTGGACGGCACAAAATTTTGGAACTCTTTTCTGTACAAGGAGGGTTCCCGATCCACAGGTGCCGTAGGCCCTGAAGGAGGGGACCCTCCTATGTTTCGGAACGGCCTCATTCTTGTCTGAGGTCTTCGACCGAAGGAACATCCCGGGAGTCGGCAGCCACACCAATCCACCATGCAAAAGAGGGCTTGCGAGCATGGTCTTTTGGTGTGCCATTTTCATGCGGATATCTGACATATGTTGGTGACTTTCTCTTCACCATCGTGCTATCAGGAACACAGACAAATCAGGAGGTTATTCGTTGTCATGAACTGGTGCGATGGCTTTCCAGCGAATGGCATCGGTCAGGGTTGTGTAGACAGCTTTGTTCTGTTTTCGCATCCTGCATCACTCTAAAGCCGAGGACCTGCGAGATAACATTGTCCGGATCGAATCAGATTTTGCGCTGTTTCGCTTTTGACGATGCAGGCCGCGTGGCACATTGTCGGTTTGTTTAGGCATATGATGCAACTTGTGGCATCGTGGAGATAGCTTGTGAGATGCCATGGGTCCGACAAGCAGGAAAGTTTCTTTTTCACGTTTCAACAACATTTCGGCAACCATCACGAACTTATAAGCAGGAACCCCAAGAACAGAGAGCAATTTCCCTAGGATCACAAGAGAGCGTAGGGTGCAGGAGTGGCAGCATTTGGCACCCAAACCTGCTCCGATCCGCACCTGATGCTCTGAATTTGTGGGTTCTGCATGGGGTTGGAAGTTCTTACTTCTGCATTGCAGGTGTTGTGGAAGCGCTTGTAGGTCGTGAGGTTTCTTGGGGACAGCGACAGAATCCCAACAGATTTCCTACCATGATCCAAGTTTTGAGCACATCCTGAGTCGCAGAAGAATGTTGATGAACATTATCAATGAACATTGTGTCGATTGTCCATGAGGCTCCACGGCGTGGTGGCTGGAACTTGGCCCGACAGGTCACCACGTCGCGCCTCGGGCGTAATTCCCTGAAGGACTCAAGCCTTATGTGATCTGCAGCAACTTCATGTTACTATCCTTTCCTTTACCAAGAACATGCAGCACTGCCCACGCCTAGCACCATCTCGGAAGAGAGTCATGGTAGAGCTCAACTTACAATCTCGCACATCCGGCAACAGCCGCGAATCCTGCAGATTGGGTTTGCCCGCTGCACGGGAGCTAAGCGGTATGCGCTGGAAGCGATTGTTATTAGGTCCTGGTTGTAAGCGAATGCTAGTTTCATGGTTTTACAGATTGCTTCTGTGACAGTTCTGCAGTTGTACTCGTTTCCCTGTTGGCTCCAGGTTATGCGGGGTGTATATCTTGGTCCGCAGGACAGAAGTCCGGCAGAACGTGAGACGTGAGGCGTTTGCCAAGCAAATCGGCTCCCGGATGAGCAAATTTGTCATCAGGTATCCTCACTCAGTGCATCGTGAGTCCGGCACAAGTTTCTATACATTCTGTCCAAAGACACGACATAAATTCAAGCAAGTTACGGACAGGCTGGTATGTAGGCTGTACACAGGTAGGCAGGCAGACAGCCTCATATCCAGACGGCCAGACAAACGTGCACATGTGATTAAATTAGTGCAATTGGGTATCCATGGCCGTGAATGAACGGCTGCTGCCCCATGTGCTGATTGCCATGTGCGAGTCTGGGCCAGGCCTGACACTGCATATCACCCGGCTTCGCCGACATTACAAAAGCTACACACACCCCGTCACTTAGTGCTCTGACTTGCGGTTGCCAGAAATAGTCTCTGCCGACGACGGTTGGCCATCCGCAGCTGCGAGAATTGCGCATGCGCGTGGTCTGCCATCAATCTGTGCACAATGATCGCTCCAGCTGCATACGGTCTCCAATTCTGTGTTGGCGGCAGCCCGGTCTTGCTGCGACGACTTACACTTGTGTTGGCGTTCGACCCTCGGCCGGAAGTGTGTGTGACACCATCTGCATAACTTAATAACTGTCGGGCAAGTAAGACACGCAGGCAAGAATGCCAGAAAGACGTTAACGATAACACGCACACTCACACACAACACATTCAGCACCGCACCCGGCTGAAAATCCCAAGGGACGAACATTGCTTTCCTTGTGGCCGTGATACGTCTCCCGAGTCCCTGTGTTCAGTGATGGGTTGACGGCCACGAGACCTGCGAAGCTGGCATGCGGCAATGCCGTGACCTGAAGCTTCAAGAGTAACTATGTTAGCATCGCTTTGCTGTTCTCCGTGCAGGGGCGTCGGGTAGCGCAGAGATCGCAGGAGCAAAAGTGGCACGCAGCTTCTAGATGACTGCTTGCCCCACCCCACTCGGTAGCAGTCGTATGCCTACCTGACGGCGATTATCTCCCACCGCTTCGCTTCTGCTGCAGCCTTGTGGATCAAGACATAGTAGCGGAATAAAGAATGGGATGATGCAAGGAGTTGACCAAAGACTAGACGAATTCCGCCAGCTCAAGGCAAGCAGGTTTAGCGAGGCGATGAATCTCAGGAACTCAGGGCCGAGCCGCATCGCTGAGCAAGCAAGGCGGGACCAGAAAGAGCTCTGCGTCCTCGTGGAGCATCCGCATACTGATCCAGCACCCCTGCCTCTACTTGTAGGATTTGTCATGACGCTTCGGGACTGGCTAGTTTGAATCTGTCAAGAAAAGACATGGCTAGAAGAAGGAAATCTAATCTGCGTGTCACGCTTCTTGGCTGCAGGTGAGAAATTCTGGCATGTTTGACAGTCGGCTGCTGAGTCGGACTGTGCAGCTCTCGGCTTTTTGTTTGCTCTCAGAAGCTCCGAGGTCCTCACATAGAGAGAGACGAAGCACCACATCCGCAAGCCACCAGCCTCGTGCTGAAGCGCCTTCCACCGCGGTGCTCGACGAGTGTTTTGTTGGAAGTGTTGGACATCATCGCTGCCAGGCCACTAATTGCCATGCTGTGACTTGCTCGTCAATTCTGTCGCCCACACCCATAGCGCCCAGCAGTCCGAGCCCTCCTGACTCATGCCCACGAACCATTCCGCAAGCTCCCTCAGGCAAGACCAAGTCAAATCTGCAATCACACTGCTTGCAGCTGGAGCACGACTGGCACACATTGGCACACCAGAACGCGTATCGCTCGCACGGGAGCCCGACCTCGGAAAGCGCCAATGCACGGGACTGTGCCGGGAGCACGCCTGTTGCTTCATCCCCCATCCCCCTTGCATGTGGTGAGGTTGTTCTTCATTGGTCGTTGCTTATAATCCCCCCTGTAGCGGTGGGTGGATGTTTTGTTTGTTCGGACTGCCCTCTTTTTGCCTATGTGGATATGTTAACAGTGACGAGACTCGAAAAATCGGTGACTGTTTGCACTGTTGAGCCGTCGCAATAATAAGGTCAGGCTGCGGAAGCTGCAACAGTACCGGGCTAAACCCCAAGCCACCCCGTTCCTGTGACTCTTGTATGTTCAGACGCCGGGACGCTGTTAAGATCCAGACACGACAACCCTTGCGAGGACTTCCTGCCAAATCATTGTACATCTCTGCGGGCACTTTTGAGGCAACACGGCAATTTTCGAGGCCTATCTTGGCGACTCACCCGCAGCTTTCAGCTCACCCGGCTCTCCGTCAAGGCAACATCATGGGGAATGGGGCTCGAGGTAGATGCGACTGACACCATGCATGTGCAGCCTGCTGTGGTATCACGAATTCAGGAGAAACTCACCAGGCCGGGGAAAGAATAGTCGTATGCCAAACACCATGCGGCACTGTGGTGGGAGCATGATTCGAACTTCGGAAAATTACATACACGTCCAACACCCATCGACAACTTCAGCAACTTCGAGCAACTTGAAACTCCACAGATTTTGCCACGCTGTTCATGGAAATGCGGAGCATGTGCAGCGAGCAATCGCTGTGACAAGCCTCGATTCGCAGGTACGATTACGTTCACCTGCCGCTGGACCACCGCACCAACAAAAACATGTCGATGGCTTTCGTGAACTTTGTTGACCACGAGGACACATCGACGTTGTGAATCCAAATTTTGTTAGCGATCATGGCGCTCATGTTGCTGATGATCTTGTAGGCGAGGATGTGCATTCCTGCAACAAGTGACGAGCCTGCATAGCTGAAGTGTGTGTGTGTGTGTGTGTGTCCAACCTCCAGGAGGCATGCGTCGCGTTTCGGCGTCTGTCGCGGCCGAACGATTTTCCGGATGCCTTCGCTCCGAGTACCAAAGCCGTCTGGGGAGCGATCCACGGTTTGGGGCCGAACTTGGCTCACTTCGTCGTGCGTTATGGGCCTGCTGCGTTAGACCCACCATGTGCACCGCTAGTTTTTCTGAACCGTCGGTGTGTTCCGCGAACGCAGACGCTCTTGCGGAGCCTCGTCTGCAAGTTGATCTGAAGGTCGTGCGAGGCCAAGCAACAATTTTGAGGCTTGTCTGATCCGTGTGAAGCTGCTACTGCACGAGAGCTCTGCCACCCATGCCTTTGAAGCATCTAAGCTTCACGGTCACAACTTGGCTCGGAGAGAATCAAGCGGGTTTGTGAAGCTCGAAGTTGCAGTGAGTGAATCTGCTAGAAGCAGCTTCCCTGGCGTCTCAGGGACTTCGTCACTACGGAGATGCTTGAAGCGGCCACGACGTTCCTTCAATCCCAAACCTCTACCGTTTCTCCTTTGGGTACTTTTGGTGCTGTCAGTCGAGGCCAGCTGGTCAGCAAGACATCGGCTGTGCCTTTAAACCCTTGTGGCTTAACGTAGTGAGAGCTGCCAGCGAGAGGTGAAGCACGGGCTTCCACCGGGAGCAGGTCGGAGATGGCCCGTCAGAGCATGAGTGCCCGGGCCGGGCGTGAGCTATGGGTCCTTTCACTTTTCTTCGACGGGTCGGCTCCTTCAGTCTTTTATTCAACCTTGCAGCATCTTAGGTCTTTCTGAGATTGCTGCCGAGCTCACTGGCATTCCAAGTTACTCAAGAGACGGTCACGCGGTGTATCAGCTCTGAGCGATGGTCCTGGCAGAGCTGAATGTCCTTTCGGCTGAACAAGCGCTTGAAGTCGGCATGCGCAGCTGGGTCATACAGCGAACCATAATCATCGGAAAGGCAACAGTGCCAGTAGAAATGTTCCCGCTGTCCCACAAGATACTTTAAGAATGGCGATATCCACAGCCACAGCCGTAGTGGTTCCGGCAGAGAGGGGCCGAACCACGGCAACGTCCACGCTGACCACGTCCACAAAAAGTCAACCCAACGAAGCACCACGACACGGCACGGCACAGCCCAGCGCAGCGCAGTGCAGCGCCGCGGCACCCCACACCACCCGAACCCCAACTCACCCACCACCACCGCCACCGCCACCGCCACCGCCACCGCCACCGCCACCGCCACCGCCAAGACCACCACCCGTTGCCGCCGCCGCTCCACCCCATCTCCATCCACACGCATCCCACCCCCCAACGCCCTCGCCGCTATGCTGTGGTCGCTGTGCTGTGGTCGGGCCGTTGGTCGATCGATCGTTGTGCTCTCTCGGGTTTCTCCGGAGGGCATCAAGGCTTTCTCTAATGTAGAAATACCATTATCCGACTTGGCCGGACATTGATACCGAAATACATGTTTTCTGGATGTTTACAGTGTCTGCTGGGGATTGCTAGGGTGACGGAGAAGTAGATGCAGCGGTGGAAGAGGGTTCTATGCAAATGCCTCAAGTCTGGGTCGCAGAAGTTTTTGTTCGCCTGTGGTGCTTCACCTCGCTCGATAAGGGTGGTCCAGACTGCACACAGCAGAACAAGCATATGCCAGCTTATGATTCTGGCCAGTAGCCTCTGCAGCACATGACATTCCGGCTCGCCCTTTCGTCGCATGAAGCTCTCAGAAAAAGTACGAACGTATCTCAGCTGAGGTTCGTCGAACTTGGAGCCCAGATCCAGATTGGATGGGGGCAAAAATGTAAGGATTTCTATGAACGTCGCTGACACCGTTCCAACAAGTCTGAGAGGGGTCCGCCCCAGTTGCCTGTTCCGAATATAGGCCGATGTTCAGACGGCAGTGCCAGACGGCTCAGCAAAATTGTGCACAGTCTCATGACCCTTTTGGGTCCTCACATTAAGAGCCGGAAGTGAATGGACCCGGCTCTTCCCTTTCCATTTCGTGAGTTCGTGAGTGAGATTCTGGTTCTGCCCTCGCATATACCCTCTTTTCTTTAAGTAGAAAACAGGATTTGAAGCCTCACTCATGAACCGGCTTGGAGGCCGGCATTTTTAGATGTTTTGGAAAAATATTCTCGAATTTGGCATGGTAGAGATGTTAAAGCCATGCCCAGCGGCTTGAAGAGCATCGTTGAGGCACTTGATTTGCTCCCGCCAGAGCTTGACCTGCACCCTGGCCGATCATCGCAGTATCAACAACCCGCTCGTGCGACGGGAGGCGCATGGCCACGAAAAAAGTCAACCGTGCATTGTCCACGGGTCTGCCTAGTAGGCCCAGCTTGACACGGGTTTTCTGCGGCCTCATCTTGTGCGATTGTACTATCGCAGAGCGGTTGTGCTCAAGATCACTCCGAGCCTACAGCTACCATCGCTTTGTCGACTCGGTTGCCGTTTCCCTAGATTTGCGTTTGACTAAGGGATGTCTTCTGACAATGCATGACGTTGTGAGGAAATGGTGCTTACAGTACTTGGTCGCGCAGCAGGCTGCTCCGAAGAACGTCTGTGTGGTTTTGCGGTGATCGTATCCTTTTCCTGTCCAGCTCGTTGTGGAGTGCTTGGACGCATCGGGCAACCGGCCGCCGTGCCACGTTTCAAGCGATGACTTACTTGTGAGTGCATCGGCTAGGCTAGGTAGGTTCGAAGTACAGAAGGGATCATCTGTGGATCGCCTCGAAAACTATTTTTGCTTCAGCCAGGGCCTGGGACTTGGTTGATCGGTTGGGACTTGCCTGACACTGTCAATATCGAAAAGGGTTTTCGTTTCCACAGGTTTGTACAGGTTGAATTTTGCCTTGTGGCTGGCTGGTTAGCTTTCTCTCTGCTCGAGTTAGTCTGGTTATCTTTCAGCTTACTTCTTTTTGCCGTCCGTCTCTCGGTGTCGCCCGCAGCCCGGCGACTAACGGCCCGAGAGTGGGCTGAGTTCCAAAGTGTGCCAGGCACGGGCACAGGCCGCTGCACGCTCTTCCCTAGGCCTCACGACGAGGAGATGCCATCACGTCTCTGTCTTCTTGCATCTTCTCCAGATTTCCCGAATCTTCTTGTGTTTCTTTGGCGATCTCTCTTTCTCTTTCTCTCGCTTCGTCACACACAAAAGAGACAGCTCATAGAAAGGAGCCTCAGCACGTCTCGGCAGCTTCTGGGCGACTATGACTGGAACATGGGCGTGTCGAAGCCTCGATGCTCAAGTCAGTGGGTAAGGTTTGCAGATCGATTTCGCACATGATGCGGAGGCCAGGCAGCCGCCTCCGCAACCCGGACCCTTCAGGTGGACTTCCGCAAGCTTTGCCTGCAAACCGAAATTCAAGAGTCTAGCGACGCTGTGCAGCTTACAACGATGTGGCGCCTTCGATGGGCTTGGGATGGTGGACTTTGATCGTGTCATCTGCCGGGGCCCAGAACAGAAGTGCACGTCTCACGGAGGCTTTGCTTCAGCAGGGCCCTTCGGCACATTGTGCGGTTCGTCCAGGTGTCTTGTTTCTTCTGGGGCAACTCGTGTCGAGCTTAGTTTCTGTCGGTGTCAGCAGCGCCCCGTTTCTGCCTCTCCTGTCACGAGAGAGGTACGATCATTCTCGTGGAATCACAGTTGCCACTGGCATCTTTGGCCCCCTCCTTACGCATGCAAGCTGTTTTACACTTCTGTGGCATCCAGTGACATGGAAATTGAGACACATGTTGCCCTTGAAACTGTGCCCCATCGTTGGAGGGAGTGGCAGAGCTATCAGGTCCCAACATGCCCATCTGAGCCGGGCCCATTTCACGGCGGCAATACGGTGTTGCTTCCCTGCTATTTTGCCATACGTGCTCATGTTTTGCATGTTGGTGCTTGAATGTGCAGCGGGAGTGACACCGCCTGTCTTCCACGATGCTGAAGCTTATCACCTGGACTCGATATGGGGTTGCTTGTGACACCGTGTATCGCTCAATCGAAGTCGTCAGGCTGATGTCAACCTTGTCGTTGTCCCAGCTTTCTTTTTAGAAGGACGCATGCGTGTGGAGAGGGCGAAGTGACCAAAACCCTGCGCCTCTAGCAGTTTTTGTGCCTGGCTCATGTCAACTTCTTGCCTGCCAAGTTGCGCAGGTGGTCCAAGCAGCAGTTCGACAAGACGGTCATGCGTTGCCCGGATCCACAGAGTTCAAGATGGGAACTGCCTGTTCACGGAGTTACGCTCCCCCTTCGACTGGAGGCAGTATGCCAGCACAGAGCTGCGGAATGACAGAGATGTTGTCCTTGAAGCGGTTCGGCAGGACTCCTGGGCTGAATTGACTCTTTCCTCCTCCTCCTCCTCCTCCTCCTCCTGTACCATTACCACCCACCACCAGCACCACTACTACGGCGCCTACCCCTGCCGCGACCACAAACCCTTCTGTGCTATCACCACAGCCATTCCGACCTCCGCGGTACTGCTGTAACAGACTTGTGCGTGTTTGTGGACATGACATCTGTGTCAACTCGAACATTCTTTCCATATCCCTTGTCGTCGGGGGTCGGCATTGGCTCAGCCGAGAACAACTCGGGTTAGGAGGCGCCCAAAGTTGAGCGACGTTGAGACTCCGAGACGATGTTTGGTTCTTCGCTTCAGGTTGATCTCAGGCAGCTGTCCAGCAGGGGAGTGCGAGCTCGTCCAAGCTCGCTAAAGACGCACACTCGGCACATACATGCAGGGCCCAATTTATCAGCTGCACCTCTCGAACTGCCATGAAATCGACTGCACTTCGGATGTCCGGACCGGATAGAATGTTGCTCATATCGTCTAGCGTGTGCAAGGAAGCGCAATAAGGTGCCACCGCAGCTCTCTGTCTATTCGGGCCTCAGACTGCCTCGGCAGGGGGGCCCCACACAGCGATGCACCATTCGGCCGAAAGACTTGGGCGCATCATCTTGATCTTGACATTCTTGACCATATGTGTACCTTCGGTGCGTCCAAAAGTCAAGAACGGGCTGGGGCCGTTTTTCATTGTCAGGATGGCCATGCCTTGGTCTTCGCATCGCCTGCCATGAAGGAGCTTGCGCAAGTGTATATAACAAGCAATTTCGGTTCTTGGCTTGCCCATGCTGATCTGTCGGGCATCTTGCCAGGCACGGAAGGATGTTGTCGTGGAAGCGGTTCGACAGGACAATGCAAGTAGGGCCTTTGAGAGGAGCAGATGCAAAGTCTTGCGATGTTCTGAGACTGGACATCACAAAGGCAGAGCCCATTACAGAACACAGGCAGCTTTGTGTGGGAGCGCAGGATGGCCATGCCATGGTCTTTGCAGACCCTGCTCTCAGGGCAACTTGCCATGCAATGGTCTGCTTGGCTACAGGCACTGTATGTCGGCTCAAGAGTGTCACGCTCCGAATCCTCAGGCCGACAAGGACGTTGTTCTGGAGGCCGTCCAGCAGGCCGATGAAAACTCGATCGAAAGCGGTCTGAGGCGCGACCATGCTCCTCAAATCCTGCGCAGGATGGGTATACGCTGAGTTACGCATCCATGGATCTGAGAGCTGACCGTGAAGTCGTGACCCAGGCCTTGTCGCCGCTTGAAGGCCGTTTGTTGACAAGTTGAGACGTCCCCGTCGCCCCCGCAGGCCGTTGGGAGCACTGGCTATGCCTTGCTCTTTGCACACGACAAGTATCGGAACGACAAGGTCGCCAAGCAGTGCCTCGCATCTTGCCAGGTGTGTCGTCCGTTCTTCCGCTGGATTTCCAGGCTGTGGTTTTTGAAGCTGTCCAGAGCAACTGGCAAGCTCTGGGCTATGCTTCAACTGAACTGAGGCTCGAGGGACTCTGGGTTAGGGACGTTGACAACTAGTTTTCGTAGACTGTAGCAGATGCATGCCTGCTGTCGTTGCAGCGCAGGAAGGACAAGGAGATCGTGCTTGCTGCAGTTGCCACAAACAGGCCAACTCCGAAAGGCACTTAACTTCATCAACTTCCGCCTGCCGTTCGGAGGCATGCATTGGCCATGATCAGCGAGGAGCTCCTACGAGATCCCGATGTTGTCAAAGAGGCCTGCATGTGGCGTGGCATATCATGGGCGGCCTTTTGCCTCTTTTGGGGTCCCCCCGGCAGGCTCTGAGAGCAGATGGCCATGCGCTGGTCTACCTGAGCGAGCCGCAGCGCGCGCAGAAGGCGCCCTGCGGCCGTGACTCCGTGACTCTCTGGCCGCCGCATGTCGTCGAAGCTTTGGTCCGAATCGAAGGACGTGGTCACAGCAGCCGTCAAGCAGGAGACGATGTGCCCATGCCGGCCTTTCCGTCATTTGTCTCGAATGCTGCAGCTGATGCGTTGTCTGATGTGAGGATGGACATGCTGTGTCCTATGCATCAGATTCGTGAGGATCCTACATGAACTTTCAATTATTGCAGCTGTCTTCGGGCACACGAGCATGCCAAGGATGCAGCGAGAGACAGCCATTGCATTGCAGGCTCAGTCGTGAGGTCTCGAACATGCCTGGTAGTGCACTCACCGAGCTCCCATAGACCACAGGCCGTTGCAGAGGATGGCATCACGCTGGGTTTGCTGCCAGACGAGGCTCGCAATGCGAGCGGCTGAAGGATTCGGCGAATCTTGGGAAATCTTGGTGTGCTGAAGGTACGCGCCAACAAAATGGTTGCGCTGCGTGCGGTGGAGAGCAACGTCAAGGCTTGCGGCCTGCTATCCAGTGCACCCGCTCTGCAGAATGGCGGCATGTTTGCTCCGGCAGGCCTTCCAAAACGTGGCCGAGGTCGGGCACCTAGGTCAAGATACCACCTCCACGAGGGTAGACCCAAGGATTATGTAACCTATCAGCACAGCACAATATGCGATAATGCACAATCAATGAACAATGAGCAGCAGCGATTGTGGAAGTTGCAGCTGGCTCTGGTCTTTGGTTGGTCGGTTTTGGAAGCAGGTCTGTCTTTGCTTGCAGGGGTAAAGCGCATCATTTAGTTTTGTCTTTGGTCCCCGGCATCGACAGCTTTTGCCTCGAGAAAGCATGTCCGACGTGTCGACTTGTTAGTTTTTTCCCCTTGTTTTCACTTTGCAACTTCAAGCCGCCTTGCAGGCCTGTGAGCCTAGGGATTGGACCACTTGCTTCATCTCGGTGATTCTCGATGATCTGTTCGCATCGTGATGCATTGATTGTGCATGCGAGTTGACCTGAGGATCTGAAGGGCGATCCCGACGTCAGGGAGGCGGCGCTGGCTTCTGAGCGCTACGCCTTGCTGAATGCAGTGAAGGCAGGGAAGGAGCCGGTCAGACCAGTGGATGTTCAGAGGGAAGACTGGAAAGGGGACCGCAGAATTGCCGTAAGCACGACTGAAGTACAGCAGCTACTCGTTGGCAGAAGTTCGTATAACAAAGTGTTTGACGGGCGGCGAGGCGGTCGGGCTTGGAAGCACTTCTCATCCTCAACAGAATTCAGGGTGAACATCTCGTGATCTGGGCCCAGTAGGGTGATGGATGCTAAGCAGTGGAAATGCACTAGGAAATAGCTGACTGCGATCGCCGCAGGAGTCAGTAACCATGCCGTGAAGGGACAGACAGATATCTCAAACAACGCTAGGCGATGAGAGAGTTCAGTCAAAAGGACTATGCAGCCTGCTGAATTCGAAACCGCAAGCCGAGAAGTAAGGGCAAGACAAGTGTGTTCCGGTCTTGCTCGGATAAGTGTAAGGAGCCGAGGCTCGTCAGGGGATCCCTCGTCTCAACGTGCAAATTTGGGGTTCAGCATGCAAAGCTCGGTCTCCGAGATGTAAACTTTATGGTGCTATAATGGTAAATAGTAAAGTAAAGTAGTAAATAATGGGTTGTAGAAGAGTACAGTACTGAGATAGTAAAATACTAAATCCTGGCTCAACCGGCGCAGGTCGGTTTCCGAGACGCAAACCGGCTGGGGTCGTGGTAGAATAGTATAATTGTAAATAGTAGAGTCGTTAACCGCAGAATAGTAAATAGTAGAAGAGTACAGTTCTGAAACAGTAAAATAGTAAAATCCTGGCGCAAAAGGCGCAGGTCGTTTCCGAGATGCAAAACGTATTGGTTCAACTGGAACAAGTCGGTTTTCGAGATGCAAACTGCTTGGTGCCATGATGCATCTCGGGCACGAGCTTTGCATCTCGGAAACCCATGCTTGCATGTCGAACGCCTCGGTCCCGCTCGTCAGTGCTAGAATGTACCGTGCAGCGAGGGTTTGCGGGAAGGTCGATGGCTACGCACTTCGATCAGCTTCGCAGCGCATGAGAGCGGATCGGGCAAGGGTCCGAGCATTGAAAGAACTTGGCTGCTCGTGGATTTTGCGGTCCCGATCCGATGGCTGTCAGGAGATTGTCTTGGCGGCAGTGAAACAGAATGGCAAGGACCGTGATCAAGAGCATGTCGCTGTTGCAGACGCTCGGTGTGTTTCGTTTTCCCGATCAAGCGTCTGTACAGGTCCTCGTTTTTGCGCCAGAAGAGCTTCGCAAAGACAGAGAGGTGGACTTCATGCTATCCCAAAGGATAGCGGAGGGATTATACAAGCTGACAGCAAGGTCGCATCTAGTCATCAGCATTTGGGCTTGGCAGCAGGTGGTTCTGGCAGCCGTGCGGCAAAATGGCAAGGAGGGGCACAAAGATTAGCAGCTTTTCTACTCGATAGTGAGTGCCTTCACGAGCTCGAATGGAGGCCCTGGTGTTTGCTCATGACTGCCTCAAGAGCGATAAGGAGGCATATAGCAAGCAGCGTCATTGCCCACCTCGCCTGACGTTCAGCAAATAGTCAGGTGGTAATGGAGGCGGTTGCTGAAGGCGGCCACGTTGCGCCGCGACCCTCAGTCGCTCTGTATTCCAGGTTTTAGTGCACGCATTCCAAGATAGAGAAAGGCTGTGGCACGCATCAGAGGAGCTGCAGAAGGAACTCCGTTGAAACCTTATCCTGTGAATTGCACTTGTGCTGCAAGATTGCTGAAGAGTGATGCATGTCTGCAGGACAAAGAGATTCTGCTGGCCGTGAAGTGAGTGGTTTGCCAGTAGCTCATGTACAAGTACCACGTACGGTACAGGTACAGCTATGTGCAACTAAATGCAAAGCTGCTGTCCAGGCTAAGGAAAGGTATTGAAAAAAAGAGAGGTGCCATTTAACGTGTTGTCTGCTGCTCGCTACTCTCTTTCGTGCTTCTGGAGTATGGCTGTGGCCGAAAAATGAAATCCCGATGGCCGCTTAGCACCTGCACCTATAGTGCAAGGGTCGTGAATAGCTTGGACCATTCCCAGCATGATGAATGCAATCTTGGGCACAGGCTGATGTGGCCAAGATGCGCAGCATGGACAGGCCAGTGCAATCAAGCAAGGCTGCGATTCGATAGCGACAATGGCGGGCACAGCGAGCAACCTCCGCCAAGGGAGACCTTTGGTGATGCCCGCCGACCTCCACGCCCTGGCGGCATGCGGAGGAACCGTGCCGGCAAGGGCAAGGCCAGGAAATGTTACAGGGCAACAGCAACCAGTTTGTGGAGTACGTATCGTCACCAATCTGAAGTTTATCCTCTGCCGCTTGAACATCCATACATGTTTTGAGTGAACTCAACCTTTCAAGCACGTGCGGAAGAAGGAGTAGAATAGGCTCCGCTGCCATGTCTCGGACGGAGCGCGCAAGCAGCATTGCCTTTTCTTGAGCCTCCGTAGCATGCATGTCTTGCTTCAGGGCTTCCGCTCCTAAAGAGATGGACATCCTGGTGCTGGCCTCATCCTCCTCAGCCTATTGCCTGACCTGCTGATCTGTGCCCGCAAAGCGAGGTATCTCCCATCTGTACACATATGGCCAGATGCTTAGACATTCGGCAACTCGCGCCGTCTTGTGAGCAACAGCCTTTCCGTGAGCTTTGCTTGCTGCAGGCTCGGAAGGTAGACATGAAGGTGTGCGGTTTTGGCTGGACCCGCGCAGACCTGAAGTGTTTGTACGCGGAAAGAACCGGTTCTTAAAAAGGAGGGGAGTTGTCGAAAGCCCCGCTGGTCCAGGACACGTCAATGGGAGCAGTTGCAGCTAATGCAAAGTGGGAGTCTCTACGCTTCTTCCTCACTGCAGTATGACAAGAAGCCATGATGCAAGTTTTGGCTCAAATGGCGACATTGGTTGTCACCCTATCCTATCAGGTGGAGGTGTGTTCGTGGTTCTTGGAAGGAACAGCAACAGGCGCACTGACTTGAATCAAAAGCCGTTGATGCAGGGAGGCAGGCATGCAGAAAGATGCAACGGATCTCCATGCTGCCACGGGGAAGCGCAACGGGGGCTCAGCGTGGACTTCGTGTTGCGGGCACCGTCCGTCAATTCCAGTTCGGATCTCGCAGTTCAGTCATAGTGACGCCGTGACGGTTTTGTCCACCGCTCCACGAGTGCAACGGAGTCGGGGGCTTTCAGCTGAAGGATTTTTCTCGGGCTTGCCGCGTGACAAAAGCGAATGCGGCACAAAATGCATCTGTTCTGATCTGTCTGCATTGCCGAAGTGAAGTGGCGAAGCGGCGAATGTGTGCATAATGGCCGCGGCTAGCCGTTAATGAAAACTTCAGCATCTGGGCGGGGCCTGGACAGCTGCTGAATTGGAGGCACGAGTCGGCATGAGTCCCTGAGACACGGATCGATGGTGGACGTTGCGTTTTGGCAGGCCCATGGCTGTGGACAGCCTTGACTCTGCCGAGAAGGCCGCAGCGCGCACCGTGAGATGGGCATGCAGGCAACTTGCGTTCAAGGCAGGAGAACCCGACGTAACCGATGACGTCAAGGCCAGGACTTAACCATGCAGACTCGTCTGATCTCTAATCCAGTATTCCAGTTCAGGACGATGTCAGGGAAGCAGCGACCGAGGAAGAGCAGCTCAAGGCCCGCCCAAACCGGTTTTCAAGGAACTCGTACGAGTTTTCACGGCCCCGCATGGCAGGCAACCTTAGATGGTGCATGGCAGCAGCTGGAGGTGCTCTTCAACGAAGTGATGCATCCGGGCCAGCGGCTCACTGGGCTGATTGCTTGTCATTTTCAGATATTCGCTAGGGGACAGCTCGCGTGCCCAGCCATCCACGCTTCCTGGCGTGGAACGTGGAATACTCAGACTTCGAAGAACGTTCTTGCCTTCAAGAGTGGGAGATGATGGGAGTTGGGAGATAGACCGATCTGCAGGGCTTCGGTCATGTAGCAAGCTATCCGGAGCTTCTCCGCATCGAGGCCGGGGAGTTGCATTCTGTGATCTGATGGGATGCCATGTCATGGCGAAGGTGTGCCGGTCGGGGGATGAGAAGCCGGTGGAGCAGCCGGCAAGTCTGAACCGCTGCTGTGCACTACAAGATGTAGGGCAGCTCAGCGCCAGGGACTTCAAGACTACGATGGGGTGCAGCTGGCCGCAATGTCGGAAGGTGCATCAGAGTTGCTCAGGAATGCCACACAGAGCTTCTTATTCTTAATGCATTTCTGTGCCAGGTGCCTTGTGCCTAGCTGCCCGAAGCACTGCAGCGAGGGGGTCCGGGCCACGCGTTCCAGACTTCGGAAAAATCTGGTCACGGCCGAGCGTGTGCCATTTCTTCAGAGGTCTCGCGTGTTGATACGCCCTACGCATCGCTGGGAGAAGGCCTTCGGCTCGCCCTTTGGGCTCTTTGGGCTTCCCGGTTTCAGAGCTACGAGATGCTACGAGCTACTAGTATGGTTTGTGACAGTAGGCGCTCTTCTCCGCACCGATCTCTGACGAGAACCCCGACGCCCTTGCCTGCGGCGAGGATTTCGTGGCGGTGGGGGTCTTCAAAACCTGTGGTGAGAAGCGATGGTAGCGACAACGAACACCAGGTCATGACCTCATCACGATTGCTCCGCCTGCACGGCGCCTAGTTGCTCGACGGCTGAATGTCTTACTGCAGATAGATCTGGGGAACAGGTTTCAGCTGCTTGTGGGAAGGAGAGTTCAATGCACAGACTCGTTTCTAAGCTGTCATGTACAGCGGAGCTCTACGACAAATCCTAGCGATGAGGGACTGGTCGGGTAAGATAAGACAAGACTGGTTAGGTTTGAGAACAAGCATGGGATTCCACCACATGGCCAAGGGAAGCCCAGCAGCCCGCAATCGCGACAAGAATGGGGACTGGGCATCTGGTCGTGCGCAGTGCTTTCGGTGTGTTGATGGCTTGGAAGCCGACAGGGCGTGAGCGGTAGTCGTGGATCGTCAATCGTCACGAGCAGCCGTGGTCAGTGCAGCAAGGGCCACTTGCTATGGCTCATGTTCTGGTTGCCGGAAGGAAAAACATCCGGCAGCTCCAAGACAGATTCTGCTGCGTCCCTTGAGAGCGCTCGCCGGACATGAATGTAGTCTGGCTTGCAACAGCCGCTATCCATGGGCTGACGCCACAAAGAAGCAACAAGAAACAAAAGTGCCCGAAAGCCCGAGTGGAGAGAGTCAGAGACAGCAGCTGACAGAATGGCTTGCCATCGTCCCCAGAACTCTGTGCTAGAGTTATGCTGCTCGTTCATGGACACGACCTGCACTGCTGCGCCAAGGCCGCCAAGGAAGTTCCTGCATCATTGAAAGTAATGTTATGCCGAGGTCTCTTGATCTGTTGCAAAGGAAGTAACTGAAATGTTGAAATGCTGGTCATGGCGGAGTTTGTTTGATTTGCCATGATGTATGATGTCTCTGAGTTGGGAAATTCTCGTGCATTATCCACAGGGTTCCTGTCTAACGGCTTGTAAAGACTGGGAGTGGGTGGGGAGTGAGCCCGTGAGTGTCGCAATGAGGTTCAGCTTTAGTGGTCTTCCATTGGGCATGCGCAGCTTGCGGCAGTCTCAGCTTCGAGTCACCGAAGTTTGCAGATTCGGGACCTGCGACAGAAATCGTTCGTGCAGTCGTTCGTGTGGGTTTGCCATGCCTTTGATCGTTGAAGAAGCGGTTTTCAGTGGAGCATAAGGTCCAAAGCATAGCGAGTTCAGGAGGGGTCGTTGCACGTCTCACGCTCACCACACAAAGGCCTCTGTTGCAGACTTCCAGCAGTTACAGACTAAGTGCTAGGGGTGGGGCCGATTTGCCGTTCCAGGCCAGGCCCTGGCGTCGCCCTCGCAGCGCGAGGCAGGATGCTGCTGGCGGTCACACGACCACCTGGCACGACAGACGAGGACTCGGGATGAATTGGGATGGGTTTCGCGAGAGTTTTCAGGTGCCTTAAGGCTGGCAGTCATGAGTGCAAACCTCCACCAGGACGATGAATTGGATTTCCGATTGCTTGACGTGAGAGCAAGGCTCTCTCGGCTGTGTTGGCAAAGCATTCGAGCCAGTCACCAGTGGCCCACTCCGGAAGGATCGAGAGGGCAGGTGGACTGTTACCCCTCAGTGAGGGGGCTCGCCTGCGCTGGATCGGAATCTCCACGGATTTCGTCCCTTTGACGCTTGGTGCTGCTGGCCTGTGGCTTGATCATACGCTGCACTTGTGGCATCGTGTCATGCCGGCATTTTTGCCTGCCAGACACTTCTGGGGTGCTGCGCGCGCTTCTCGGGATCGGTGCTGGCTCCTGGGGTGGAAACGGACTGAATGCGGAGTGGACACCGGTCCTGTCCTTGGCAGACGAGGCAGGGCAGCCGTTTCCCCGTGGGCAACTTCATGCTGGGCATCCTTTACATAAAAATGATCATGCAGTCGAGCACCCAAGCTGCTGGTACAGGTACATGAGAGTAGGGTGGATGTGCCGTTGCCCCCGCTCACGTGACATGCCTTAGCCGTAGCCAGTCAAAGCGGTGGCAACAATCCCGACTCTCCTTTCTGTCACTATGGGGATCGCCAGAAGCGTCATGATCACGATCATGCTGATGATGATGACGATGCTGGTGGTGATGGTGACGATGATGGTAGTGGTGACGATGACGACCACCATCATCATCATAATCATCATCATAATTTCATCATTTTATCATCATCATCATCATCATCATCGTCATCATAGTCATCATCATCATAGTCATCATCATCATCATCATCATCATCATCGTCCTCGTCATCATCATCATCATCATCATCATCATCGCCGTCATCTGCCTCCTCCTCCTCCTCGCATATTCAGGGTCCTCCTCCGCCTCCTCCTCTTCCTCCTGCCGATCCTCCTCCCCGTCCAGAGCATTCCAGAGCAGAGATTTCTTTAGAGATGCAGCAAGGTAAAGAGTGTGATAGTCTCATACGTGTGGAGGTGCCGTTGTGGGTGGTCGATGCACCAGCTTGCAGCCTTTGTGTAGTGGAGCTCCTGGAGAACAGGGAGCCTTGGCCAAGACCCCAACAGGCAAGGATGCAGCCTGCAGGGGGGGGGGGGGACCTTGACCGTTTGAGCATGACCGCAGGCTGATGGTGAAGACGAAAAGTCCTGTCTGATGCCCTTCTTCGGCGTGGGAGGACGGGGTTTCAGAGAACGGAGGGCTGAGAGGCGAGTCAGCGTGGGAGGAACCGTCTCTCCGCGCCGACTGCCTTGGCGGATGACCATGGGATCCTTCCCTGCCGCCGGCGAGCAAATCGAGGCCACATTCCGTGAGCAGCTGCTTCTCAGGCACTTCCAGGACCGAAGGGCGGCCGAAAGTGTCGTCGGTTGCCGTCGAAGATGCCCTGCGTTCGTAGTCGAAGGACATGCTTAAGATGGACATGCTTAGCGAGCAGCAGCGACAGGAGGCTCAGTGAGAGACGACGCCTTCAGCACGTGCACGCAGAAAGTGCGTGTCACCGCGGGTTTCACTGCGCAGGCCGAAGCCTTGGCGAAGAGAAGCAAGAGTGGGGTGCTGAAGCTCTTCACGCAGCTCGCCAAATCTGACGAAGTGGAGCGCGAGGCACTCAGGCCCTACTGTAGGCAACTGGGATGCAAAGCCTGTGCGACTGACGTCAAGTGCAAAATTAAGAAGTTTCTGTTGAGGAGCTCATCATGTCGCGGGGCTGGGCACCTGCTTTCTTTTCACGACCCTACTACATGTCTTTCGGTGGTCTCTGCCTTGAGGATGTACCTCGCGAAGATGGAAGGCACGGCGAAGGCCCTGCACAGCGTCAGCTTGCCATGGCCGGCAAGGATCGCAAAGTTGTGTCAAGCTTCGAGGTCCTGGAGATGGCCCGCACTCTCGCCGAGAAGGCCAAGCAACACAAGCTTGCGGATGAGATCGCGGCTTTGCTACGACCTGCAGCGCGCTGTCCTTGGCGGGTCGTGTGATCTGGCACGTTGATGCTTGAAATGGGCAAAATCTCTCAGACGCGAAGTGTCAAGCTTGGTTACCTGCAAGGTCAGTGCCGCGGGTTGAGCTTCCGCCGCTTTTCAAGCCAGGCGAGTTCGAAGACGCAGGCTGACACCATGCAGCACGAATCAGCAGGATTTGCTCGGATTTTGTTGGTGTACATTCCGCACCTTACAATGTGCAGAAGGCCAACAAAGGGCCGAGACTGCCGAGAGGCCAGTTGCCCTTGAACACTGCTGTGATGTCGGGCTGCGGCGGTGGCAAGGTCGGACCCAATGCCTACAGGCAGCCGAAGTCCGGAAAGGCTGCAGACAGATGCCCAGGCCGAGGCGATGATCAGAAGACATCAGCTGACGAGCACATGCTCCAGTAGAACTTCAACTGGTAGCTGGTAGCTTGACCTCGGAGGAGCTTCGCGCTTCGGCCGCCATGCCAACATCCCACCGTTCCGCAGCACCCAGCGCACCGAGCGCACCCAGCGCACCCAGCAATCCCTTCGCACGGAAGCGACCAGGAACGGCCTCCGTCTCAGCTTGATGTGTTGCTGAAGAGCCTGCTAACTGCTAACTCTTTCGAGTCTATGAAGGTCGCGGGGGGCCGCCAGCCCGCGACTCCAATGGCTCCCCGGCAGATCGTTTGAGCATGATGCGTTTCATGTTGCCACGAGGCCCCGTGTCAAGCGTCTGTTGTCGGTCTTAGCTGTGCTGCTTGAGTTGAGGCGAGCGGGGCCAATCCAAGCTCCAAGATTGCCCGCTTGACGTGAGGGCACACGATAGTTGAAGTTCACAAACTCAGCCTTGCCAGCTTCGTTTGGCTTTGGGGCAGGATAATGGATGGTGCATTCTCTCGTGTATGCGCCGCAGCTGTGGCTAGGACTTTTCGATCAGGTTTTTTAGGTGGGTGGCGCAATCTGGCGGAGCCAATGACCGCATCGTGGCAGGTCACTTAGGACTCAGGCGTCAGCTATCTGTCCTGGGCGGAATCCTTTGATTCCAGGGGTGGAGGCTTACAGCGGGGAGCTGTGTGAGCTGTGTGCAAAAAGGGTCGTCCAGCAGGCTGGTACTTGTTGATGTAAAGTATGAATCTATGGTCTCTGCAAGTGCAGTGCCCGTCTGTTTGCCGACTTTGATCATTCAGTGAATTCAGTGAACATGTGCCAGTCAATATAGGCCGCGCAAAGCACCGAATGTATGATAATATGACCTGCGTTGTAAAGGATTTGCAAAAGAACGGGAAATGCCATGGCACCGTCGGGGCAGCCAGTCCTCCACGCTCGTGGGCTTGGCAGCAAGGGAAGCTCCTGGCATGCACATTGGCAGCCGCTCTCGAGCCCTAGAGCTAGAGGGCACGTAGCCTCCGAGGCATGTCTTCCCTGAAAAGCATGCGAACGTCCCACTTGCAAGCAGCGTCGGAGCCTCAAGCCCGGCTTCGTTGCGGGCTGTGCCTGTGTCTTCCAAGGTCGCTGCGGTTCGGGACGACTCTGACACTTCATCGGCCAGTGCCACGACCCAGCTCAGCGGCCGGGGTGGCGTGCATCATACGTCGTGGCACAAAGGTTGGGGGCATATCTGCTTTGCTCGCTCTTGTGTCGCTGCATCCTTCGCAGGCTGCCGAAGCAGAAGCAGTGTCCGACACACCATCCGGACTCGCCGGAATCGCGTCGGAGCCCCGCGCTGGAGCCAGGCCAGGGGTTCAAGGATTGCGCAACCGAAGCGCGACAAAAAGCCAGAGAGGCGACCGCAGACTGCAGTTCCTACAAAGTCCTCTCGGCTTTCCTCGGAGGTGCGTCGGTTTAGGATCGCCTGGGGACCCTGAAAACTAAACTGCCAGGGCTTCGCTGCGGCTATGTCTGCCCTGCGAACTGGAGCCGGCCCTGAGATACGGGACTCGAGACAGAGCCCTGGCGGCCGAAGCATAGGCAGACCAGGGCACGGTGGACCAGTGAACAGGGTGGTTTTTGAAGATTGAAATGCCGCAGGAAGCCTGGTTGGCCGCGGCCGCGGGGTTGCACACTGCGCGGCCGCTGCTCAAGCTCACAACGAGAGCATGCCGAGAGGGACCCCCCTTCCGAGATCAAGCTCTGCAGGCCCAGCTTGTTGCGAGCTGAGCTTCGGCTTGGAGCTTGAGATACTGTTTGCCTTGCGCCTGGAGGTGCCCTTGGGCGGTGCGACAAAGTGCAGGCAGGAGGAGTTCAAAGCGTGGTCCGCCCGCATCCTTGAATTGCACGCCGTCTCAGGCGGATGCTGGCGGAGGCTTCCCACGGCCAGTGTTGTCAACTCCAGTCCGACTCAGTAGCTGACTGGCTTGTCGTTTCGTGTGCATTTAGATGCCTGACTTGGTTGAACAGTTGGCAGGAGCTGTTGCCTCCAGAGCGCCTGTCGCGGCAGGACTGCTCTCTCGACTTGTCTCCAGTCTGCAGTGCGCAAGCTCCATGAAGGCAACTGCGATTCAGACAGCACGGTGCAGGAGAGGCCGGCATCTTCGAGGAAATCATTCGTGCGGACTTCAGCTTCGGTCCGCGCAGAACGAGCTCGGTGTTTGTGGCCTCGATGTGTTGTCCAGGCACCGATCAGTTTTTTGGCCCGATCTTGCAAGAGATCAAGGCTCAGCTCCCTGCCCGAAGGAGGTGACAGGGCCAGGTCCGGCTGCGAGCAGCCGAGCAGTGTGCCAGGCCAGCTACAAGGCGATCTTGCTCGACAAGAAACCGGCTAAGACCTCGTGATAGGACGGGTCAAAGCACACAGACACCATCGAAATCCCGCAGTTCGGTCACCGAGGCCTTGGATGGCAAGGCAGATCGGCACCGATGGTATCTTTTAGCCAACACTTCTGTCTCTTCTCCGCGATTCCTGACAGGCCAGTGCCGCGGAGGTTGCCGTGGATGCAGTGAGGAGGCATGCTCGCCGCGAGGATAATTCTACACGCATGCCTCGCAGAGTCAAATTCTGGCAGGTTGTGGTGGTTGTTGTTGTTGTTGTTGTTGTTGTTGTTGTTGTTGTTGTTGTTGTTGTTGTTGTTGTTGTTGTTGTTGTTGTTGTTGTTGTTGTTGTTGTTGTTGTTGTTGTTGTTGTTGTTGTTGTTTGTTGTTGTTGTTGTTGTTGTTGTTGTTGTTGTTGTTGTTGTTGTTGTTGTTGTTGTTGTTGTTGTTGTTGTTGTTGTTGTTGTTGTTGTTGTTGTTGTTGTTGTTGTTGTTGTTGTTGTTGTTGTTGTTGTTGTTGTTGTTGTTGTTGTTGTTGTTGTTGTTGTTGTTGTTGTTGTTGTTGTTGTTGTTGTTGTTGTTGTTGTTGTTGTTGTTGTTGTTGTTGTTGTTGTTGTTGTTGTTTGTTGTTGTGTTGTTGTTGTTGTTGTTGTTGTTGTTGTTGTTGTTGTTGTTGTTGTTGTTGTTGTTGTTGTTGTTGTTGTTGTTGTTGTTGTTGTTGTTGTTGTTGTTGTTGTTGTTGTTGTTGTTGTTGTTGTTGTTTTGTTGTTGTTGTTGTTGTTGTTGTTGTTGTTGTTGTTGTTGTTGTTGTTGTTGTTGTTGTTGTTGTTGTTGTTGTTGTTGTTGTTGTTGTTGTTGTTGTTGTTGTTGTTGTTGTTGTTGTTGTTGTTGTTGTTGTTGTTGTTGTTGTTGTTGTTGTTGTTGTTGTTGTTGTTGTTGTTGTTGTT
Organism: Symbiodinium sp. CCMP2592; assembly: GCA_905221615.1. Taxonomy (NCBI): domain Eukaryota; class Dinophyceae; order Suessiales; family Symbiodiniaceae; genus Symbiodinium; species Symbiodinium sp. CCMP2592. The sequence continues at coordinate 389,781 of CAJNDT010004846.1, forward strand.
GTTGTTGTTGTTGTTGTTGTTGTTGTTGTTGTTGTTGTTGTTGTTGTTGTTGTAAGCCTCTCGGCTCAGGAAAGGTCAGGCTAGTACAGTTGCCTTTTCCTTTCTTGCCATGGCATTTGTCAGCGCCTGAGCAGTCCCGGTCCCAAGTCCGGGAGGGAGTATTAGATTTACAGCTCTCTAACATCTCCCAGAGGTGAGGGTTGTCGGTATTGCGAAGCCGACATGAGCCGTACTCAACATGAGTGCTGCGAAACAGCCTAGTGGTTCGACCAAGCATCAGCCCGTTCCTAAAGGGAAGGGTAAACGCTCTTATCAAAGGGCAGCACGTAAAGCTCTGCTTGAAGGTAGTGCGGTCTACAAGGGAAGGACGATGTCGTCAACAGAGCTTGGAGTTGCTCCGGCACATGTAAAGCCCACCAATCCCGGCAAAAGGACTCGGCCTTCGAAATTTACAGAAGATAAGAATCTCAGCTATCTATCCTGGAACGCAGGATCTCTTACAACAGCAGTTTGGGAAGAGTTACTCTCCGTACTGCAAAGTGCCGCATTTCAGGATGTGAAGCTGGTAGCAATTCAGGAAACACACTGGAGGGGCTCTTGGCAATTCAGCAAGTCAGGCTGGCACGTGATCAGCTCTGGTTCCACAGGGGAGAAGGGAGCCGGGGTCCTCATAATGGTGCACTCCACGCTGTGCAAGTCACAGGATCTTCGCTACAACGAGGTTGTTCCAGGAAGAGTTCTCCAGGTCCGGGTGCCGAGCAACGGCATCTCACTGGACGTCTTCAGCTGCTATCAATACGTTTGGCGCTCTAAGGAGACTGTCGCTCAGAATAAGGAAACCCGGAAGCAGACCCTTCATGCCCTAAGTAAGTCCATCCGAGCTGTTCCCAATCGCAACACTCTCCTTGTGCTAGGAGATTTTAACTCCTCGCTCAAAACCGACAACAAACACGTAGGGCCATGCACGATCCAGGCTTGCAGACTCGGGCATCGCGGATCTAAGGATCTCCAGACCCTACTGTCGGAGCACCAGCTAGTCGCAACCAACACTTGGGGAGTGCGTAGACCAGCCACCCACGAACAAGGCAATTCTGTTTCACAGATTGACTTCTCGTTTGTCAGGATTGCACAGTCCCAAGGCCCCGCCAGGTTTTGCCGGCCACTAAGGACCTTCCCAGTTGCATCCTGGAGGGATGGTAGTAGGCAGTTCCCCCTTCTTGGTAAACTGAGGCACAGCAGGAGATACTCCGCCCAAGCCTCAAAACCCTATGACCAGCAGGCAATGGAGGACTGCTACAGACACCGTTCCCCGAAAATACAGGCATTTGCCAGGGAGGTAGACTCCCTCCTTCAGGATCATCCCCCAACCTGGCAGAGTCTCCATCAAGCAATGAACTCAGCCCTCGCGACTCACTTTCCCAAGAGAAAGGAAGCAGCACAAAGATCAGATCTCAGCATCTGGGAAGAGCGCTCTGCGTTGCGCTCACTCCCACTAGCAGTCAAGGTCTTAGCAGAGTTCTTGCCCGAGCTGCAGGTCCGTATGGTGTTCCGATGCTGGTGCACGTTTTCCCAGCAAAGTGCACAGGCGAGGGTAGCAAAGCGTCACAAGCAGGAGCGGCGGCGGCAGGAAATAGATGAACAACTCCAGCAGGCAGAGCTTAAGTCCAAGCACGACGGGAGTCATTCCCTTTACAAGGTAATCAAGCGCTTCAGGTCGGGGAGGCCCCAGGAAAGAGTTCAGCTTCGTGATTCTGAGGGTCGCTTCCTTACTGCCAAGGAAGAAAGAAGACAATTAGAGGAATATTCCCTAGACCTGTTTGGAGCAGGGGATGACTTCCCGCTTTCAGGGATACAAGGCAGCCTGCGCATCACTGAGCAAGAAGTGCAAGAACAGCTTGGCACAATAAAGCTGGGCAAGGCGGTTCCTAAAGAGAGTCCTCCCGTAGTAGCCTGGCGCTCCCTAGGTCCCCAAGCAATCCGGCTAATCTCGGACACCCTTAATAGGGAAGTCACTGCAGGAAGGCTCTCGGACAGTGTCACCTCGTCACAGATCTCCTGGCTCCCAAAGCCTCCCAAGAAGCCAGACAAACCAACCTCACTCCGTCCGATCGGGGTGATAGCACCTGAGGGTAAGGTCCTAGCCGGACTCGTGAGGAAGAGACTCAAGTCTGCCCTCCAGCTAGCAATGACCGGCGTCTCTCAGTTCGGCTTTGTCCCAGGCAGGGGCACAGAGGAGGCTATCTGCAAGGCCTTCACACATGTGGACCAGGCCAGGTTCGGACATGCCCTCACCACTAGGGCTGCAGGTAAGGGACAACAGGGGCTCAAGCTCAGAGGCAGTCTCACCATGAGCGTGGACATGAGCAAAGCTTTTGACACTGTAAACAGGCTGCGATTAAGAGAGGCCCTGGAAGCCGAACAAGCAGATCCTGTTCTGATAGAGGTGGTAGGCCATCTCCACATCAAAGCCTTGTACAAGATGACAGCCAGCGATCAGAGCTTTGAGATAGCCACACGCAGGGGAATCAAGCAGGGATGTAAGCTAGCACCCTCTTTATTCGCCTTTGCATCATGGCTTCTCTTTAGGAAGCTCTCTGGGGAAATCAGCCCAGCAGAACTAGTGAAGCTCCTCACAATGTACGCTGACGATAGCTTGATCCAGTCGCATTTCGACTCTGAGGCCGGCCTCATGACAGCACTAGGGTACTGCGACCTGCTTCTGGATCAGCTGGTAGAGCTTGGTTTCAAGGTCAATCCGTCCAAGTCAGCAATTCTGCTACAGCTGCAAGGGGGCTCAGCCTCGACCATTAGGAAGAAACTCTTTCGCCAGGTCGAGGGAGAGAAGTATGTTGAACTCCCCTCGGGCAGGCTGATATCGCTGCGCTATCAGGTTCCATACTTAGGGGTCATTCTTTCTTATCACGACTATGAAATGAAGACTCTCAAACATCGGCTGTCATCCAGTAAGCTTGCAATGTCAGAAGTAGCCCATGCAGTTCGGAACCACCGAGTCTTATCAGACAGACGTCGTCTGTCGATTTGGACAATAACTGCGTGGGCCTCTGCTCTGTATGCACGTCACGTGGTGGGGATGACACAGCAGGGATTGCAAAAGCTCCATTCACACATGATGTACCAACTCAGATTCGTCCTGCGGAGTTACTCCCAGGAAACGAAGGAATCAAACCAGGAGTTACTCCGGAGATTACGGATTCCTCACGTGAAGGAGCAGCTGCAAAAGAGAATGACCCAGTTTATAAAGAGACAGCAACACTCCGATCCCCAGCTTCTCCCACACTACAAGTTGCGTGCTGAGGCAGTTAGCCAGGCATTGGAAGGCCTCTCCACGGACTTTTCCTCGCACCATGTGGAGGATAGGCTTCTGACCTGCGGTGAATGTGGAGCATGTCTCTCTGGCACCGGAGCACTCCGTCGCCACCTGCAGAAGGCTCACCCAGATTCTCAGCAGTGCCTGAAAGGACCCAAATTTGATCCTATTTTGCATTCAATGCCAGGGTCAGCAACTTGCATCGCCTGTCGAGCAACATTCCGAACAGTGTTTTATCTGCGCAAACATGTCGAAGCATCTACCTGCCCTAGGGTAGAGCTTTTGCTTAGACAGCAGGAAGAGCTACCCTTAGAAGCACAGAACCGGATCTCACTCGTAGAAAGTCTACAGTCTGATGCCCAGGACAATCCAGAAGGCGCCGCTCGAAATCCGGCGTTCCATGATTACCTGATGGAACACTGCGCACTCTGTGGTCAGGTCCTCGTAGGCCAGAAAGGAGCCAAACAGCATTTAAACAAGCAGCATCCTGAGGTGATGGCCAAGCTGGAGAAAACTCTCCAACCAAGACTCAATCAATTCAAGGTCTTCTTCCACAAAGGAGATAGCTGTCGATACTGCAAACTTCGTGTGGATGCCCCGGGTAGACATGCTCAGCAGTGCGTTCCATTACTGCAGGTGCACGTACTGCAGGAGGTAGCGCGCCAGCAGCTCAGCAAGCAGCCCCGCGAATATACTCGAGCAAAGTCCACGGCATCGGCGAAGACAGTCACAAAGAAGCCTTCAGATTCAACGCCAGGAATTCCTCACCCCGTGTTTAGACTGGAAGGCTTTCTCCTGCTAGCCAATACTCGCAACCACTGCTATGCCAACTCAGGTCTGCAGTGTCTCCACTGGCTATCAGATCCTTCAGAGGCGACTTTTCAAGAGGCATCCCGGATCAGTCAGCTTGCGAGAATAACCCCTAGAACACAGAGTCTTCTCGGAGCTCACCATGGGCTGGCTCTTTGACGGAGGCCAGCACGACTCTGCTGAGTTCCTGCAGCAAGTGTTTCGGAATCTCTCTGCATCAAGATTTGGACAGTGGGAAACTAGAGCCTCAGTACCGGAAGGCGTGATAGTGGACGAAGAAGGGGGCTCTCCCATTCATCTTGCCACGGCGATCAAGACCAACTTACAGGACATGCTAGTGGCATGGTCGTCTCAGGAGCGCTCATGTGCTCTCATAGAAGCTGCACAGCAGGTGTGCTTAGCCTTGCCGAGATTCGCAGGTGAAGCTAAGGATCACACTCGCATCACAATCCCACAGCAAGTCCAGATCCCTGTCTTCCTGGACCACACATCCCGAGTTTCGTTCTGTACCTACACAGTAGAGGCAGTGATCATTCACCTAGGAATGGAGTCCACTAGTGGCCATTACCGTGCAGCTGTACGTACAGCAGATGCCTGGTATGTTGGTGATGACTCCCACCCCCCTAGTCCCTGTACCCTCGAAGATCCCCTGCTTCAAGAAAATAGCTACGTCATCTTCCTAGCTCGCAGCGCCGTCTCTCACGAGCCCCAGGACGTAGCTAATCTCCCGAGTAATGTCTCTGCAAGAGCTCTTCCAGCGAGCCTTGCGGAGATGCTCCCTTAGGAGGAGACTCTCCCCAACAATCGGAGGAGTTTCTCCCCTTGCCAAGTGTTTACAGCTGGTGGAGTTTCTCCCCAGGGGTTTTTAAACAGTAGGAGAACATCAGGTGGAGCTTCTCCCCTCGGGTGGAGTCACTCCCCCTCCTCGTCCTTCCAAAAAGAGAAGCACTGGGCAAAGCGACGGTGGAGATCCTCCCCCTGCAGCAAAGGCCAAGAGTGGAGATCCTCCCTCAGGGGACCCCTCTCCACAACAGGCCACCGATGCCGCATAAGACTCTGAAGACACATTCGTGCCAGAGTCTGCAGCTCGAGTCACTGAAGACACGTCCGATTCCGACTTCATTGCTTGCAGCCTTGAGGGGCGGAGCGTGTGCGAGTGCTGTGTTAAGGCACGGCTCGTCATAAGTGACCGCGCAAGTAGCAAGCAGAGCAGCAGGTCGATCCCTCGCAAAGCGTGGACGTTAAGTTTCACCTCAGACAGTATCCTCCCGCTGCGTGTGAATGAAATGTTGTTGTTGTTGTTGTTGTTGTTGTTGTTGTTGTTGTTGTTGTTGTTGTTGTTGTTGTTGTTGTTGTTGTTGTTGTTGTTGTTGTTGTTGTTGTTGTTGTTGTTGTTGTTGTTGTTGTTGTTGTTGTTGTTGTTTGTTGTTGTTTGTTGTTGTTTGTTGTTGTTTGTTGTTGTTGTTGTTGTTGTTGTTGTTGTTGTTGTTGTTGTTGTTGTTGTTGTTGTTGTTGTTGTTGTTGTTGTTGTTGTTGTTGTTGTTGTTGTTGGTTGTTTGTTGTTGGTTGTTTGTTGTTGGTTGTTTGTTGTTGGTTGTTTGTTGTTGGTTGTTGGTTGTTGGTTGTTGGTTGTTGGTTGCTTGTTGTTTGTTGCTTGTTGCTTGTTGCTTGTTGCTTGTTGCTTGTTGCTTGTTGCTTGTTGCTTGTTGCTTGTTGCTTGTTGTTGTTGTTGTTGTTGTTGTTGTTGTTGTTGTTGTTGTTGTTGTTGTTGTTGTTGTTGTGGTTGTTGTGGTTGTTGTTGTTGTTGTTGTTGTTGTTGTTGTTGTTGTTGTTGTTGTTGTTGTTGTTGTTGTTGTTGTTGTTGTTGTTGTTGTTGTTGTTGTTGTTGTTGTTGTTGTTGTTGTTGTTGTTGTTGTTTTGTTGTTGTTGTTGTTGTTGTTGTTGTTGTTGTTGTTGTTGTTGTTGTTGTTGTTGTTGTTGTTGTTGTTGTTGTTGTTGTTGTTGTTGGTTTGTTGTTTTTGTTGTTGTTGTTGTTGTTGTTGTTGTAGCCGCTATGGATCACAGCAGGCTGTGTAGCTTTGCTAACAAGGCTCTGGGTACCAACGCTAGAGGCTCGCAACGTCCCCCTTCTGCGAAGCTTAAGGGACCGTCCTCTTATTGAGCCATAGCCATCCCTGGAGCCACGTGTCGCTGCGATCTACCGGGTCCCAATTCCCGGGCCTCTGTCTGCAGTTACACAACATTGGCAAGAGGTAAGCGGTAGGGTTATCACCTTTCCGCGAGGTGAAGGGAGTCGGATCGAGTTTTCTCTTTCCGGCGAAACTAGCGGAAGGCGCGTCGACTGTGCCTCAGTGCTTTTCTCCTGCCGATGCTTTTACATTTACAAAAGGACCTGCCGCACCAAGCCATTCAAGGGGCGGCCCCAGTCATGGGTTGGCCATCTTCTGCACCTGGGTATCCTGAAGGAAGCTTTCGAGTTGAGGCCTCGTTCCGCTCCTCTCTTCGACTTTCCAGCTACACGACAAGACACCCAGGTACAGCTCAAGGTCTCTCCTGCGCAGTTTTGCTGGCGCTCTGGTTTTGCGCTTTAACTGGTACACCTCCGCAAGAAGGACACGGATCGTCTAGTATTCTCATGCAGTCTTCTTCGAGCACTAGTCTTTCCTTCAACGGCACAGTGGACTGCCACCGGCTGCTACGAAGCCAGTGCGATCGAGAGTTCTTCGTCACGGTTGAGTGTTTTCTGCGCTTCACTTCTGTTCAGCCGCCAGCGCCTGGGAGCAAGTCAGACTCAGGACAGGCTAGGCGCAACGTGGTGACTCACAACGCGTCAGCATCCTCCCAATGCTGGCCCCGACGGGCATTCCAGGGACTCCTCTTGCTATGGGGTGCCCTTGAGGGCCTAGAGGGGCTATCCTCTCTGGAGGGGGAGGCCTCTCGGGGGCCGCCGGGCCGGACTTGTCTACAAGACAAGGCGCAGATTGGGACACTGGGGACTCAGGTTCAGCAGAGTTGGCCAACGTCTTCAGTTCCAGCACGGTGTCTACCTGGTACGGCTCCACGTCACATCTGGGTACAGTCGTTAAGCGGCCGCGCTTGCTGTGCTATGGGTGTCGGGCTACGGCTACGGCCCTCCCAGGTGTGTTCGTTACTGTCCTGTTACCGACGGGGTCAGGCAGTGCTAGGAGTGACGGCCCACGTGTTTTGCTTGACGACGAATTATCCTTACGGCCCATCGCTGGTAGTCGGGAGTTACCTAGTGTGGGACGCCACTAGACGGGAACTCTGGGAGACGGCTCTTCTGAGTACGACCCACCGGCTGCCAGTTCGTGAGTATTGGACGCAATGACCCACACTGAGGGTGACGGAGGCTACATGACGACGACTTTGTGAGTCGGGCTGTCACGTTAGGAGTTTCGGGCATCGCTCGCGCAAAAACGGGCAACGCCTTTGTAACTGAAATCAACTTCTTGTGGCCTATCCCCTAAAGGCTGGTGCCCAAGAGCTGTTGCTGCTGTGTACAGTCTGCAGCGCTGCTCTTCTTGACTTAGGCCTTTTTTCATTTAACGTTTGTTGCATCGGCTCCTCTTTTTCCTTCACTGAGGATCCTATAGGGGTTGCGCGGTCTTCTCTGTTGGTTTTGTTAGGTCAGTTCGTTTTGGCTTGTTTTACGCGAGGCCTCGGGGCCTGACTTCGGTCGTAGTTCTCAGAAACGGATGAAGGAGGTACCTGCGATTCTCGCATGGGCAGTCCCCTCGCGCAAAGCGCCAGTCTGTTTCTTTTTCTTTACAAGGCCGCCGGGCGAAGACCGCGTAATCTCTATAAGAATGTCGGCAGGTCAGATTCTAAGGGAGTGGTGCTGGCTTATGGCTCACCTCGGTGGCGCTGGCTCACGGCACACTCGGGGATGGCACGCTTCCGAAGTTTCTGCTCGCCCGCAATGAGCAGAGCCCGCTCGCTCAGCGTCCAATAAAATTGTAATTGTTGTTGTTGTTGTTGTTGTTGTTGTTGTTGTTGTTGTTGTTGTTGTTGTTGTTGTTGTTGTTGTTGTTGTTGTTGTTGTTGTTGTTGTTGTTGTTGTTGTTGTTGTTGTTGTTGTTGTTGTTGTTGTTGTTGTTGTTGGTTGTTGTTGTTGTTGTTGTTGTTGTTGTTGTTGTTGTTGTTGTTGTTGTTGTTGTTGTTGTTGTTGTTGTTGTTGTTGTTGTTGTTGTTGTTGTTGTTGTTGTTGTTGTTGTTGTTGTTTGTTGTTGTTGTTGTTTGTTGTTGTTGTTGTTGTTGTTGTTGTTGTTGTTGTTGTTGTTGTTGTTGTTGTTGTTGTTGTTGTTGTTGTTGTTGTTGTTTTTTGTTGTTTTTTTGTTGTTGTTTGTTGTTATTGTTTGTTGTTGTTGTTGTTGTTGTTGTTGTTGTTGTTGTTGTTGTTGTTGTTGTTGTTGTTGTTGTTGTTGTTGTTGTTGTTTGTTGTTGTTTGTTGTTGTTTGTTGTTGTTTGTTGTTGTTTGTTGTTGTTTGTTGTTTGTTGTTTGTTGTTTGTTGTTGGTTTTTTTTTGTTTGTTGTTGTTGTTGTTGTTGTTGTTGTTGTTGTTGTTGTTGTTGTTGTTGTTGTTGTTGTTGTTGGTGGTGGTGTTGTTGTTGTTGGTGTTGTTGTTGTTGGTGTTGTTGGTTGTGGTTGTGGTTGTGGTTGTGGTTGTGGTTGTGGTTGTGGTTGTTGTTGTTGTTGTTGTTGTTGTTGTAGCCGCTATGGATCACAGCAGGCTGTGTAGCTTTGCTAACAAGGCTCTGGGTACCAACGCTAGAGGCTCGCAACGTGCCCCTTCTGCGAAGCTTAAGGGACCGGCCTCTTACTGAGCCATAGCTGTTCCCGGAGCCGCGTGTCGCTGTGATCTACCGGGTCCCAATTCCCGGACCTCTGTCTGCAGTTATACAACCTTGGCATGAGGTAAGCGGTAGTGGTTTTCACCTTTTCCGCAGGGTGAAAGGAGTCGGTTCGAGTTCTCTCTTTCCGGCGAAACTAGCGGACGGCGCAATCGCCAATGCACCAGCATTCATTCGAGAGCATTCGCAAGAAGGCCTTTCGCAAGGCTTGCAATAAGGTTCATAGAACACAAGAAAGCATCCCGTACCGGAATGGTACGTTGACGCCTGAACATCTGCGTCGCAGTGGACTCACCCCCCCCTCCCCTCCCCCCTCCCAGTGCAGCCTAGCTCCACGATTTCTCCTTCAGGTCCCTCAGGTTTCTCCGCCAGTTTCCGCTCGCGCCCGAGAGGCGGTCGTGCCAGCAAGTCTCTTCGTGTTCTTTCCTGGAATGCAGGGCACCTTGGCATGCAACAATGGGCAGAAGTGAAGACATGGCTTCGCACGGAGGCCAAGTCAGTCTGTGACATTCTTGTCCTTCAGGAAACCCACTGGAGTGAGACAGCATAATTTGATGTCGAAGGCTGGCACTGCGTAAGCTCCGCCACAAAAGGGGCTGCTCGAGCACCTAAAGGTAAAGCCACTTCAGGGCAACGCCCCAAGCAAGGCGCTGCCACGCAGCCGGCTGTTCACGACACAAGCCGAGCGGACGGCGTCATGGTTCTTCTCTCTCCGCAGATAGACAAGCAGAAGATAAGATGGCGCGAGCAACGCCGGGGAAGGCTCATTCAGGTCATCTTCCCGTGGCTTGGGGCTCGTGTGCATGTACTAGCGGTTTACCAACATGCCTGGTCTTCTAAGAAGACTCCACAGCAGAACAAGGATGACCGCTCACACCTGCTCCGCGATCTGCCGGCTGCGATACGGGCCATTCCAGCGCGAGATACTTTTCTCTTGGCAGGAGACTTTAATGCTCGACTGACCCCGCAGGAGGGTCTGGTAGGTCAGTGTAGCACCAAGCCAGAGCAAACTCAGATGCAGGATGAATCGTTCCAAGCCTTAGTCTCCTCCCATCGGTTGGTAGCTCTTAACACATGGTCTAGTGGTGCAGGTCACACTTTCTTCCTGAATGGTCAGGGATCACAAATTGACTTCCTGCTCACTTCAGAAGCCTCGGCCAAGGGCCTGGCAAAGCAGTCTCGGCCGTGCAAGGATCTTCAGCTCGGCAAATGGAAGAGGGGCGGCCACCTTCCAGTCTTGGCTCAACTCAGACCCACCCAGCACTGGAATCTGCCAAAGCCTACTTGTCCTTCCACGACCTTTCATAAGGAAGCTCTAGAGACGGCTGTCCGTTCAGGTCTGCCAATAGCCGGTCGCATGCAAGACTGGGTGGGCCAGCGTCTGTCCTCTCGGACTCACACGCCTGATGAAGTTAATCAGGTACTGCTGGAGGCCTCTGCACTGTTTTTCCCCAAACCACGGCCTCAGCAAGCTCCTGAAACTGCTCAGCACCGTGCGACGCTGCGAATGTGGAGTCGAGTCGCTCATATTCGTTCTTTGCATGAGGACTCCATAACCACCTTATCCGACCTAGATCAGTCTTTGGAGGACCTGAATCGATGGCATAAGCAGGCTCTCTACTTAGCCAAGAAGGAACGACACCGAGCTTTCCAGGCTGAGGTCGATGAGGCGTGTGCCAGACACGATTCCTACATCGCACATAAGACCTTAAAGAAGCTCCGACCTTGGGAACCCCAAACTAAGGCACAGCTTCAGGGACCGGATGGTCTGCTGTTGGACTCTACCTCTGAGCTCCGCCTGCTTAGAGACCACGTGGAACAGGTCTTTGCCAGACATCCGCCACTCGCACACCAGGTGGACTCGCTGCCGGAAATCCCGGCTGGTCTGCTGGCCAAGCACATAGGCTCCATCAGACCGCACAAGGCGGTACCGCAAGGCTCTGCTCCGGCGGCTGCCTGGCGGCTCTGCTCGGCGGCTGCGGGAGAGGCGCTAGCAGCATCGCTGCAATCTCGGGGGCAACGCCCATTGCCGGCTGCTGAGGTACTTCAGCCGCCCTTAAAGGATGCTGACTTGTGTTTTATCCCAAAGCCTAACAAGCCGGCCACGAAGCCTGGCAATCTACGTCCCCTCGGCATCATTCGACCAGACGGCAAGGGCCTGGCGGGGGCTTGTAGAGATCAGCTGTCTCCCTACACGGCTGACTATCTTCGGGGTCTCCCACAATTTGCCTACCAGCCACATCGCGGTCTTTCAGATGCCTTGAGCAGGGTCGTTGGTCATGTCACTCAGGTACGCAATAACTGCCAGGAGGCCCGACGAACCAGGCATCAGCTTCACTCGGGACGAACTCGTCCCCAGCTAGTAGGTGGCATCTGCTTTGCACTAGACTTGTCACAAGCCTTTGACATGGTGAGCAGAACAGACTTGCTTAGCACACTGCAGGAAGCGGGAGTCCCGCAAGACCTCATTGACCTAGTTGCCTCATTGCATGCTGGCAGTGCTTACACGTTTCGCACCCAGGGTGAAGAGGACACGGTCCAGTCCACTGCGGGCATTAAACAGGGGTGTAAGCTTGCCCCCACACTTTTTTCCATGCTTACGGGCACCATCTTCCGGGAGCTCATAGCTCTTGTTGGGGTTCGAGCCGTGGTGGACTACCTCACGGGCTACGCAGATGACCTTACGGTTCACCGTGACATCCACTCAATGGAGGACCTGGATCGCGCTCATGCTCTGATTGAGCAATTGTTGCAGTTGGTCCGTCGCCATGGATTTGCTGTCAACGGTGCAAAATGCACTGTTATGGTCAAACTCGAGGGCCAACAGGCGCAACGCGCCATCTCCAAGCACACTTATTGGCGCACCGCGCCTGACGGAACCCGCCATAAGATGTGGAGACTGGGAGAGTCCAAGTCTCACGAGGGCTTTCCGCTGGTGACGTCCTTTAAGTATCTCGGCGTCATGCTCTCCTACTCCAACTTCGAGAAGGCTACTCTCAAGTTCCGGTTGCAGGAGGGCAATGTGAAATTGCAGCAGGTACGCCGCTTCGTTCACAACAGACGAACGGCGGGGCCTGCATCGCGGTTGCACATTTGGCATAGCACTGTCTGGGCCACAGTAGCCTCTGGATTGGTGGATGTGGGCTTGACCCTAGAGACAGCTAAACTGTTGCGGGCTTGGCACGCTCGCAAAATTCGAGCTGTCCTGAACAAGCCAGCGCACCTGACACACATATCCACGGCTGACCTCTACGCCTCCCATGAGATCATGGACCCTGTCCGTAAGCTGCAGGCGCGACAGGCCAATCGTGTCAAGCGCTTAGGTGCTCGACGGCGGAAAACTCCTGCGGGGGACATCTCTTTAACCCAGCGCGCGCTTCTCCAGGCGGAGGCACTCTCTACTAGTTATGCAGACGTTCTGCAGCAACTTTCTAAGGACACATCACAGCAGGAGGCCCCCCCGTCCTTCGTGTGCCCAACGTGTGCTCAGGCCTTCGACACTGAGGTCGGTCTTCGCACCCACCAGGCCCGCAAGCATCCAGGCTCGGTCATCAGATATGTCCCTCGAGGCTTCTCCCACACCCTCTCTGTAGGAGGGCTCCCCAAGTGTGCGGCCTGCAACAGGCAATTCCCTCAGATGAAGGGCTTAAAGGACCACTTGCTATCAGGTGCCTGCTCGGAGCCAGCTAGGCTACAGGAGCTGGATGACGCGGCGCACCCTCCCTTGGATTCGCAGCATCAGCCCAGATTGCATCCCAGGCAGCAGCGCTTGCATGACACTCTGACAACACACACGGCTGTGGAGCTCGGACGATCTGATGAGTCTCAGGACCTTATGTCACATTGCTTGCTGTGTGGGTTCTGGACCCCGGACAATACCAAGCTCAAGTCTCACATCCGGCAGGCCCACAAACCTGAATGGGCGGCTCATGGCGCTACAGCTGCAACTCAGAGCAGCAAATCAGGCCTGACCCTTGTCAAGGGCATGCCTTGCCCGTGCTGCCGCAAGCCTGTTACGGATAAGAGGCAGCATCCGGCACAATGTCCGATCCTTTTTCAGATTCTGTTTTATGACTTGGTTCATGCACTTTCCCGCTGCCAGGGCGGACCGTTACGCAGGTACATGCCAGCGGTTGGCACGACACAAGGCAACGCACCCACACGGGACGATACCACCGCTGTTGGAGCAACGCCCCAGACTCGCCAGGCAACGCCTGCAGGCCCCCTGCCACCGAAGTCAGGGACAGTAGAATCAAAGGACGGCGCGCTCGCTGCTCCTCGCTCGCTGCGCAACATCTCCAACTACTGCTATGTTAACTCAACGCTGTCGGCCCTGGTGCCGACGTGCATCTTGCTGGAGCACGGAGGGGCAAGCACCTCCCTCCATCAGGAAGTGGCTGATTCTGTCTCTGGTTCTCCTTTCACCCTGACTGCCTCTTTCACGCTTCGCCATCTTACTCCCGCTTGGCGCTATGATGGCCAACAACAAGATGCTTCGGAGTTTCTAGTGGCCTTTTTTGCAGGCATTGCCGCCTTTCCGATTGCACGACCCTGGGAAGTCAGGGATGTAAACACTACTGAGGTCACCGATGCGGGAGGTCCGCTCGCTTTGCTGCCAGCTCCAACGACAGGTGGATCCCATGCACTTCAGGAGCTGCTCTCTCGGTGGTCTGGCCAGCCGGTGCACACCGCCTTTCGAGGGCAGCAACGACTGGTGGTTCTCACAGTGGCGCGATTTGTTGAAGGCCGCAAGCTCAGCTATGCTGTCACTGGTCTGCACCACCCCCTTCAGCTCTCGCAGTGGGCCCCGACGGGCTCCGTACAACTAGAGAAAGGATGGGTTCAGTCCTGTATCTTCCACATAGGTGACACCCCGCACAGTGGACATTATCGCTCCCTCTGGAGGAGCAACCCCGATCAACCTTGGCTCAGCACGGACGATGGTCGTCCGTCGGTTCAGGCCTCAGATTCAGATCTCAGGCAGGCACGCCACGGCTGCTATGTGCTGTTCGTGCGACTTGGTTCAATACCGCACACAGCGGAGGCTGGCCCTATGCCAGTCCAAGTTTCAGATGATTAAGCTGAGGGTTCCCCTGAGGCCAGGGGCCCCTACTTCCCCTTGCAGGAAGGGGGCGACCTACTGGCTCTGTGGGACCGACCTGCCTACACGGCAGGGAGCAGGAACGCTGTTGTTCAGTTTTGCTGCTCAAGTCGTACAGCTGACGTAGCTCCACTACTCAGCGTTTGTGTGCAATAGCGGCCTATACCTGTCATGCTAGTCGGGCAACGCTCGCTGCTTTCCCAGAAAGGCAACGCCTGTCAGCAACACAGCTGACCAATGGCTGAAATCGGCTTTACAAACCCCCATTCTCGGCTCGAGAAGGGGGGTTTGTCCGAGGCCTAAAAATCAAGGTTTTGCAACCCCCCATTCTCGGCTCGAGAATGGGGGGTTGTCCGAGGCCCCCAAGCCATTGCCGGCAAGCCTGGCCTCTGGAGGGGAGTACGCCTCTTACGAATAAGGTTAGCCTTATTAGGCACAGTGTGCTTACCGCCAGGGTGTGCCACATCGTTCACCGATGCAATCTGCTTGCCCACAAAAGCGGAGCGGCCTCAGATAGCAGCACTAGCAGCCGTTCCACATGCGCATCACCTTTGCGACCTTACGGCCCATCGCCTTTGATTGAGAGTGACCATGAGTGGGACGCCACGCAACAGGCACTCTGAGTGACGGTCCCGAGGGGGTACGGCTCATCAATCATCGGTCCGTGGACATGGGACGCCATAGCCCACACTGAGGGTGACGGAGGGTTTCTCACCCACGCCTGAGACGCATGAACCGGCTTTTGAGGTAGCTTGTAGGGTAGCTCTCTTCACGGTAGCCTGTTTCAGCGCTTTCAGGCCCAGGCCCTTAGCATTTCTGCTCTCAGACCTTTGTTCAGGTGCAAAGGCAGTCTCACACGCCCGCAATGAGCAGAGCCCGCTCGCTCAGCGTCCAATAAAAAATTGTTGTTGTTGTTGTTGTTGTGTCTTGAGCTTCGAGTTTTCCTGGCTTCAGTGTCCGTCGACAAAGCTTGTCGCAGCGAGAGACGCCCCTCAAAGTGGAAAACACATCGCGAGGGAACAGTGCAGAATCAACGCCCGCCTGAGCTCCATTTGATTCGGGAGCAGCGCTTGCACTTTCAGAGGGCTTGGCTCCGTTAGCGGAGCTCCGAAACACGGCATATACCCGCGATCTGTGGGCGCTGCCCTTGATGCTTCACCGAAGTCCCCGTGCCTTCGTCTCTGCAAATAGCACACTCAGAGAGTCAAGCTAAAACTAGCAAAGCATAGCCTCTCAAACTGTGCAATAATTTCTGTAAATGTAGAGTTCCACGGGCTCCAACATGTGCAGGATTTGAAGCTATAGGTTGATCTGGTTCTGTAAGATTGAGACTATCTTTCTGATGGCTTCGTCAGTAGAGATTGCCGAAAGGGAGTGGTCCCTGTCTCATTCCAGGCAGATGTCAACCCTGCTGCGAGAAGTTTCCAAGCAACTGCACATGCGATGACCTTGAGAACGGGACTGACAGTTGTCGGTCAACGAACTTTCACCATCTTAAAACCAAAACATGTTTGAGCGGAAAAGGCTTGACTCATGTCGCCAGTCCTTTGAGCCCCGAACGGAAGCTCAACTGCTGACCGTGCCCATGTCATTTTCCAAGTTTCTCTCTGTGATGACTCGGAGTCGCTGAGTGGGATCGGCAAGGCCGTGGACGGGAGGGACGGAGATTGGGGACGGAGGCGGCCGGGTCCTTGGTAGCCTTCATGAAAGCGGGTCCATCTGTCCCTTCAGCTTCTGTGGCATGTCGCCCTGTGCTAAGAAGAAACGGAACGAGCCGGAAGCCGCGATGCCCTCAGCCGAGGCTTTGCAAGTAGAGAGTTCAATGCTGCAACACCAAAGATCATCACACAAGAGCTCAAGCTTCAAGTGCATCTTGCGGTCGTCAATTCGTCTGCACTGTAACAACATATCAGGTGGCCGCCAGCCAGCGGACAAGGCCCGGACATTCTAATTGATATTCTGCGTGAACAAACGCCACAAGATGGCTGGGCTTCCAGGTGCAACGCCTTGAAGAAGAAAATGCAGCGTCGGTTCCCGAGTTTGAAGACGAGGTCGCAATTTACAAGAGCAATGTCTAGTGGCACAGGCTCGAACCTCTGCCCAGGCTTCGCGAGCTCGTTCGGCGCTTCCACATCAAGCTAAAACAAGATAACTCGACTAAGGCTCCAGAAGCATAGCTGGAAGAGTTCATCACCTCTCTCTTTGAGCCCTGTCGTTTCAGCATGCAGGTGCAGCCAGGTAGAGATCCTTGCGCAGGGCGCTTGCACCAAAAGGCCAAGTTGCTCAGCTAGTTCTGGACTGTGTGGCATCTCTACAGTGCAGGCTGTTTCTTTGCCTTCCGTGTGGTCCTCGCCAGAGCCGCTCGCAGCACGGGGCTGAGAAGCTTTTGACCACGGAGAAGTCTATAGGTCAGCTAGTTTACTCATTGACACTCAGCTCCCCTTTTCGTTTCCTCAGTCGTCGGCTTGGGCTGTGCGGCACTAATTTTACAAGGCCGCGATGTTGCGGCCTCCGCGTCGGCGCCCGCGAGGGCCCCATCCTGCTGTGGCGATGCAAATCGCAAGATGATGTCAAGTTCCGCCGTGAAGGACTTTGGTCCCGGCTCTGAACCTGTCAGACATATGGGTGTCTTGGCTGTTTGGGCTTAGCACTTAGTTGACCTTAGTTGTGGGGACTGTCGGTTCTTCTCTCTGACCAGACATCCCCAAAAGCTAGCTTCGGCTTTGCGAATCTGTTGGCCAGAGGCAGGATCGCATTGATGGTGTTTCAGGGTTTCAGCTGGTCTATTGTGCAGCTCCATTTCCGGACTGGTTTTCCAAGGGGGAATGCTTCAGCTGTGGCTAAGGATTCCTCAGAGTATGTCATATCCTCAGAATTCGATGTATCTCGGCTATTGCAGCCATCACGACATACCCGCGGCCTAGGAGGAGGAGGAAGAGGAGGAAGCGGATGACAATGACGATTCCGAGGTGCCACTGCCAGCCCATTTCTTGTTGCATTCCTGCGGACAAGTGCGGAGTCGATCGGGAGAGCATCCAAGTAGAATTTCCCGCATCTTGCAAGACCATACTTCTGAAGGTCTTCGATGGCCCTGATGCAGCCATGGCGGTCCTGGTGGCGTAAATGAGCGAATTCCATTTACGGTGCTGGCGGCGTCGGCAGCAGTCATGCTGTTGTTGAAGGAGAGGCTGTGCATGGTGATGGCAAGCGGTTGATGAATCAGCGGACGCTTGCTGTAGCTGCTGCAGAGCGAGCAAAGGCGGGCTCGTGTGTCTGAAATGGAAACGCGAGCCCAGAACTGGCCAGTCAGCGGTTGCAGTTTCACAGAGTTCTGTGGCGAGTCCTGCCAAACACTGGCAGTGCTCATAGAGAAGTTGCAGCATTCCCATTCATTGTGCTCTCGAGGAACATGTCGGAGTGCTTGCTCCAGCGTTTGGAGCTCTGCGAATCGCATGCCAGTCGTGCGCAGAGGGAATGGCCGAAGCTGGGCTTGATATTCTTGGAATGGCGGCTGAAGTTGTGCTTGATAATCTTTTCGGCTCGCCACACTTGTTCGCTGTAGCCTCCGTCGAGCTGAAACGGCTCGTGCCTTATGATCTTGTTCTTGCAATAACGGGTGCAGTTCCGTCAGCTGCTGTGCGTGTGCGTGTGCGTGTGCGTGTGCGTGTGCGTGTGCGTGTGCGTGTGCGTGTGCGTGTGCGTGTGCGTGTGCGTGTGCGCGTGCGTGCG
This sequence comes from Symbiodinium sp. CCMP2592, assembly GCA_905221615.1. NCBI lineage: Eukaryota > Dinophyceae > Suessiales > Symbiodiniaceae > Symbiodinium > Symbiodinium sp. CCMP2592. The sequence goes on from CAJNDT010004846.1 coordinate 407,620, forward strand.
TGTGTGTGTGTGTGTGTGTGTGTGTGTGTGTGTGTGTGTGTGTGTGTGTGTGTGTGTGTGTGTGTGTGTGTGTGTGTGTGTGTGTGTGTGTGTGTGCAGACCCAGGTGCCCTGAAGAATGGGCGCGTGTAACTGTTCTGGCGAGGCACGGTGACGTGAGAACAGCAGAGTTGAAAGTCCGCCAGTCCTCTCCTGTGCAGTCGGCAAGATGCAACTTCGGTGACAAGCAGCCTGTCGCCTCTTGGAGCCATCATAGCACTGTCATAGCAGCATACTGGTAGCATGGCAATCGCATGGCCTAGCCTCTGAACGCATATATCGTCGTAAGTTTGAGGTGAACCTCACCCCTGGGGCGCAGGACCGTCCCTGGACACGTTCCAGTTTTTTTTGCTTTAGCAGGTGCTGGCCCGTTCTGGAGGATCAGGCGGGCGTACAGCGAGGGCCCGGGCCCGGTGCGTCGTCGGCAGCTGCCAGCTCGCTGCCCAAGGCCTCGGGTCCCGAGCTCGCGCTCCCCAAAGTAACGTCTGGCCGTGTGGCCTTCGCGCGTCCGTGCCAGGCAGCGGCGGCAAAGCAGCTTGAAGTCCCGACCATACGCAGCGCGACGGGCAGTTTGACGTAAGCTACCCCCGCTCAAATTCCGGATTTCTGGAAAGGAAGGTTGTGTGAAGAGCCGACTGAGAGAGACCTCTTACGTAAAGCCTTGACAGCCTTACTCTTGACGGAGAAGTGTCAGCGGGTTTTCTCGACGAGCCAGGAAGTAAAGGTGTCTGGACGGGCTTTTCAGTCGTCTCATACATATGCATTCCGAGGACGCCCGGATGAAAAAACGACAGGACTTCCGCAGGCCAGCGACACTGCAGTGATGAAGAACCAAAGTCCGTGCCATCAGCACCACCACTGCAGGACACTGATGGCTCCGTCCTGGAGGTTCGAAAATCGCAAGACTTTGTCCTCCTTGCACTCTGGGACCTCAAGCCTAACACTGCTGAAAGAGAGCTCTACCTGACAGGATGTCCGCATCACCTTAGATGATGGCTCGGCTTTGTCCTTAAACATCGGTCAACCTAGGCAACTGCACCGACTGCTGGCCGCGACGCACCGTAGTGCAATGTTCAAACACATCAGGTCTACAACGGACAGTGCCGAGATGGTGTTTTCAACGGGGAGGTCGCAGACATACCTCTGCAACCGTTCTGTCCGTGGCAGCTCTTGAGAACTTCTTGAGTCCTCTGCGATGCATTTTGCTCCAGGGCACGCTGACGATGCCAGACGGCGCCGTCTATGAGGGCCAGTTCAAAAATGGAAAAAAGCACGGTGTGGCAAAGTGAGCCGCCGGTGCCGTCGGATCGCAACTTCTATCTGCTGTGTTCCGTCCGGCAGGTACACTTACGCAAACGGAGCCATCTACGAAGGTGAGTACAAGGAGGTGCCCGCATGGGTAGGTGCCTCTTTTCCGTCTTTGCCTACCTTTGCTTAATGACTGGCTTGTAGCTACGCTTCACACAGTTCGGGGGCTTCGAACTTTTTAGCCCAAGAGCACGTGAACTGCCAGAGTCTTCTGAAGGAGTCTTGGCACTTATTGCTGCTCAGGATGCCAAGGACGGAAAGGGCAGACTGATCTGCGACGGCATCGGGACATTGGCTGAGGCAAGGCAGTTGCAATGCTCTGCAGAGCTGCTGTAGTGACTGCGAGGAAGGTTTCTCACTCAGTCGCCCGAAGACCGGACGGCCCTTCAAGAATGTTCTGGGCGCAGGCCTCCACGTACGAAGGCGACTGGTTGAATGACCTGCAGGCAGGCATCAAAGCCATCGCTGCGGTCCATTGAACCCACTAGAATGGTTGGGATCCTGAACATGCGGCAGCACCTCAGTAGACAGAATGTCCGCAACGACACTTGCAAAACTCCTCTCGTTTCCCCTACGGCGTCACAAGAGCAACCGTGCCCCCTCTGCAGGCTCATAAATTACCGCGAAGCGTTGTGGTTGTTGAGATGAAATCTGTTACGAGAGAGCAAGCTGGAGTCAACGTGGAGAATCTGCCTGTCATCCAAGCCTAAGCCATGCGTCTTGGAAGGACGGCCAGGGTATCGAAAGATGGGGCGATGGCTCTGTGTTCACCGGCTCTTTCAAAGATGGCAGGACCTGCTGCAATTGCTCCAGAAGTCCTAGGATTCGTGGATGTCCAACAGCTACAGGAAACATGGCCATGGCAAGTTCATGTGGGGCGAAGGCTGCATGTACGAGGCATCGGGACTTGATTGCTGCAGACTCAGTCAAGTTCGCCTCGGCATGCTTCGGCAAATTCCAGGGAAGCTTCCTCAACAACGACATGCACGGGGAAGGCTGGACAGAAGGCTTGTTTGCAATCAAACTGATCGCCAGTGACGGCTCGAGGTCGCTACGTCTGGGCAGACGGCCGTCAATATAATGGTGAGTGGGTAGAAAATCAGATGCCAGCGGCTTACGTTTGATTTTTCTACGCATCCCTGACTCAGTTCATGCTGCCCGCTGCCCGAGGCATGGTCCTGGCACGATGCGATGGCCGGACGGTCGCATCTTCGAGGTCAGGCTTACGTTCTGTGCCGGGCATTCTGAGCTCTCAGCAAACCCAGCATAGCATGTCATTCCAGGGCGATTTCAGCCGCGGCAAGAAGGTCGCGGCGACATCCGGCCGATTGCTGTGCAGCCATGTGCAGCCGTAGTGACGTGCTCTGCCGCCTGCAGGAAGGCGAGGGCACCTTGACATGGCCAGCCGAAGACTCAGACGCTGCGTCATAGCCCCGCTTCACTGTGTGGCCGTTTCGATGGGCTTGGCAGAAAGTGCCAGCCCCGCTGCCATGAACGTACCGTCGTGCGCAAAACCAGGACGGTCGTACCTACGAGGGCCAGTGGGCTTGTCCCTCAGTGCAGCTGACAACGAATCATGTCCTTGGGCTTTGGACTTGTATTTATGCGTGTGTCTGTGTTCGCAGCTCTGCTAACAAGCCTTCGGCAGACGTGCAAACTTGCGTTTGAACTGGATGCATGGCACGTGCCCACAAAAAGTCGTGGGTTTCGCTGCCTTAAACGAAACCAGCTTTGAAAGGTCGTCCAGAGCAGCCCGTTGCAATTGCTACGACATAGTTTTGTGCAGCATCAAATAATGTTTGCAAAGAGAAGGAAGGAGAGCGCCAGATATGAATAAACATAGCTTACCACAAGTATCTTATGAGGGGCATCGAAGACTCTCTCTCCTCTCCTGCTCTCTCTCTCTCTCTCCGGCTCTCCGGCTCTCTCTCTCTCTCTCTCTCTCTCTGTCTCTCTCTCTCTCTCTCTCTCTCTCTCTCTCTTTGCACACCTTTCCATTTCCATGAGTGTCGTGCCGAGATCCATGGAAAGCAGCACGGGATGGGCGTGGTCACCACGTCTAAGGCTCCGTTGCCATTCAAACCTGCAAGCGTCTTTCGTTGGTTGTTGGAGTGGCAAGTGTTCCGGGCGTCGACTGCCCGTTTGCTCTTTGCTCAGGGCACGGGCCGGAAAAGCTACTGGAAAGATGGAAAGTGCCCTCCCAAGCTAGTGTGTCTTGTCGACGTCAATGTGCATGGGGGTCCATGTTCTTTCAAGGTTCATCAACTGGGTGAATACCAACTGAAGCAGGCAGACCTGTCTTTCGCGAATTGCTTTGTTGGCCGACCCTGGCCCTTTAGTGTTTGAGAAGCTGCGATGACATCCGGCGTCCGGACAATCTGCACTCAGGCTAGTTCATCTGAGTCTGTCTGTACACAAGATGAGTGCCTTTCTTGCAAAAGATGCCATCGCATGCACATTTATTTTTATCCCGTGCTCTGGAGCTTGGTGCAACCATTACTGCTTCATGCTCCGTGCAACTGAATCCATGCACATGAAGCAGGAGTCAGGAGCGTGAGCCTGTTCTGCAGGAGCTGTCCTGTCACCAGACGTGGAAGTTTACCGGTGCCTAAAATTTAAGGCTTAGGCGCTCTGACTGCGCTCTGCCGCCCCCGTTCAATCCGAGCTGCGCATGCAAGTTCACCTTGTTGAACGAGAGGTAGTGAACGCACATAGGCTGAGAGAATACCAGCAGCCGGAATGTCATCCCTTTACTCACCTTTTCTGTTGATTTTCCGATGGCACCAAAGGTGTCATTGTCACGGCAGCTGCAAGGCACGCAGGCACAGCGTGCCCGCCCAACTGGATGTATACCAGATGAGCTGAAACAACCGGGGTCCTCAGGCGTTGCGTGTCATTGCCCTGCATTTCCGCCACACCCTAGTTGTCAAACGTTCACAGTCGTGTCCTCATGGAGAAGCAACCAGAAGCCGAAGCCATGTACTATGAATCCTATGTGCGATTGTATCAGTGCACTAGTGTAGTGGAAAAATCCTGCTTGCATGTGGTTGCTACTTTGTGGAGGCACGCTTGTCGCATCAGCTTGGAAAGCCTCGCTTTCACAGAGAGGGGTACCAGGCGGTTTCACAGCGCGAGAATGTATCACAACGCCGCCCAGATCATGTACCTTACTGACTTACTGCGGCTGATAATGCTTCTGGCCAACGCTCACTCATGGGGCAAGGTCAGGCCGGTTATACATTGCGGGCTCTTTGGGCTGGAGAGTCGTAGTCATCCTCTCTAACCGTTCATTAGCTGCCACAGAAGCCTAGGATGCACCAGAAATCTCCGGAGAGCCTCGCACGGTGTCCATATCTTACTGGAGTCTCTCCTGCAATTGTGGGCCTGAACTTCTGGCAGAAAAAACAGCCGAGCATTGTCGATGCCGTACTAACTAACAGGAACTAACAGCTCCTCGCAGGGAGCGCTTCACACGCGTGTTCGGCCACTCTGCGTTTCAGTTTTTGCTTGCTGTTATTCCATGCTCAAGAGCGCATTCCATTGCCTGATCCTGAATCATCTCCTTTCCCAGACATGACGCATGTAGGAAACACATTTCAACGGTGGGATTTGAGAGAATAGTAGCGTAGCAGCACAACGAGCATTCCAAACACTCTCGCAAATCTTGCCAACTATGTCGATGGCACTGCCACCAAATTGGCAACGGTCGCCTGTGGGTTGTGCAGTTTCGAGGTTCCTTTGTGTGGTTGTCATCCTTGATGCATGTCTAGGTACACAACCGAGGATGGCAAAGAATACTTTCACAATGCGCCACCCTCACGGAGTCAACCGAATAGTAGCAGTCAGTTGATCGAGACACTGTAAAGGCGTGTGCAAATTGTCTCAGGCTGTGATGAACAAGACGCAGTGGGATCGGCCCAGCTGGGACGAGGTGCAGGAACAGACCACAAATCAACTCCCAACAAACGAGCTGCGATATTGCCGGTGCTGTGACAGGCTTCTGGCACATCAGATGTTTGTTTCTCAGACGTACTCAGGAGGATAAGCACCATCTCGTGTGTTCAGGAGTTGCAGAAAGCATGCAGGTATCGTCCAGGCTTGACATGTTCTTGCACTGGCACAGCCAGCCAGAGTCGTCAATTCATCACTTATGCACAGTACGTGTATGCGTGCTCTAGCGTTGTGGTTTGCCTCAAGAGTTGTCAGCCTCAGAAGACTTGGCACGAGCCAGTACTGGTTCTATGAAGAGGCCGGATGTTGTACGTCAGCAGTCAACATTTGCCCGAGGTGTTTCAGTACAAGCCCACTGCTGCAGACCTGGAGGCGTTGACAATGACTTCTCTTCTTGACATGTGGAGACGTGCGGGGGGGGGGGGGGGGGGGGCATCCTACTATGCCAGTAAGTGAAGTGATAATGCGTGCGAATTTGGAGCGGCGGAGCGGCCGGCGGCAGGTTCGTCCTCAAGCCACCCCGGTCTCAACTGGCCGCCAGGCCATGGAGTCCGGGAAATCCGCAAACTGCGCGTCTTACTTTCCTCATCATGCTTGTGCCACCGATACGAACACCGACTTGCGAATGGAGAGCAGATAGTCCGAAGTCGTAGTAGCAAGTGTGAACTCCGGGGGCAAGACTTGACGTTTTATGTGGTCTGAGCCCTCGCAACTAGCAGGAGTTAGACGACATCTTCACGGGAGCAGCGAGGAGCTATAAGTCCGATGAGACCGTGGATCTGCAAGGTGGCCTCCACGTGATCGTTGCATCTTGCCGAGGCTCCGCAGACCAGCGAGCTGGTGTCTTTAAAAGACGAGCCCACAGGAATCATGGGCCACCAGGTTGCACTGCCGTGCCGACAGGTATCTAATGCTCGTAGGCATTGGTCCAGGGTGAATGATGTCGCAGCTTTCGTTTCAAGGTGCGACTCTTTTCTGCCATGGTTTGCTCTTTTCTCTTGTTTTTGGTGCCAGCAGTTGAAGCCGTGCAATCCCGCTCAGGTTCGAGCAGCCAGAGGGCCACACAAAGTTCGCACATCCCACCGCAGGCATCAGCAGGCCATCCAGAAAGGGGAAACACCGAATGCACTTTGAGGAACGTGCAGTTGCACGGTTGAAATGAAGCTCATATCGATGCTTGTCACCAAGCCTTGTCTGGCCACCTCTTAAGGCAGGGCTGTGCGAGAAATCTGCAGGCCTTCAACAACTTCGTCCTCGCCACACGAAGCCATTTGGATCTGGAGTACTTGCAATCAGCCTGCTGTCATCATCCATCCAAGAGTAAGTTCTTTCACCTGAAAACAGTCGTATTCGCATGCAGTGCCCAAGTAAACTGCATCGACATCGATCGAGAAGCATTTTCCGCACGATCTGCGCCATGTTCCGATTTCTAACCCGCAAGCTGAAGGCTTGCATTTGCATTGTACCAGCACAGCCCATCCAGCAATGAGCAAAAACTCACGTGGCAGGGCGAGGATGAGAAGAAGGGCGAGGACTTGGTCTTGTCACTGTTAGTTTGGACAGACCAAACTTGCGATTTGCAGCGGAGGACCCTTACGCTAACCTGGAGCCTGAGCTGAAGGCAAGTGCGGCAAGTGGGCAAGCTTTGCGTGAAGTGGCTCGGCGGAAGGTGCATGCAGCTGCCTGCAACAATGATGTAAAGATGCTGGAGAAGCTAGGGGAGGAGCGCTTGCAGAAAAGCCTCTTCTACAGGTGGTGTAATTGGGCTGCAACCTTTTTGGCGGCGACCAGAGCGGCGTTCATCAGTACTCAAACCATCGAGTCAGTCTAGTCCATCCAAAAGCTGTCAGCCATCTGCTTGTCGCACTGCAGGAGGGTATCGATTTCAACCAGCCCAGACCACAGGACAGCATCCGACTTCTGCTTGGAAAGACATGCTGGATACCATTGTTATGAGGCCCTATCTTGCTTGTATGCAGGATGGCTACTATGCCCTAGATGCCTGCGCCTGGCAGAAGCCTCAGTTTCACAAGGCTCGGTCAGTTGATGGGCACTTATGTAGCACTCAGGTCTGGAAACGAAGATGCTATCAAGATGTTGCTGCGGCACGGCGCAGACCCAGCGATTACCCTTCAGGCTGGTTGCAAATGTCATCCTCGAGCCTTGCTTTCAGTTTCTGTGTCGTAGTCTTCAACTCACCGACGCCATAATCTGAAGATCTGAAGCTTGATTTACAGGCTGTCGTGGGAGCAGCCTCCTGGGGAGATCCTGATCTCCTCAAGGCGGAGACAGGGTCCCTTTGGAAGAGCGGTGAAAAGAAGCGCAACCAGGTCCTGCTCGATGCAGGTGGCCCTGTCGACCAGGCAGGTCCAAAAAATGTGTTCAACTGAGCATATAATTCCGTTAGATTTTCGCAATGCAGGAGCTTTCCAATGAGACGGCTCTCCGCTGGGCTGTGCAGTACGGCCACGAGGAGCATCGCATGGCATGCCAGGAGGCTACGTTTCCAGCATCCAAGCTGTAGAGGACTGTGCAGCTCTGCTGGTGCAGAAGGCTGTCGCGTGAGCTCTTGGTGATTTTGGCATGACATGAGATGGCCAGGGAGCATGGAAGCTCGAAACCAACCAGGACCAAACCATTGTTCGGTGTGCGTGTTGAGTGTGCGTGCTGGAATGGCGCATCTGAGTAAGACACTGTGGTGTCTTTGTCAGGAGCTGGTGCTGCGAAGGGCGAAAGGAACCTTGGCCGGGAGTCCATCTGCTCGCGTAGCATGCTCTAAGCATGCATCACTCAGCTGCTTTTCTGTGGCAGTACATGGGTCAAAATCTCGCCGGTGAATCGTGCACCCCAGGAAGAAGAATGCGGAAGCTTCTGGAGACTATCGCCCAGGCAGATCCTGATCGAGCAGCAGACTGTGTGGTGCCGCCGTGTTGTCCCCCGCTACTGGGCTGTGTATACTGAGTCAGACTCCGGTAATCGAGTTGTTGGGGCGGATACTCCATGTTCACAACTTCGTAAGTGTTTTGCGTGGCCAGTAGGGGTTTGTCTTTTGTTCTCACAGCAAGGAGTCACAAAGCACTGCATCTTGCAGCATTTCTCTTTGGGGGCGACCACGTACATGAAGCAGTCGAAACGGATCCGCCCGTGTAGGCAGTACGTTTATAATGGAGCGCGCCATAAGTCGCATGGCACGTCTTGTGGCTTTGACTAGCGGAGCAGGTGTTGAGGGCTTCTGGCATCTTCGGGCTTCGGCTTCACGGCTGACTTCGAGCTAAGGTCTTGCAGCATTCAGTGAGGCTTTCTGCTCCGCCACGGTCTGCTGCCGTGTACTGGCCCGGATGTGCTTCCGATGCGTTCCGAAGCACACGCATGCTACCAGGCTGATTCTACTGCGATCATGGACAGCACATCTACAAGATTTTTCGGCCTGCGGAGCACATGTACAGGAACGTGCCTTTCGCGTGAGCTTTCTGGGTTGCTCCCTGGCTCCCAAAGCTAGCTGCAAGAAGTTGCAAGCAGCATTTTCATGCCTTGCAGATGCTAAGTGCTGCCCTGAATGGGGCAAAAGCTACTTGCATCGCGCAGTAAAACATTGGCCAGCCAGCCTGTAGACTCATGGCCGCTTGCAGTGCACTGTGTCTCGTCCAGGCGCTGGCGGGCTCGGTGGCTATGCTGCAGGGTTTGCCGCAGGCATTCGACCGTGTTGGCAGGATTCCTTAAGTTGGCCTGGCATACATGCAGGCGCCGCAGCTGCCGCAGCAGGGGCAGCGCCTGCCGAGCAAGGCACGGGCATGATCGTTGCCTGGTTGATTCGGACATAGTTTTGGGAATGTCCCAGCATCACGGAGTCATCGTTCCATGGAGGTGGCATCACAGGCTTTTCGGCCTGGATATTGGCACTTGCACAAAGCCTCTTTGACGTCAAAGGCTTAGCAGGGCACTGCCTTTACAATGACAAGCGCGCAAGCGGTCACGAGGGGCGCCTAACGATCAGTTGCACCCAGGTCAGCACAGATGATGTAGTTCGTCGGCTGAAGTTGCTCTCGTGCCCCCTGCATTGTTCAATTTCTCACGCTGCTTGGGCGTCCCTGCCTGGCTCCTCACTGCAGGCCGTATCCGGCTCCAGACAGGTCAACGGCCGAGGAGAGCGAGTTCTGTCTTTCGCCTGTGCCCTCGGGGCGACGGAGAGCACTTTGCGTTCTCCCCGCCCATGTGCCATGTGCCCACCCCCTGAATGCCCTCGCAGATGCTGATTGGCTGGTGCAAACTCCACGCCAGGAGATGCGGGCACGTCCTGACTTCTATGGTCCGGCGGCTAAGGCTCGTTGTTTTCTCGCGTGACTGTGTCAGAGCATAGGACCCTTCTGGATCGCCACCACGGCCGTGCTTTTCCTAGCAGCCACAGGCAACTTCGCCAGGCAAGGGTGTGTCGTTTGCCACACTGTGTGGATGGCTCGGCCGCCGTGCTGCAGGTTGGTCGAATCGGAGCACCCCAGCCTCTTTAAGGCTCGTGGGTCAGCAGGAAGTGCCCGGCTGCCCCGAGCGATGCGGCGATGCGCTGCAAGGCAGACTACAGCTTGGTGCCCCTCGCTGCAAGCATTATCTACGGGTTTCGACCTTGGAAGAAGGCAAAAGATGCAAAGTTCCCCTATTCTCTCCCGCACCGAACCAGGGGCTTGCTTGCGGTGCCGCTTTTAGCACGAGTGCCGGCCGCCTCAATCGCTTTGTTGTCCAGCGGTGGCATGTGCTTGCGAGACATTCCTGCTGTGAAAGCTTGGTCAGGTCCGTGTTCTTCACAGATGAAGAGGCCTGGGCATTACCCTGTGCAGTATCTGAATAGTAGTCGAGCCTGCGAAGACAGACCGAGTGGAAGGTCGGAAATATTGACTTCAAGCAGATCGTTTGCGTGTGTGGGTGCCGCAGCAGCAGGACACGATTTCGAGATTTTTCGCGATCGGCTGTTATTCCCCATTCCTTGAGATATGCCCGTCTCGTCGCCTTCAAAAGTGTGCATTAAGGTATGGATTGGCTCCCTCGATTCCAGTGCACCTTCCTCGGCAAAGAAACGGGTTCTGCTTGAAAATCGTTCGTTTTGCCTATATTGCCTTCCTTTCCCACGGCAATCTGTAGAACATTGCATGTTGTCTAATGACCTCGGACGGGAGTCCATCCTCAGGTCCATTCTATGCATTATTCCAGTGTCCTTCCTTCGGTGGGTCTTCGTGCTTGGAGGTACGTATTGCTGTGACATGACTTCGCATGTTTCAAAGAAGGGCCATTGACCATTATTGTCTCTTCACAGGGCTGGCCCTTTCGGTCTACTTCTTGAGGGCCAACTTGCTCATGGACATCTCAGTCAAGGTGCCAAGGCCTTAGTTTTGGATTCGGCGGGCAAGGAAAGAACACTTGCGGTGTTCGGCATTTTCAGCGTCCGCTAAGGCGATGGCTTCAGTTGACGCTCATCGTGTCTCCTGTGCTCCTGCAGGCAGAGAGATGTGAAGCACACTGCAAAGGTTCAGATCAACCGTTGGGGCTCATTACCCTTCTGGGGTGTGTGCATGGGCATTTTTTTGACACTGAAGACATGGCAATGCAGTACCTCGCATCAACGCCTGAAGCCTGTACAACCCCTACAAAACTTATTGAGGGTGATAAACCTGTGCACATGCTGGCTGCGCTTACAACCTGTGCATCGAATGCGATGGCCCACAACTTCCGGCTGGTGGGAGGAGTGAATGCCCAGGGCAATGAAATGCGAACCAAAAGTGCAAGGCAGATCCATCACCTGGGTCAGTCCGTCCCTCCTCCCAGTGGCCTGTGTCAACACACCGTACACAACTGGCGGCAACATTTCTGCCCTTGCTACATGGACTGAAACTGTAAAGGGTGCTAGCATGGGAAAGCAGCACAATCTCAGCACGGGAAGGGAGCTTTGGGCCTTTCATCCTAGGAATACTCTGACCCTCAAGCCTGGCATGCCAAAACCCATACCTAAGAATGAGAGCCTCCTGGACAGACCAACATCGACGATACAACACGTCTTGAATGCTCCGTCGGACGTCCAGTGTGTGTATGGGCACGAGACGAGGAAGTTAATGAAACAGGTTTTACAACAGGTCAGCGCGACCAGGCCAGATCCATCGCTGACCCCGTGCCAGGTTTTGGTCTTCTTCATCTACAGGGTGCGGTTCTTTGCGGGCGCCCGGCAGTGACAGAAGTAAGGTGTGCAAAGCAAGGACCTCTGCATCGCCAGAAAATGGCGCTTGCACGCTGCTGCAGAGCACATGCGCGCCCCAATGAAGCTAGGCAGTCCGTGTACATGTCAGATGCGTGTTGCACTCCAATCACACTGCCCTCTTACACTTACGGAACAAGATGGCCCCGCGCCGTTTCAGAGTTCAAGCTGAGCTCGAGTGAACTCATTCTCCAAGTTTCCCCGTACAGCCATGGAGGCAGCCCAGGCGCAACTGAAAGAGCAGGCCAAACTGAAGATCGAAGAAGAAGTCGCGGGAGAAGCTCCTGGCTGCGTCAAGCCCTTCTTCATGTGCTGTGGCGGACCAGTTGGCACGGTGGAAAAATGCATGTGCATGGTTGCCGTGGAGAAGCAAGACAATGTGAAGAAGGCCATCGAGAAGTACCGGAAGCTGTAGAAGCCTGGGGGATGGGCAAAGCCGACTACCCGCTACATCGCAGTCTCTTGATCAGGGAGCAGAGGGAACAGCGGGGCACCAGCCTTGGCGAACTTTCACTTTTTCAGCACTTGGCCCGTCAAGTACAGACTTGCTTGATGTGTCGCGCCTGCGCTGCGCAGTGCGAAGTGGCGCCCTACTAGCAAATTCAGTTGTCTCTCTTTCTCTCAAACAGAATTCAGCGAGAGTGCAAGCGCCGTTGAAAGGGGTCCTTGTTATGTTTGCACAGTTCCTTTCTTTTTGCCGTTGAGGTCAAGATGTTTTAGTAGGACTTGGTATGTCAGCACTGCAGGCTCTCAGTTGTTGGAATAGAACAAGGAGAACAAGGAAATCACCGACCGATTGCCGTCACTTACGAGAAGCCAAACTCTCGATAGCTCTCGATTGCCTGGACCTTCCCCCAACTTTGCTAACACCAAGTTACACTCCAGAGTTCCCCTGCTACCCATGGAGATGAACCACGCTGGTGTGCTTCCAGCCAATCTTGCAAGTTTCTCAGCCAGTGCAGCAGTTCATACTAGTGCAAGACCTGTGGTAGTCCTTGAGTCCCATCCTTGGTCATGCCACGCCGGGGCCGGTCCGGCAGCCGGCATCGAACCCGCCGCCGAGCGGGCTCGTCGGCACGAAGGCAGCGGAGCTGGAAACATGCTTTGAGCATCGAGCCAAGTAGGCCGTGCTGGTCTTTAATCGCCCTTGACAGGCAAAGCCGGAGGTCACGAAGCCGAGCCAGACCGTTTCTTTCCCAGCTGAGCCCTTCTAGTGATTCTAGTGCTCCCAATTTGCCCGAGCGTGTTCAGTGAGTAGCGAGGCAGCGCCGCAAGCGGCAGCGTGAGGCGTCTTCGGCATCCGATACAAAGCGGTTCCTCAGCAAGAAAGCAGATCCAGAGTAATCAGTGATGTGGTGGCACAACAATTGTTGTGAGAGTTTGCTGAAAGCATGCAGCCGACCTGCGTCAAGGAATGCAGAAGCAGGACCTTTGGCTGCAACATGTCGGGCAGTGCAGCTGGAATTTTCGCCTCATCTACATCGTCCGTAGTCGAGGCAAAAAGACAGAGGGCAAGAAAGTGAAGAAGGTGAAGGCCACCCTGTTGTCTTCTTGCTTGGAGGTCCAATCGAGCTTCTTGTACTTGGGCCGGAAGGACAAAGCTAAAGAGAAGCCGGACAAGGCAGAAAAAGCCGAGAAACCGGAAAAGCCTGACAAAGCTCCAAAGGCTGGCAAAAGCAAAGCTGAGAAGGCCGACGGTGAGAAGGCCCCAGCCCGGCCAAACATGCCATGTAGGTGTAACTGGTTTGGCCTGAAACATGGCACGTCCTGCACAGGCGGACAAAGCCAAGGCAGAAAAGCCTGACAAGGCCTCCTTGGCATAACGTGGAGCTTGTCGCAGTTTCTGGTATTGTCTTACTGCGGTTTTGCGGATCTGACCGCGATGCTCGACGGGTTCAATTTTGCGATGGTGTTCGCTGTTCTAACAGGCGGCGGGCAAAGCTGGTAAGGGAGACAAGGCAGTCCGCTTCATGTGTCGGCCACAAGTCAGCGAAGCCTTCGCAGAGCAACTTCCGTGCTTTTGCGACAGGGTCGGGCATCAGAGCGCATCTGCGAGGCAGAAAAGCCGAAGAAGTCGAAAGAGGAGAAGGACAAAGGAGCCGGCATGAGATTCAAGGGTCGGTTGCAGGTCTGTGCAAAAACCCTGTCCTGAAAAGGAGCTGCAGCTGGAGCTGAGGACGGAGGGAAGAAGACGAAAAGCAAAAAGAAGGACCAGACATTGCCGCGCTGTCCTCCCCTGTAGGGCTTTGGGAGGATGAAGTAGGTGTATAGCGTCTGACAGCTGCAGGATGCTGCCGCAAAAGCAGATGCAAAGAAAAAGCCCGCCAAGGATTCTCCTGCCATCTGAACTTTGAATGGCCTCTTGTGCCTGTCGCGGGCAGGCAAAGAAGGAGAAGCAGGGTTCCGACTCCGACAGTTCCGACGACAGCTCTTACTCGTACTACTCTTCGAGTGCCTCAGCAGCTTTAGTGAAGCAACGTGATCGGATTTGTCACTGTTTTCTTGAGCCAGCAGTGACTGAACAAGGCAGCCAGGGCGACGAGCAGCAGCAGCAGCAGTTCATGAAGCTTGGTACTGTTTTGATGAGCAGGCTGTCAGCAGCCGTGGCAGCAGGTTTGAGGCCCCTTGCGAAGGTAGACTTGACGGCTTCTTCGTCATGGGGTTTTAACGTATCTGCCGCTGAGCGCTCCCTAACCGAACTCGATGGCCAAGATCGGAGCTTATTGAAAGCTCTGCCTAGGTTTTCCTGCCTCCCGCACTTTCAAGTACTGAGCTACTACAGTCTGGTATCTCCATTGCTCTCACTCCCATTTCATTCGTGCACGCTCTAAGTCGATGCGCCTGTTTTGTCCTGCTGCTCAGGAACGCCATGATGCCCTGGGCGATGATGCAGGTTTGTGGGTTCGATTCTCATGTCATGTCACGACGACCATCAGACAACCGTGCGAGATCAGTTTATTCAGCGTTATCAGTGGCAACGAGTGCTGATAGACTTGGCAGTCAAGACTTTTAGGATCGAGAGGAAGCAAAACCATATTTTGTCGAGCAAGCTGTGGACCATGTAGAATCACTTTCTACATCGGTGCTCAAACACCAAGGCGCTGTTGACACGCAGGAACGGCAGCAGAACATCGCAGACTTGCAGCACAACAGCTTTCGTCACACTTGGAGATCGGGAATGAACAACAACAAGTGATAAGGCGGATCCACCATCCACTCGGAAACCTGTACCAAGTGAGTTGTAAGATCATGACATTCTCAAGGCACGGACAGCCTCCGCAGCTCTTGCACGAGGGCCTTCGCTCACGCCTTGTGCTGTGAAGCTGTTGTTGCGCGCACACACCCACACACACACACACTCACACACCCCGTCTGCATTGGGTCCGTCCTGTTGCCATCACTCTGTGGCTTCGCATCGTACCACCCCGCCTCCCCAGATCCCTTTCTTCTGTCCTGTCCTGTCCTGGCCTGTCCGAGTTCAGAGGCGAAAAGAAGCGTGCATCAAGTGACAATTGCGATCTTGTGTCAGCATGCAAGGCACAAGCCTGGAAATTGTTGCGTGCCCAATTACGTTGCCGTGTAAGTTTGAAGTACGTTACATGATCGCAGTTTACTTCTGTGATCAAAAAGCACCTCTTGACAGTTTCGAAATTTTAAGTTGGGATGAACCTGGGAGAGCTTCGGCCAGATGCCAGTGGCATGTCGCTGTCGAGCAGCGTCATACCGCAAGCGCAGAGATTTTGTTGACTCCCAGCGCGCTGTGCACTATGTGCCGGGGCGGGGGAGAGACTAGTCGAATAGCCCGTAGGTCGTTTGCTAGAAGTAGATCTGCAGCTATCAGCCCCATCTGGCAGTCTGAGACTTTACCATCGCCTACCGGCGCCGATATAATTCTCTAGCACCGACCTTGCATGGGTTAAGCCTGTATCAGTCCAGGGCGTTTATTGTCTATAGAGCCTTGCTTGGGGCGCTGCAGCTTTCCTCACTTGTATTTGTTCTGTCGTTTGTGAGCATGCTGCATGGCCCATTTCGGGCATCTTGAGGCTGGAGCCATAGTACGGTTGGTCTGACAGGCGGCGCCCATTTCTTTCATAGTGACATGGAGAACGAAGCATGACGAGAACAGAGGACGATGACTGCACAGAAGCACGAGAATCTACGGTCAATGATGGTCAGAGGGATGTGGTGCTACCTCAATGGCATGAAGACAATGTAATATGGTACAGCAAGTCTCGGGTCGCCTAGACTTACGATCCCGAGGCCCTAAAAGTAACTGACACAGCTGACAACGAAACAACCGGCATCAACCACCGTTTCACCCAAGGCAGCATTGAATAGCCTGCCTTTGCACTTCACGCTTCGATCGCATAGGTTCGGCATGCTGTCACGACTCGCATAACTCGGCAAACCTGGGGTAAATGCAGATTTAAGAACATGGACGCATTGTTGACAGCTGTTGAGAACGACTTGAGCCAACGATCGTTCGGGTGAAACTACATGCATGCATGCAACCTGATCTTGGGCGGAAAGCGGCAAAGCAACACTGCTGTGAATACGAACCGTGCAAAAACCTAAACCCATCTCTCCTGGCTGCCACGATGCAGTCCCCTCTCCGTGACTTGGCGCAGTGCAGGGTGCAATGCCGACGGCTGCCATGGGCACCTCAGGGCAGCTGGGCATGGCTGGATATGCGCAGTACGCCGCAGGCAGGCGTTGAGACCCCGGTGCATGTCCTCCGCCCTTCTGAGCATCGTGTTGCAAGCCAGTTGCAGATCTTTACAGGCCAGTATCCAGGATACGGTGCATCTTACGGATACACGGATCCGTATGGAAGGCCGGGCTGACTGCAGGATGACGATGAACAGCCAGTTCGCAGTTGTTCAGACTGATGTAAGGAAAGAGCGCTAGCAGGTCTGGGTGTGCATGGTCCGCTTGTGAGGCCATATGGTGCTAGCATGGGCGAGCAGGTGCCAGCAGGTGCAATTCGTTAATGATCAGTTGATAGGCCGATGCAGTGTCTGGCTGAGTCCCGCGTGTTTAGACTGACAAAAACGTCAGCACAATTTCAAGAAAGGCTGCTCACACAGAGGCTTTGAATGCTGGGTTCCTGACAAGGCTACCAGGCACCGCCGCCGCCTCCTCCGCCAGGTGTTCCAGGAGGAGCCGTCAGCCTCTGAGATTTCAGATTCCAGACAGCCAGGCTTTCTTATACGGTTGCTAGGGAAGGCCGCATGGCTTCGTTTGCATGCGCTCGTCGTTCAGCAGCACTGGCCTGTTCGCCCACATCACATCAGTAGGTGTCCTCCGTGCCTTACCTAAGTAAGTGCTGAAGTGTGCTGCAAGATTCCATTCGACTTTTGAGGTTGGCGGGGCCTCGTACATGTGCCCTGGCCGCAGCACAGAGGATGGTACACGGCGACGCATGCCCAAAGTCAGTGCAAGTCTTTTGCTCCCTCACACTCTCTCGTGCTCGCTCTCCGTGCCTTTATTACTTGCGTGTGTGTGTGTGTGTCTGTGTGTCTGTGTGCGTGTGTGTGTGTGTGTGCTTTTATGTGGCTTCTTCTTTTCTGAAAGGCCTTTGTCTTGCATAGACGGCAGCGGAATATTCATTTCCTCTGCAGCCAGCTCGAGCTACTGTCCCAAAAGTGCAGGCATGGTCCAATGACCGAGCACGACAGACTCGCGGATGAGCGCGACAAAGCACAATGCCTTAGTTGTGGACACTTCGATTCAGCCACGTCCTAGAACGAAGAAGAGTTTCGGCATCAGCCGAAGATCCTGCGGAGCTGTGTTGAGTTCAGAACATGCCAAAGACCTCGGACGATGCGTGCAAATGTTCACTCCAAGGCTCGTAGACGTTTAGAAGATGAAGCGCGGCTTCGAAACGAAGAACTTCATCGAAAAGCTGAAACTGAACCTGGGCCGACTTATGTGGGTCTTCCCTTGTGTACGGCCATCGTGCAGCAGATGGAGTCGCTGGGTATGGGCAAGGCTGGTACCGAGAGTCTGCAGACTCGCCGACTCGCTCCGCATGTCTAAGGAACGAGCCACAGCTGCCGTCCGGCATGCCATCAACAACCTTCAAAACGGACAGCTGCTAGACTGAAGCATCTCTTGCCGTCCATGTGTGCTGATGGGCAATCCTTCCGCGAGATGCTCGTGCGAGTGATGAGGTTCGACTCGATTGATGGGCTTCTGAAGGCACAGTCAGGGTTGCCGGTCGGCCTTGACGCCCCCGAGAACCCGATAATGAAGTGTCAGAGACGGTGAGAGTCATTCGGGCATGTTTCAGCGGAGCAGGAGCTGCACGGTGCTTGTTTTCGTCTGCTCAGACCTTGGAGTCCGTGGCGGCGAGGGACCTGTCGAAGACCGAAGGTCTGCAGGAGATCCTGAAGAAGGACATGGACAAGGCTTCCTTGAGTGCCCTTGCCATGGCTGCATTCGTGGCTGTTGTGTTCTGTCGGAAGGCCATCGAGGAAGCTCAGCAAAGGCGAGCAGTGATGGCCGAATTGAAGTCCATGGTCAGGACCCGGGGATGAACCCACGGGCGTGCCGAGCCGATGTGACTTCATAAACATTCAGTTGTGATTGTAAAGGCTCGAGGCCTTGTTGCACGAGTAGCCTGTTGCAGGAGTGGTGAGGACCACATCAAGGCCTACCGGGACAGAACGGTCCATATGAAGCAGACAGCGAAGTACACTGTGTTTGGGTTCTGTTTGAAGGCCACAGCCGAGCTGATTCGCGAGAATGTGGGGCTGCAGAAGGAGCTTCAGTCTTGAACTAGCTGCAAGGATTCCCGAGATCCTTGTCTTGTGTAGATGTCATCTCGTGCAAATGTACGCGCGACCATCGGAGCAGCTGATGATGCATCTCGGACCCCTCTTGAGCTCCAGCCTCTGATGCCAGACAAAGATGACGAGGGTGAGGACCGAACTCGTAATGGAAACATCGGCATACACGCGGCCAGACACCTGTGGATGATTTGATCAACACCACACTTACGGAGCCGACTAAACCTGTACATGCACTCGCATCAGCAAGGTGTAGCCCAACCTTCTCGCTCGTTTATCTTTATCGCTGTTGTATCATCACCTATACGACGCAAGCAATGGAGAGCTGTGTCATTGCTTTTGGGGAAAGTCGGTAGTTGTACATCCAAAATTCGTTTAGCCACTTGAGAGGAAAACGACAGGGAAGACATGAATGACCAGCTCGAAAATGCCGGCCTGGAGGTGAGGGTGAGGGTATGCCACGATACCCGAGATGCCCGGAACACAGCAGAGCTCTTACCCAACTCCAGGCCCAAGGCATGAGCGACCGGTACCAGTCGTTCATGGACGAGAAGGCGAAGGAGCACGAGGAGCACCGCAGAGTGCCCCCCGAATGCCCCGAAGAGCAGAGCCCACTGGGCCAGGTCCAGGTCGGTGCGTTTCCGGTCTCCGCTGCCAGGAGCTCCAGAGCTTCACCAAGGGCCCTGCCTTAGTTGATCTGCGCCTCGTCATCGCGAAGATCAAGAAGCTGAGTAGCCCCTTGGCGAAATCTATGATCATGAATCAAGCCCAGCAACGGAGCCTCAATGGCAATGCGCACCAGGCGACTTGACAATGACAGCCACGAATGCCGTGGCGAGCTCAGCCCGCCTGCGTTTGCTTACCCAGTGCTGTGAAGCCCGTCCTCTGAGGCCAGCGTCGTGCGGGAGGGCAAGCAGAAGCTGGCACGTCAGGAGGCGGCCGTAGCGCGAACCAAGCGCATGCAGGACGGACGGGACCCCTGCGGCTGAAGGCTCGCCCGGCACTCGCCTTAGGCCTTGCTGTTTGTGACAGGAGCTCTTCGACCAGTACGATGCCGACAGCGACGGCTGTTTGTCTCAGCTGGAGGTCCTCCAGTACTCCCAAGGCATCGTTTCGCATTGTCGTGCCACAAGGGCTACTCTTCCCCGGCTCTTGCAGCTGCAGCGAAAGAGATCAGTCGTCCTTGTGCAGGTGAGTTTGAATTCACCCCTGCAGAGTCCTGTCTAGTGACTTAGCTGAAGTCAGGAAGGACTGATCAGAAGCTGTGCCAGCACCTCTGTGCGGCTCAGGAGCGGCTCTGGCGAAACTGGGTGCCAGCAGGCCTTTCCTCAAAATACTTCCAGAGTGCTTGTTCTTGAAATTCAGCCAGGCATGGCTGGCATCACTTTCGACCGCTTCCAGCAAATGAAGGTGGCGATCGGCACGGCCCGTGTCATTGAGCGGGACCAGGATCCAAGAATGCCTTGTGCGTGGTTCTCGTATCGGTACTCGCAGTTTCTACCCGTGCCACTGGTGCGACAGGAGAGAAGACCAGCTGGCGTTGCTTAGGAGGCTCCCTGCAGAGCGCGTGGCAGTCTGTTTCGCTCGAGCTTCGAGTCCCAGGCCTCGGCGCCTCTGACGGCTGACGCGCTGGAGTTAATGCTTAGGGATGCTTTAGGGCTGTCAGGGGCAGGAAGTTCACAGTCGCAGTCGTCTAGGTCTCAGGTAGAACGTGAGGCAATCGAGGAAGGTCAGGCCTCGAAGACGGAGCTGCCACAGCAGAGCTCTTGAAGAGTGCAGATAGGACTCACACGTGCACAGTGATTGCAAATTGCAGAACAAGCTGCGCCGCACCAACTTTGTATGAGTCGCCATTGCGATTTTCAGAAGCCCATTGTCGTTCTGACTTATGCCTCTGTGTCGGCGAGCTAGCGGAGCTTGGATTTCCATGTCACCGTCATTTCTCGTCACGGCTACCACCATCCCAGCGGGAAAACGAGAGCAGCACTCTCCACATGATGTGGCATGCGTACTGCCTGAGAATTGCGCCAGGGTGTCATACTTTAAAATAGATTCGGGACCCATCGCATGCATGGCTCGGCCGGTGCAGGTTTGGGCTCAAGGCAGCAAGAAGCCATCCAAACAGCGTCCGATACTAGTGGCACAGCTACCGAGTTGCATGTTTCGCAAGGGCTTTTCCAAGTGCAGATCAGCATTCCATCTGCCAGGACGGATGGTTTGCGACGCTGGGATGAACGTCGACATTGCAGTGGCATTGTTTGAAAAGGGCTATACGGAGGCACGGCAAGGAGCGCTTTCAGTCAATCAGTCTCGAGCTTCGAGGGGTCCAAGACCTTTTGCAAATGAGCATGCAGCGCAATGTTCCTTCTGCGCAAAGGCCAGTGTGCAAGAGGCGATAAAGTCCTGTTCGACTCTCGAGGAGGAGCGGGGCCTAGCGGTTCACATCGTTTGTAAGTGCGATGCTGAGTGTCGTCACGACAACCTGGATTCGCAGTAGCAGATTGCAGGCCATGTCGTTCCTGAACCCGAAGCACAAGCAGACCAAGGTGCCATCTGATATCTGCCTTGTGCAGCTCTGCAAGCAGAGCTTTCCCTCGGCAATGTCTTATTCCAGTGCACCCTTTCCTCTGCCGAGCGATCGATAGAGCAGTTTGTCGACCGCTGCGGGAATCCTAAGCTCCTGGCCCCCTGGCAGAGCCACCATCGTCAAGCCTTCTTAACCCGTGTCCCAGTCGGAATGCTTCAGTAGGAACATCGGCTTAGAGTTAGCAGTCAGGTGCACGACTCGACTGTCCAGGGGGCCGGTGACAGGCTGCGGAAGGGATTGCTCAAAGTCTTGCCTCGCCTGGCGAAGACATGCAGAGTGAGGTCGCCGTCTCTTTCTCTCGGCTTAGTCTGTCGTAGTGTATGACCACTCCACAACAGCACTGGGAAAACTACTCTTGGCGCCTTGGCCCACGGCCCACTGCCCGAGGCCACGTCGGCGTGCGACAGGGAAGAAGGCTCAGACCGCTTGGCACTCGGTGTGCTGGCCTTGCCTCCGGAGCACTTGCGGAGCAGTTCTGAATCCAGGGAAGTGTGGCCGGAGCTCCCTGTACTGGTCCCAACGAGACACCTGCGGCAGAGCAGGCCCTGCGCAGTGCATGAGTGGATGTCGAGACTGGAACCCGGGCTACAGGCTACAGCCTTCTTACAGTTCCCAGATCAAGGGCATTTAGAATGACTGTACTGTGATACTCTTCAGAAAACCGCGATCCACACAGGACACTGTCCTGTCGGGCTGCTGCGTTTCAAGCCATGACATGGACGCACTTGGACTTTGCAGGAAGTCCCTGCGCAGGTGCCGCTGACTGTGGGCAACTCCACGCTCCTGCAACGTGTCCTGGAGCGGCAGCCGAAATCCAAAACTTGTGAGGACCAGCCCGTCGACGTCGCACATCACTTACAAATAGCCAAAAATCAGATCTGCGATTGCCACGACGTCCAGCACACTCCGTGTGGCACTTTTGCCTTGGATGCAGGAGTTAAGTGCATCTGCCGCGCTCAGGCCTCAGATTCGAGGAGTGAGGGCCAGGGCTGCGTGAGAGGATGTGCATGGATGTGCTGCAGAAGGTCACAGGTCACAGGATCCAAGTACAGTCCCAGCTGCGGCCCTGAGGCCCACACCGTCTGAAACAGTTTCCTCGGGTACAGCTCTCGATTTGAGACGTTTGAGACACTTTCGCTGGTGCTCGTGCTGTCCTGACGAAGGTGACAGTGTGGCTGCCCCAACACCTGTGGAGCCAGAGAAGCCGTGCACTCAGGGGCGCGACGGTCAGTGGACAAAATGCGGCAGCGTCTGGCCCGCAGGCGAAGTGTGGAAGCCGCGGAGGCCATGGAGGCTGTGGAGGCTTCCATGGAAGCCGAGGACGCTCCGTCGGCAGAGTCACGAGTCACAAGCCATGGCCCTGAGCTTTGCACTTCTCCGTGTACGCGTGTGCGGAAGGAAGCGGAGGCGCCTCCGCCTCCTCCTTCGCCAGTGCGCTCCATTGAGCCCAACGAGCATGGCATGAAGTGGTGGCGAGAGGCATCAAGCTTGCCGCAGCATGCCGAGCTAAGAGTGGCATCGGACTTCATATGGGACGAAAGGGTATATCATGTTGGCCAGCTCCTCGCAGTGTGCCCGGGGGGGGTGGAGGAGTGCAGTGAAAGCGTGTTCCGCTCGCTGCTCAACTGTTTGCTTCTGGGTCTCCGACCGAAACGACTTCATTGGGTAGGCAGCCGCTCGATGGCCCAAGATCTACCAGAACTTGAGGCTGGCACCGAGACTTCGAAATTCTGAGCTTTGAAACCTCGAAGCCAGGTTGGAAGCTTCTCTCAGCATCCTTCGGCCGTCAGCTCAGTGAACTTTGCGTCGGTCTCCAAGCTGCGTGCCACGAGCTGCAGGCCCGAATGCCGGGCGGTCACCGACTACCTGGGCTCAGTGCACTTTGGGGAGTGGGGCACTTCGGGTAGTCGAAGCCTTTGGAGGCTTCCGGAGCGCTTCTCGCGAAAGCCAAGGTCGGCCACCACGACGCCAGTGCGGAAGCGCACGATGGAGGAGCAGGTGAAGCGAGAGTTTAGGGTTTAGGGGAGCTGTGTGATGCTTTGCTTTGCCGTTTGCAAGTTGAATATGGGGTCGGTTGCTGCTACTACTGTGCCCTCCCTCCATTCTACTTGCCAAGTGCAACTTGTTTCTGCCTCAGCTGGTGCAAACGGTGCATGTGAGATTCAGCGGATTTCTATGGGATCTTCATGGCTCGAGATTAAACACACGGAAGCACCTAATTGCTTGTTTCTTTCATGCAGCCAGCGTCGCGCTCTAGTTTCTGTGTGGGTGTTCTAATGGTTCACACTCTGTACCATAGTCAGCTTCCTTCGCTGCAGTGGCCATTACGAGAATTGCATTCGTCGTTGAGTCATCCACCCTGTCCTTCGGACATCTCGTGGCTCATCGTTCTCGGTATTGTCTGCATGGGCTTGCTCCACCATCAGAACGGGAGGACTACTTCCTTGGGTCTAGCAGCACGTTCTAACAGCTTTCATGAGCACTCGAGACTGTTGATCAGCAGAGGCAGAGGGAGCATGCCCTGCTTGAAATTGCTGCAAGGCAAGCACCAACGGAAAGAAGAAGCGGCAGGATGCTCCGAGCTGCTCGTGTCCACTGCCAGGTTGCTGTGCCTGAGAAACCGCTCTGCAATTTGGGCTCGTTGCCATGTCATTCGGCATCCGCACTACAAGTACCATCAGTGCCGTCTCGAAGGCCCCCCAACCTCCCTCGCAAGGTTTGCAAAGCAGCCCTGGTCCTGGCACGTTATAGTGGCAGCCAGTGGCAACTGTAGCCGTTATCACGCTGCAAGAGTTCTCATTTCTCTTGGAGTTCCATCATGGCCGGCTCTTCGTCGGGAGTTGAGCAGCTCCCGGTGATGGAAGAACCGGTGCTGAAGAGGAAGAGCGGCTTGTTTCCGCCGCCAGAGTCAGGAAGCTGATGGTGTCTTTCGTGCAACGTGAAGCTTGCAAGAGCTTGAACTTTCTCGCGGCTAGGATTGCTGCACGTGGACTCCGATGACGAACCGGACTCAGATGGGGGTGGCTACCAGGAAGGGCAACCACCCGAGCCATCTCCGGCCCAGCTTGCGAGTGTTCACCTCAGAGACACTGTTGCGCGGTTTCTGCAAACATCTGTCGACATCTGTGGAATGCCCTGTGCAAAGTGCTCAGGTGATGCTGATGACGGCGTTGTTTGGCACGCCAAGGTGAGCTAGGGTCACAGTGTCCCAACCGACCTCTTTCGCCACAGAATTCTGGAACCTCAGGATGTGCTCGGGGCCGGTTCTGATGCGATGGCTCCAGAGTTCGCATCCAGGTCTTTACGGACGACTACATCCACCCGAGGGACTGTTTGCCGTCGGGTGAAGTGAAGCCGCGGCGGCCGATGCCCGTCATCAGACAATCAGAGCTCTTGTCCCAGCTGCAGAAAGTTGGGGACACATGGATTCTGCCAGGCCGGACCCGAAAGGGAAGGAGGGACCAAGGTTGAAAGTTGAAGCTCCCTTTCAGGTCCGCTGAATGGCTGGCCTAGCCTGGTCAACCTGCAGCTTCGATCTATCACTCAAAAGCAGCGAGGTCCGCTCCCCAAGAGGGGTTTGGGGTGGAGGTGCAAAAGCCAGCCCACGAAGAATGCAGGAGGAAAGCATGAGACAGTGCTACAATGTTGAATGCTGAGTGCAAGCTTCAGGTTCTTGCACACGCACGGCGGGACCTAGTCATCCTAGTCCCTGATGTATTCAGGCCTACTGCCAATGACGGCGGCTGTGAAGCGCATCTGGGTTGAGGGTGACGAGCTTCCAAAGAAACTGCCGGAGAGATGTCGTGCAACATTCCTGGCACCCTCCTGGATGAAGAAGGCGACGCACCTAGCACTCCCCCTCACCCCAGTTTTGGAGTCTTGCACGTGCTTTGACTCAGGGCTGGTCCAAAGATTCGGCCGGCTTTGTGTGGTGGTTCACACCGCGAAGCATCCGCAGCCCCTGTGCCTGCCACTTTGGAGAGCGATTGGTGTCCACACTTCTCACGGGACCCCACAAGGATGCAGAGGCTGTCCAGGTGCATGCGATTGCACATCGCTACCCGGTGGACAGTGAGACGCTGCGGGACCTTCAGACATGGCATGTGGCGGCGACGAGCTGGAACAAGCAAAAACTTTCGCTTAGTCGCTGGCTTTAGATACACTGCAACACTCTGTGACACTGTGTGTTCTTTGACTTTGAGCTTGAGGTCGCGTTGGAATGGTCCCATGGACAGTTTTCAACCCTGGTAGAGTTAGCATGGCTCAACGGCATCGGTGGCTACGGCGCTTGTTTTGCCAAAGCGCCGGAGTTGCTCTGCGGAACGGTACAGCAACAGGGCTGGAGTGTAGGGTGTACGGCTTGCCCTGCAAGGTGGAAAGAGCAACTGGGTTGCCGACAAGCTTGAGCCAGTGCCTGAAATCTACGAAGCAATGGCAAGCTCTATGCGAGGAAGCTGGAACCAGGTAAGATCTGAGATCCGCATGATCGACATGCCAATCACGTCGAAAGAGCAGCTAGAGCAGTATCTTCGGAGGCACACACCCGGTGTTCAAGATGATGTAAGGTAGCCCAGCAGTACTCTGGGATACTCTGGGGTGCGGCCGTGTCAGTTCGTGGTCGCAGGTACAGTGAGGACGGTGGCTTGCCTCGAAACGAGTGGCGCTTCAAAGCGCCCCGAATATATGCATCTTCTGAGGCGCGCAAACAAGCAAAACCCACTCCTGCTGCGAAATCTGCAAGCGTTGATCTCTTGTGACCTGTTTCTTCACGCCGCCGGAAGGTGCGTCTGAGACTTCGCAGTCCCGCACACATTGCCGGCTACCTGCTGAACTACATCAGCAGAGTTGCCGAGTACGACACACTGCGCAAGAATTGCCAGACATTTGCCACAGACTTCTTTGCGTTCCTGATGCGCAGCCGCACGAGTTGGGCCTGGGATTGTGTTGTTTGCCAGTGACGGAGGCATCGATGTGTCGTAGCCCTGTGCGCATTGGTTTAGTCTTGGAGCTGCTCTGAAGCAGCAGAACAATATGTGCAGTGCACCAAGGACCGGCCAGAAGGACCGGACACACTGCCACGATCTGCAGGCATAGCTAGACTAACTAGAGTCCTAGAGGGCCTGTCATGCGGCCGTAGCTGCCATCTCTTCTTGACATCAACAAGTACGTGTTCACAGGCCAGGCTCGCTAGATGTGTCGTTCAGCCCACGCCAACGAAGTCTCAAAAGTTGGCCCATGACGGTTACCGAGTGGTCTGGAAGCCTAAACACAGGCGTTCGTGAAGAGTTTCGGGTGGGCGATGGCGAGGCTGTGAGTTCGTGCTGGTCCGTGGCAAGTCCGCGCTCGCTCCTGTGTGCAGTGTGAGTTGGTTTGACGGCGTTATGTCCTTGCTAGATATGTCCGTAGTTTGCAGTGCAGTCATGTGTACTTCATGACGTAATGTATCCTAATGTTGCCTTGAGCTCAGACAGTCACTGGGTAGGTGATTGACTTGACGAACTCCATGGAAGCAGGGATTCCTGCTTTGCTTGGGCAGCGATCTCGAACAATCATACGATCTCGCCGCTGGCTACTGTCGTGCGTTAACGGCGTGCAGTGCCTGTGAATCCGAAATTCAAAGGCTTCCAAGCAGAGCTTCGGTGCCGAATAGGGGAGAAGGACTCGGCGAGATGCCACTCACATGGGGTTCAGCTCTGTTGCAGGATATCCAGCCGTTCACCAACATCGTGGTGCCACTGTACTCCCAAAGAACACATGCCTTCCTTTACGCTCCCAGAGGGTCCTGAGCTCGAAACCCATGCGGAGAAAAGACGCCGAGTGCACACAAGGGGCGATCCTGACCTGACCACATGTCTTTAACGACCAGAGGCGTAGATCTAGGTTGCGTCCCTTGCTGTCTGTCTACCTAACATGTCATGTCGAGGAGGGAGCATCTGCGATGGGCGTGGTGCCCACTCCCTCCAGATCTTCTGCCATCCTGCCAGATTGTTGAAACATCACGACCATTGATTCGGTTGTCTGGACGGAGCTATGCTTCAACTGTGTGTCTCCCGGATTCTACAACCTTGGCAGATAACTGCTCTTCTTCTGAATGCCGCGGGATTGACCTGATGCTAGTACTGGCGAGTTTTCGGACCCATGACTCCTAAAACTATAACGTGTCTGTGCCAGAACGATGGCTGCCGCAGTCCGCTTGGAACTGAGGGGGTGCACGTGTCTGCGGGCCTTTGTCAATGAATGGGTGGTGGGTGGAGTCCTTGCAGGCAAGCCATGCGCTTGAATTCCAACGCGGATGTGTGCAAGGCAGGTCATGCACCACATGCATCTTCAGAATAGGTTCGCTGGTGCCGCATTGCAATTCAAAGTGCAACTCCACAGAGCGGTCTGCGATGGATTGTGTGTTGATTCTGACCGCAGAGAGTCTGAGACAACTCTGCAGTGTGCCTCAAGAGCAAGTTGGCGGCCGAGCAGCGTACAAGTAGCAGCATCAAAAGGAAGCGAGAAAATGTCAAGGCCTACCCTCTTCCATCTGCGGGTCTGCACATGTACGGCGTGACTTTATGCCGACCGTTGCATTAGCATTTTCAGCTTTCCTCCCGCACTGCCCTCTGAAATTGTGAGCCGCCGACCACCAACCAAGGGTGTGCCTCCACACGGTGGACTCGCCCCTAAACCCTGGGAAAGCAAGAAACTGATCCGCCAGCGCAGTTGCTTGTGCGGTGTCGCCTCCATGCATCACAAGACACAGAAATCTTTCATGTAGAACCTAAGCTACAACCCAAGCGTCGCTCCTTCGAAGTGACAACACAAGAGAACCAAGAGAACCATCAGACCATCTATCGGCTGGCGTCCATGTCCGTGAAACAATGAAGCGCTCACATCTTGAAGACATATGGATCCTCCAGGGAGCCATTCATGAAGTGGTCATTCCGTGCTCCATGCATCAACCTTGCTCTGTTCTGCTCATTGTTTGTATTTGTCTTGTCTTACGTATCGAACCATACCGGTCGGGCACAAGCTCTTGGCAGTCCGGCTGTTGCCGCTTTCCACGCTGAGCTGTGTTTGTCGTCTGAGAACAGAGAACAGCAAACACCCTTATGCCAGGACTTTGGTGTTTAGTTTCGTCGGATTTTGTGCTTCTCTGTGGGACCCGTTTCGTGTCTCCGAAGCAAATCGAACTAGCGAGCCGAACAGCACCAAACAACAGCACCCAAAGCACAGCTGCTATCACCTGCTCCCAAAGATGGAGAACATTTCCGGGAACGGTCGTGCCCGTGTTGTCATGTTGTTTTCGTGATTGTAGCATGCCGCCTAGAGGCTGTGCCGCATGTTTTCTAGGTGCAGTCGTCGTAGTGCTACTAGCATGAGAACTTGCGTGCAACAGGCTCTTGTGCATGTTGCAAGTTTCTCTTGAAGTGCCTTGGCGAGATCTGCTGCTGCGACACTTCGCCGTGGCGGTCCGTGCGTCTGGGCTGTGGTCACGGCTGGTACTGTGCTGGGATGCTCAGATGCTGGTCCGTGAGCAAGAGCAAGAGGCCACCAACATGTCACCCTCCACTAAAAACCGAGGCATCCTGTATGCTGCGGCACGCCGAGGCTGGACTTGCTTTCTCTGTAAGCAGTTCTCGGCATCCGACGAATGCAGGCCCGTTTGGAAATGGGTGCGGCTTCCATCACATGCTGGCTTCCCATGGGGCGCTAGTCGACCCTGTCTCTTCAAGCTGCAGCCTAGCCGCGCGGAGGTCCCGAGTGCTCCTCGGTCCTCGCTGAACGAGATCTGAGGAGCTGGGTCTTCGTGCCGACGCAGAGATGCATCAGCAGTCAGCTGCTGCTCCGCGCCAGGAAGCTCCTCCCCACCGAAACGATCGATCGGCTCCTGGCGCGCCGGCCCAGTGGTCAGAACATGAAATCCCAGCTTCCTGGTCCTTGCTAGACTATTGCTAGACTCATTCACAGTCTCGTGTCATCTTCGAAGCCCCACTACCCGTCCCGATAAGCTAAGGGGACCATACAGAAGCGATTGTCTACTTCGTTTTGGCGACTATGACTCCTCAGGCACGGAGCCTGGAGCAGGCCGTGTCGTCTTCAGCGAACATCCGTGCCTGCCCAACGCCGCCGGCAGCTGAGTGGAGCAGAGAATTAGCTTTTCCCATTCCTACATCGAGCGACGAGGAATTGCGTTATGCGGGTCGCCATCGAAGAGGGCGACATCACAAAGCGGGAACGGCATGTGAATGGATGCAGTTTCAAGGCATGCGTGCAATTTGCTCGCATGAAGCGTCAGGTTCAAGTGTACAATCTGCAAGAAGGAGTCATGTGACTTTGGCTGTAAGTTACGGTGCCGGTGCTGTGACTTTTTTGTGCACTAGCTGCGCCTCTCTCATGTCCCAATGTCACACGTCACCAGATCTTTCATTTCAGGCCTTCGCTGTGGACGACAGCCGTTCCACAGAGGGATGACATGCGAGGATGCTAGCCGAGCGTGCCAGCGTCGCCGCTTTGCAATGGAACGATGTGAGGAGTACGCCGAAAAGCTGAAAAATTCCACGCGGGCTGCAAAGAAGGAGCGTCAGGCCTTTGATCTACACAGTGCATTGGGAGGAGAAAGCTGAGTCTGTGAGGCTGACCAGCTCTTCGAGCAGTGGATGGAAAAGACGGGCTCAAAGCAGTGCCCGACATGCCGCATGGCCGCCTTCCTGGCGCTTTTGTCTCGAATCTGCAATTGCTCGATCTCGCTCGCATAGCAAGCTTCACGGATCAGCCTGGGGGCTTCGCTCCTGCCTTCGGGTTTCGAAGCAGCACAGACGTGACAAAGGTGTGTTGACTTGAAGTAAACGACTGCGTCTCCCATCAGAATCCTAGACTCGAAGCCATCTTTCCCCTCTTCAGTAGCTACCGTTTCTAAGCGCAACCTTGGCTTCCAGCCGAGTAGGTATCCCTCTTGGGCTTTTTGTCGAACAACCGTGAAGCTTGCTAATCGAGCCTTGCCAGCCCTTACTATATGAATCGAAGGGATCGAAACTGAACGCTCAGAGTCTGCATCCCTTCCCCAAGAGCAACTTCTTACTTGCATGGCTGTTGGCGAAGACAACAGCATAGAATAGATGGCAGCGGCAGCAGTAGTGGACATATCGGCTGCCCCTGCATCTTCCATGCAGAGAGATGCTTCCTGATCCTGGCCAGGTCACGAAGCAGAATCTTGACAAGCAGAAAACACAGTACTCCGAATGTCACAAGATGAGCAGTTCCCTCAGATTGATGTCGCAGACCTCCATAAGCAGATGAAATGAACAGGTAACTAGGGGAATTTGATGCAGCATCTTTTTGGGTGCTTGAAGCTCTTTGAGGCTGCCGGAACTGTGGAACTAAGTTCTGCTTCAAGCACGGCCCCAAGATGTGAGATGGAGTTCGGGCTTGGCTGCTCGCTTTCAAGGGTCTTTAACATCTGAGAGGTGTCTGGCGATTCTTACAGACAGCTATACGCCAGCCCCTGAGATCTAACATACAAATCGTGGAGGCCCTATCTGCGGCAAGTGACGTCGAGCAGATGCGTTGGACAGAATCTCTGTCTCCTAGGTGCGGATGCACTATTGATGCCCACGGCTTCATTGACCCAGTGACGGGCAAGATCGTCAAGCACCTGAAGAAGAGGCAGGGGCGGACCGTCGTGGATAGGACTAGGAACAACCCTGGATCGTCGGAGATGTATTTGACTTTGGATGCTTGCTCGTATCGCCATTCCATGAGAATGATGCCAGGGCCAAGAAATGAATTCTGTGACGTCCTCAGATCTCAGAGGTATTAAACAGCTGGGGCGATGGATATCAACTTATCAAAAGCTGTCTGAAGCTCTCTGCAGGTGTACCAAGCAGAGCGGCCGAGATATACTGTTCTCATGGCCTCTGAAAAGAGCCACGTGAGATCGCTCAGTGCTGACCATAGTTATGGGCTCAAGCCCAGAGTGCAGATCAGAGGCAAAGAAACGTGTACCCGCATAGCTCACCGATCGTTGCATGGTCCCAAGTTGGGCTGTCACCAACACTTTGCCTCTCGTGTGGCACCTTTGTTCGTTTTTTGGATGCCGAACGGCTGACAGGGTGCTATTTGCGCAGAAGCAAGATGGTGGATACAAGAATGCCACAGCAGCCTCTGGTGGAACTGGCGGAGACAGCCTTCCTTCTATAAAGACCTAGCATTGATGGTCCTGCGCAGTGGCACAGACTACTGTCGAAGTGCTTTGCATGGAGTTGTGGTGTGCAACATGCGTGTGCACTTGTAAGTATAATTCGGTTCATGGCACAAGGTGCATCTTAATTCGCCCGTGAGAGGACAGAACTACTTTCTTCCACTGTGTGAACCAGTATTATCAGTACAGGGAGTAGTAGCAGTAGCCGGCATCTTCATCGGTGGTCTGGTGGTCGTGGTTGCAACAGTAGGTAGTGGTGGTGGTGGTGGTGGTGGTGGTGGTAGAAGTAGTAGCAGTCGTAGTTTACGTTCACCCCAGCATTTGCTGAGAAATGATGCCCATTGTTCTCTCGGCGGAGTTTGTGCAGATGGTTCGGCCACTGTGGGCGTGGCCTCGTTGCGACTGAAAACCGGTGCCATCAAGTCGAGCAGATTCAGATGACTGACACATGAGACCTGAGACTTTGTTCCACAAGAAAATCGCCTGTTTCCAATCTGCTCAACAAGGTTCCAGTGAGAAGTTCGCCAGAAAAGTCTGTTTTGGGCACATATGCTAATGCTAGGGATCATGCGAGCCGTGGGAACCTGGGCATGTGGGCCGGAATGCACATCAAGTTGCCGAGCAGGCAGTCGCTGAATCTTGGAGGCTTCTCAAGAAAAGCACTGTCCCACTGAAACGACACTGTGGCTCAAGCCCCTCTTTCCTGGCTCAACCTGCTGTTGCCATGGGCTCGGCCGCCAGCATTGACAAAGAGGGCCGTGATGCCTACAAGCGAAGCCTCTATGCTGCGGTAGCTGCGGCCCAAAAGGACAAGGACGAGAAGCCCAAGCCAGAGCTTGCCGAGACGGACGTGGCAGTGGCTGACAGACCGGCCGGCACTGTGGAGACGCATGTGGAAGGCAAGTATCTTGCTCACTCGTAAATCATCTGAGCTACCTACCCTTTGTCTTGACTTGGAGTCGTGCAGTTGTGGTGTCCATGAAGGAGCCTAAGCCCGAGCAGAGCCTGATGCAGTGAGAGCCAGGGCAACGAGCGAGATCTTGTCCTCCAGAGGCGCACTGTAACACGGAGCGCCCCGAAAGAACTGACTTGCAAGAACTTGGAAATTCATGGAAAATCGCTGACTGCATCCCCCGTTTCTCATACTTCGCTGCTGCCCCTAGGAATGCATCAGCAACCTTGAGTGTTGGTCAAAGCTTCGTACCAAAGCCAATCGTCAGCTGGTGATCAAAGCGGGCTGAGCGGTTGCTCGACCTTAGAGGTTCATAAGGTTCCACTTCATGTTGCATGTGGCAAAGCAAGCTTAGCTTACACGCTTGGAAGTTCAGTGATTAAGCTTGCTCGGAATCCCAATTTTTTTTGCAGTTCACAAGATATACAGCGACACAAGACAGAGAACGTGTGGACCGTGCACATCCGTGGGGCCATGTCGAACGAGGATCTTGATGGCCAGGAGCTGCTCGCAGCGCGGACGCAGCTTTTGGAGGAGCTGCAGGCGCCTCGCCGGGCCGAGGGGCGGCGCGGCGCCGGCGAAGCCGCGAGTCTTTCTCGGCTTCGCCTCTGCAGGTCGAGCGGCGCGAGCTGGGCGCGAAAGGGGAGCACCTCTTTAACGAAGCGAGGTTGAGCAGGCGCTTGGCTTGCGGCTTGCAGCCTCTTGCAGTTCCCGTTTCGGTCGTGTCTGAAGTGAGTGTCAGGTATATTCAGGGAAACAATGGCTCGGTGGAGGAGGCCACTGCACACTTCCGGAAAATGCTGTGCTGGTACAAGGAGGCTGGAAGTTGGCACGCTAGTCTCAATCCATGCAGAGACTAGCCGCCAAGTTGCCTGCCAGGCGAATATGCTTCAGAAGCGGACGCAAATCGAGAACAAACCATGGTGCGTAGATTCTGTGACGGGTGCTCGGGAGCTTTTTGATATGATGTGCATCAATGCGAGCAAGTTTACCAAAGATGGAAACATGCAGCCTGGCTACAAGCAGTCGGGGTTTACAGCGGCCTTGCCCGATCTTGTCGGATCTAGGTATTGTGGAGCCGAGGCTTTGGGTACAAAGAGATGGTTTTGCCCAAATTGAGAAAATCATGAGCCTCACTGATGAGGATCTCGTTGGTCGCATGAGCCTTCTCTGCCACCCGATCGAACAAGACCAGTGCATTCTGCAGCACATCGACAGGTGCCAAGCGCCAAGCTTAGGTGAACTGCGGGAGCATCACCTCGATCAGCTCAGCATGAAGAAAGGCAAGCTGATGAAGAGCTTCCAGGTTCGAGACCTGACAGGGCTAAACATCGGCGCGGTTCTCCGAAGCAGATTCGTGATGAAGCGCTTCTTGGCAGCAGTCATCCTGGCAAAATCCAGCTTCGTCGGTGCACTGACTGTAAATGGACACCATCGCTCTGGTGCGGTTCAGAGCAGCTAGAACTTCAGCGCTCAGGTCTTGCAGATGTGTTCAAGATTGTGAGCACAGCGTATCCAGAAACGTTGCACCAAATGGTTATAGTCAATCCACCCGCAGGCGGGCGAGGGAGGGAGCGCATGTGAAGAGGAAGCGCGCTGGCGTCTGCACCGGAACCACTCGATTAAGAGTTGCGAGGCTTCAACCTTTTTTGGACTGCGGTGCAGCCGATGCTCAATGATCGGATTCGGAAGAATCTCGGCTTCGTGCGCTAAGGGCTAACACGCCGCATACAAGAAGACTCTGAAGAAGAGGTCTTTTTCCCAGGTCGGAACCCGTAGCTTGGACACTTTCGATCCCGTCAGGAAGTTCCGATTCATCCCTTCAGGGCCAATGGACTTTCCTCTCGAGTTGGTCAAGATGGCTGGCGTTGGAGTGCTGGAGTCCCTGGCAAACCTGGCAGATGTGGTGCAGAAACGAGCCTTGCTGCTTTGACAACCCCAGCCCGGTTTGGGCTGCTCCCTCTTTCAGTGTTTTTGCAGACATGCTGCAGCTTCCCTCGTAGATCCATGAGCTGGTTGCCTCATGACAAAGGACATGAAAACAACTTGACCTTGGCTCCTGGCTTTGCCCACTACAAATGCCAGCGGCTTCCTGCTGGCAGCGTAGCCAGCTGGAGCTTCTCCGTCACGAAAAGCTCTCTCCATTTTCGGGCACCTCGCGTCTGAATTTGATCGTGGTATAGATTCGCAGGTGACTGTTGGTACTGTAGTGCAGCTCATGATGGAAGCATGTCAGGCGATTGTGATTGAAACGTCGGATGAAGATTCCCAGCACGGTGCTGCAGGCTTTTCTGCCGTCTTTTCGTACCAGTTACTACTGTACGAAGACGAGCATGAAGCTGCTTCATGTCCGCGGTTTTGCTGTTGTCCTATTCGCGTGTCTTCGGATCGTCAGGTCTGGCAATGCGAGATGTGTTTGAAGCCCAGCCGGTTTCAGGCGCCTTGCATGGTGTTGGATTGGCACGGAACGGACATTGGAAAAACCTACCGTCCAAAAGCAGCTGCTCACACCTGCAGCGTGAGTCTGGTAGTATCTTGAGCGAGTAGTCAAGTATGGACCCAAAGTAATCACTCGTAGCATGGCAACGGCAGCCTGCTATTGACCAATGTGAACTCAACTCACATCCACGCTGTGACGAGGCGTCATCTCTGGCCAAAGCGACGTTCTGGAAGTTGACAGCCTGCTCTGGCTGGCTTGGTGCAATGCAGACAGCCGCTTGTAAATGACACTGCTGCTAAGACTGCGCAAGCTTCCTTGGTCCCTGGATGTCCCTGGCACCCTGAGCTTGAACACTTTCTGTCCTCAGGCTGGACGCAGAGTGTGCCGCTCTCGAACCTTCAGCTGATGGTCTTTCAGAAGACGAGCTCATCCGACGATGTCGACCGAAATCCCTCGGCGTCATCGCTCCGCTCGTTATCCGCCTGTAATTTCGCTTGCTTGCGTGGCTGCATGTTCAGTCGCTGTTCGTTCTTGTACATGGCCGGAGCTGCCAAGGAGGCGTGAGAGTCGAAGCCCAACAAGCCTGGCGAGCTGCTTCATGCCCTGGTGCGGTGTCGATGATGTGGAATCAGATGATGAGAGCTGGCAGTCGAATCCAAACTTGACAAGGACAGGCTACAGTATCGCCAGCAGACGCAAGAAGCTGAATTGTGTAGATAGTTTTCCTGCTCCAGGCAACCGCAGCATTCCTCCGGACCGCCTCAGACGCAGTCTGCCGAGAAATGCTCAGAGAGTCCGGACTGCGCCGGTCCCTTCGCTGAAAGAGCTTGACTTTCTGGATGTTGTGAAAGCCCTCGCGTCGAGACTCCCTCCCAGCCCAGAAGAAAGAAAAGAGCGAGAACCGAGGTGCTGAGTCTCGGGCCGGGCTAAGTGGGCTTTTGGAGAGGGGTAGAAGTGCAGCAGACCCGGACCCAAATTCGTCTTTCATCAGAGAGACCTGCACCGCATTAGGAGCTAGGCGGGATCGGCTCTTTCAGGACTTGGGTTGCGGGGGCGAGGTATTGGGTTTCTTGCTTTCTTACTTTGTCTTTCTGCATTCAGACCGAAGTTCTTTCGCTTTCCGAGGCTTGTGGGGCGACGGCTTCGACGGCTTTACTTCCCTGTTTTTGAGGATCACAGTCTTGCTGTTGCTGATTGCAATGGCACGCTCTGCTAGCACATTTGCCCGCGAAGTGGAGCAGAGTCTGCCCCGTTAGGTGCTTGAGCTGATTTTCCCGTCCCATCCGCTGGAGGCTGTACACGGCTCCACCATGCGCCGCCACTGTACATCGCGAAGCGATTTGATGTGGAATCTTTTGGCTAGGTAGGGCACGGGCAGAGGCTCCTATGCCACGCCCCGGTGCCATCGTGTGCTTGGTGCCTACTTGTACCCGTGTAAAGCTTTTGCTAGAGGTGGGCCGTTCTGTGTATGGACCATGATCGACCCTTCGACTCTCTCGGCATCCGTCGAGGCAGCCACTACAATTCGCAGCGGCATGGCCATGTAAACCCATGCGTCTGCAATGCCGTCCCGAGTTGTAGTATCCTGTTGTACAGAAGACAGAAGACAGCATGGACATCAGGAAGGAACGCATCCCAGGAACCAGGCAGCTGCCAAGCGGGGTGCTGCGCTGTTAAGTCTGCGGGCTGACCCTTCAAGCATCCAGATGCCAACTCACAGGCGATGGCACTCCTGGGCAAACAGCTCCTCTCAAGCTTCTGCAAGTACTTCATGCATGTAAACGAGAAAACGTGCACTTGCCGAGACATGTACTATGACTATGAACATGCTAACAGCTAACACATAAAAGCACAGACAACGCACATACCAACGCATACCAGCACGCAGACGAATACGTACATACCGTACGTACGTACGTACGTACATCACCGGCGCACAACCGGGCAGGTGGGCACCCATATGCGCGTGCAGGCACAAGTGCACGTGCTGACTCACTCCGTTGCTCACTCACGCACTCGCTCAGCTACATACTTGCAACATTCACTCGGCACTCATTAAGTCATATTCAGTCGCACTTCTGCTGCCGAACATGGCTGCTGAAACCCATCATGGCAGCGAAGGAGTCGTGAGACTTTCCAGATTCGCCATCTTTGCTTGTTGCTACATCGCGACTTTGTCCCATTCTGCGCTTTCTTGGTCTCGAGTTCTACGCTTCAGGCTTGCCAGCATAACATTGCAGCTTCTCTCAGGAAAGCGGCTATGTGCCGATCGCACCTTTCTTGGTTTCCAGGGCTGAGGCCAGGGCCTCATTCAAACCTTTGAGTCGGTCTCTGGGCCTCGGCAGAAAGCTGCAGAGGTGGGCGTGCTCCTATCAGCGCAATACTTCGGCGGCTTCTTGGCATCCGTGACCTTCAGCCCTGAGCCGGCTTCCTTGCAGCCTGCACTGCAAATTCCTGCATTCAAAAGGCTTCTTTGTGCTGGTGCCAAGCGGCTTGGCGATCGACAGCTGCGGGCCTCTGCCCATTCTGCGTCGCGCGCTCCTGGCAGCGATGGCGCCTCGGAGTTCTTGAAGGGAAGAAAAAGGGAAGAAGAGAAGAGAGGAAGGGAGGATCATCGCTTCGTAGAAGCTCAAGTGAGGGTGGAGTGCTGCTGGGGGCCCTCTGCCCGAGCTTCTGGTGCCAGCTCGTCTCGCGCACAACGCTCGGCGGCGCTTTCTCTGTCCGGTGCTCATCGAGGGTGTTAGTGAATCTTGTAACCGGCTTTCGTCTTGTTTTCCGAGGGCTTCTTCAATGCCTGTATGGCCCTCATTATGGAGCGATTCAGCGAGCCATCACGGTCGCGGCATCTGGGCTCTGCGGTGGGCTTGGGTCTCGCCGACCAGTTCAGCAAAGCTTTCACTGTTTGCTGCAATTTGCTGCCGCAGAGCGCATAGGGCAGCGCACTGGGGCTTTGTGTCTTTGAGGCACCCTGGGAAACATGGTCGGACCACCAGCGATGGGAGCAGTCTACGACCTGGCAGCTCAAGGACAGCAGCGGTTTTGGGCGTTGCTGCATCCGCTACTTCTTCTGGCACTGGCCTTCTGGATGCTCAATGCAGTCCCTCCGCTCTCTAAATCGACTCAGCCCCTTCTTCAGGATTCCGATAGGCATGACCAGGTGAAGTCAGAAGGAAGGCCTAGTGCTTTCTTTTCGAAGGCTCTTGGAGTTTATGTCGCCGTGGGGCTGCGGGCATGGATTCTTGCCTTGGAGCTAGTTTGTCTCTTCGGCTGTGCCAGTGCTGCCATCACTGCCAGTGCGCTTGAGATGCATCGAAGAGCCTTTTCCCCGACTGCAATCGGACTTACAGCGATTCCTGCCGGATTAATGCAATCCCTGTTCTCGCAATGGTCTGGACGCTTTGCAAGCTCGGCCAAGAATCGCGAGGCGGTGCTGCTATCCTGCCCTGCGATACTGTGTGTTATGGCATTGTGCATTGCTGGCATAGGATTTGTGGACTGCCACAGCTTGCTGCCCATTCTGCTCATTCTCATGACCTGCAGCGCAGTGAACGGAGCAGCAGACCCCACATCGATGTCGATGATGGCAGACCTGGCAAAAGGTGCATCGCTAGGCTATGGCCAAGCAGTCACAGCTTCTGAAATGGCCGTTGCCCTGGGCCTTGGTACGGGCCCATTTTTAGCCCACGTGATGCGCGACAAGGACTTTTCTCTGCTTTGTCTCTTGATTTCCCTCGTTGCAGTCCTTGCTTTTGTGTTCTCCTTCCGGGTATTACGCAACATTCCGCACAACTCTGCAGAAGCTGGCGAAGTGGTGGGCGAAGCCAGTGGGGTGCAGCACTGACTTTCGCTGCGCGCTTCGCCACCTTTGCTCTCTAGGCTTGGTGCCGATTGGCGAGACCCTAACGGAAAGGCAACCGCGTGAGTGCGAAAAGAAACGGTTTGGGCCACGGCCACTGCGGTGCAAGACACAGAAGGCACACTGGACTGGAGCTCCAGCCAGTTGAGGGTTTTAGTTCACGACTTCAGACTTCAGCAATCTTGAGTAAACACCCTGGGAGCCCGAAGGTCTTGACGATGCCCCCCCCCCACACTTAATGTAGCAGAACAGTAGTCTGGAGGAGCCGGTGCGGAATTCGTTGATGAACCGGCAAACAGGGTTTTCCAAGTTTTCATCGCAATCGCGTTCCTCTCCCCCGCTCGCCCTTGGATCTGCCCTGCCCCCTCTTTGCTGCAAGAACTTGCAAAGGTCTTGATGAAAGCGAACTTCTCGCCCGCCCAAGTTTGCACGAAGAGCCTGGCAGTGAAATCATTGACGAAGTCTTGAAGATCAAATCAAGCATTTGCCAGTAGTTCGGAGCGTGCATGTAATGCAATCCACTCTGCAAGGCGTCAGATCCGCCGACGCAGTAATGTCAAATGACTGAGGTCAAGGCTCAAGACTCGCACTGACGCCCTGATAGGTCCGAAGTGGCCCCGGACTAGGTGCGAGATCATGGGAGTGGCAATGCATAGAATGGCCGTTGCGAGTGTGCAACCTCTGCATCATCTGTGCTACCGTACTCGCAGCGCTCATACCGCACGGACACCTTGTTGAGCTGATTTTCTAGCTTTCGCCTCATTTCAGCTCAAGACTTGAACTTAGCGGCACCGCATGGAAACACACGATCCCGGGACCGACACGATCGCTTCAAGGCAGTGTGTAGGCCAGTGGAAGCGAACGAATGAGGAATGCTCTCTAGGCCCTAGGCTCAGAGTCTACTTTGACCAACGACAGCGAGATCCAGACCTCCGGAGTCGTTCGCAGTGTAGCGCCTGTGAGTGGCTACAGTTGCAGTACAGTAGTAGAGAATAGCCTCGCTCGTTTGAACATGCCGCTGGAAAACCGCGTGATTTTCGGGCGCGACACACTTCTCATCGCCATCTTCAGCTTCTGCTGCTTGCTGATTGAGCTGCCGCTGCTACATCCGTATGACCGGCCCATTCCGATGCAGGTTGTGACTCTCAGCGCCCCGGCTCTCTTGTAATGGGCCCCTTGCAACTGAAGCTTGTGAATCCTCCAAGGCAACGGCACTTCTGTGGTGCTAAAAGAGCTCAGCCTGGACAATCCGTACATCCCTTCCCATCAGCAGATATGTCCAACAGCGCTCCTGGTTGCGTTGTGCATGCTGGTGCCGCTTGGCAGCTGGGCGGCAGACATGAGCGTCGAGGAAACATGTGTTCAGAAGCTAGGGCCCCTTCCTGGTCATGAGTCATGAGTGGCTGGCGCCTGCTGTGCAAGGGGTGCTTGGAGCGGTGACGTATTGGGCACCAAAGCCTGGGGAAGCCGCCTCGTTTCTGCGCCACGGCTGCCTGTTCTGGAAGTTGTGCTTCTGAACGTCCTATCTGTGATTGACAAGTGCAGCTTGAGGAGGGGCT
The DNA here is from genome assembly GCA_905221615.1 of Symbiodinium sp. CCMP2592. Taxonomy (NCBI): domain Eukaryota; class Dinophyceae; order Suessiales; family Symbiodiniaceae; genus Symbiodinium; species Symbiodinium sp. CCMP2592. The sequence continues at coordinate 447,523 of CAJNDT010004846.1, forward strand.
TCATGCTGACAGTGGCCTGCAATGTTTTTCTGACTGACTTGATCAAAAACTACATTGGCTATTTGCGGCCCTACGTGTATGGCGAATGTGGTTTTGACCCCGTGACGCGGGCGTGCACGCTTCCTGCAGGCACCGCTCAAGCTCATAAATCCTTCCCATCTGGCCATGCGAGCCTGCCCCAGGCTTAGTTAACCACACTCTAATAGAGTGGGCAACACTGACCTCGGGTATCCTTGGGTCATTCGAGGTCGTTTTCATCTATGCTGTTCACCTCTCTCTTCCTCCTGAGGAAGGCTTGGATGTAGACTCGTTCGGACTGGACCACGAATGAGCAGAGTTCTATCTATCTCCTGCAGCAATGATTGTCAGGTAGCTGCACAGCCGATGAAGATGAAGACATGTCTAGGCTTTGGATGCGTGCTTGCAAGTTGCGCAGCTTTCAGTTACAGAGCATCTGGCGCACTTCGTCTTCAGGCGTGCAGGACTGCACGAACGTGGCCCTGCTCCTTGCCCTCAGCCCCGTTATGCTGGCATTCTGGATTGCTTCCTCGCGGGTCCGGGAGAATGACCACCACCCAGCTGACATCTGCTTCGGGTCCTTCATAGGCTCTGCTTGGGCCACTCGACTATGCCTTGGACCTTTCAACTAGGGGAGAAGCCACGGGAGGCCGCTTTTTTTCCTAAGGCAATCTTCTGGTACGTGCGGTACTTCTGCGCGACGTGGAAGTGTGCCGAGATGTCCATCGCGCCGTCCAGCGAGGATACGCACAGGGATGATGAGGCAGATTCAATCATGATTCCTTGACAGACTTTGCGTGGTCTTGCGTCGAAGGGATCCTTGTGGCAACTTGCCTCCTCCTGCCATGCGTCGAAGCAAAGATCTTCGCAACTTTTGCCAGCTTCCGGTGCCGTTGCTCTTGACACGGACATGTGGCAAAAATCGGTGCGCGGCCGGGTACTCGTACGGAGCATTTGAGCTTGAAGCGCTTGAGAGAGCTGGTGCTGACGCCGTCGTTGTGGCAGGATTTCAGGAAGTTGGATGCTGGCTCAATGACCGTGAGTAACAGAGCCTTGATGTCATACCCACGCAAAGTGCCGTGTGAGCTGCTGAAGGCTTCACCCCGTAAACTTAGATGCCAAATCACATCACAGCAAGGGAGCGGAGTTCCTGTTCTCCTTCATGGCATCTGGCCAACACTTCGCTTGCCCGTTGTGTCCAACCTGACCATGTAGGAAAGGACGGGGTGTAGCGATTGGTGGGTTGTGCTGGAAGCATACGAACTGAGCTGGATGCCTTGTCGTGGATTGGTGCTTGAGGACGAGGAAGGATATGCCATCAGATAGCCTGCTTCTCAGCCGGGACAGCTGCGACCAAAGCTTCAGTTGGTACCTGGTCTGAAGACTCGCGAAGGTGGCGGCGAGGATGAGTCGCAGCTTGTACCTGCATTCAGAGTTTAGCGGGAATCCTTGACTGTGTGGCGTTCTCTGCGCATGTTTACACTGAGGGCTACGAGTACTGGTACCGTGCCCTATGGAGATGGACCGGACGCTAGGCAAAGCTGGCACTCGCTGTCGCCCGTGCTTAGAACTGCAGGCAGAGGCGGAGGCCTTCACTCAATTTAGTGGGGTCATCTCTGTATCTCCTAGGAGTACTGGGACATGCGCTACAAAGCGGATCCTGAGCCTTTCGAGTGGCTCCGCGGCTACGCTGACCTGAAGAGCTGGATCCGGGAGGCGAGCGATCACAACACCTCTGCAGGCCGCTCACTGGCACCTGGCACCTTGTGTTGAAAGGGGCACGATTTCAACCACACCAGGCCATGACTTAATGACATGACGCAAAAAGATGGGGGGCGTAGAACCAAGATGTCCTTCACTTGGGATGTGGAAACAGCCTTCTGCCGGAAGACATGCATCTTTGCTGCATACTGCGCGTTACTTGAGGGCTGTTTTCGGGAAAGACCCGGAGTGAGTTCATGTCCGGATCGAGGTATGATGATGGTTATCAAAACATCATCAATGTTGACAACTCTGAAGTTGTCATATCGCAGATGATGACCCGAAATATGAAGAGGCCATGATTCGTGGGAGAGACCTGCTACTCAGGTTGTGGTTGAAGCAAGCCAACATTTTCTGGCTCAGGCCACGAATGCTTTGGTTGCAGATGGATGCTCTGGAGACTTGACTGCACGGACGGACAACAAGCTCGGGCCTTGAGGTGGCTTTCAAGCTTTGGCCACTGTTTTTCTGGCTTATGGCTTGCATAGACATGTAAACGTCGGCTGAGTCGCTGACGGAAAGTCTAGATATTTTTTGAAGGCTGGCCCACCTTTGCATGCAGCCAAAAATCAATACTGCCATGTCTCCAATAAGGATTTGTCGCTTCCTGACAACGCCTTCGATTTAGTCCTTGACAAGAGCCTCATTGACACTTTCGCTTGCTCTGATGCCTTGACCCCAGTCGGGGTCACATGCTGGAGTGAAGCAGGGATTCTTCGGGAGAGACTCGATGGTACAAGTATCGTGTTACGTACGTCCACCGTGGAGCTTCGTAAGAAGCAGAAACAGGCCGACTGCACTCAGAGAGCAAATCTCAGGCTGAAAACATCATGATCTACTTGCTGCAGGCAGGGCATTCCCGCAGGTTGCAGGTGAAACAACTTGGGCAGAGCATGAAGTTGTGGTACCCGAGCTTCGGAGTTCTTCGTCCTGTGTTAGGAGTCGTACCCTGCAAAAGTTTTAGTGTCCCAGGTTGCAAACCACCATTGGAAAACTTGGAAGGTGTAGGAACTCGAAGACTTGAGCACACTGAGATGAAGCAGTCTGGACACAGGTGTCGCGAGTTCTGCGGACAGGCGGAAGGTTGCTGGTCATTTCTTATGGTGCTCCCGACACACGCTTAGAGTCTTCGATGCAGAGAGGAAAGAGCCTCCATTCATCGGGTCTTCACCAGCGCTGTTGAGTGGTGCCATGCGGTTCTGAACTCTTCAGCCCAGGAGTTCCTGACACCGTCGCTTCTGAGCTTCGAGGCCAGTGCTGTTTTTCAATGTTCGTATTTGCAAGAACTTTGAATTTGCTGTTGCCTCCTCTTTGGTCTGGCAGGTGCAGGTGGTGGAGTTGCCTCCGAATGAGACGAGCAAAATGCACTGGCTGTACATCTGCAAGAAAATGGCATCCCAGAAGAAGTCCCCTGCTTCAACTGCTCGCTAGCGGAAAACGGTTGCTTCAGCACGCCAACGGAGCTTGCAAGTTGGCACAGTCCCGCCGAGCCTACAAGCTTAAGGCTTAAGGCATGCAGAAGTGTCGGAGAACGGCTCGAAGCACACCGGAGAAAACTTGCTGTTTTCTCGTGACTTGTGCTTGTCCGGATGCTGCTGGAGTTGTACTTGCCCCCATACGCTGAAGAGCTGCAAGCTTTCCTGCCGCAGTCCATTGAGGGGGTTCTGAGTATCCTCGCCTCCAAACCGCTTGAGCCGTGCCGAGCATCGCAGAGTCCACAGTTTTGCAGCCTTCAAAAGCCCACTCAGTCTCTCTCAGTGCTCCGTTGCTCCGTATGCACCGGACCGCTCAGGTGCCACCATGGAGGAGGAGCTCCAGGAGGCCTTGACGAAACTCGCAGGCTGCAGAGCTCCATAGTCGCGAGTTACAGGTGCGAGACAACTTCTATGTAGGCAACTTCGTCAAGGCTCGTGTCTTCCATTCGAGCGCATGAGAGTCGGGATGGAGAGGGAGTCAGCTTGGCTTCGCAGCTTTTGCCAACTCGCATGCATGAGGCTATGCAGCTGTGCGAGTCTGCACATGGTTCTAGCGAGCTGACACAGAGCGAGCATGGAGCCTCAGCCATGGAGGGACTGAAGACCTAGGGTTCGTGGCTCCGAGCCGTTTGCCTGCAAATATTAGCTCGAGTCAGCAACATGAAAGGCTTGGTGCTACTCTCGCTCGCTGTTGCCTGGCCATCCCACAGATCGAGAGACTGAAGGCCGGGGTGAATAGCAACCCACATGCCAGCCGCTAGCCTAGCAACATCACGGCCCCAGCTTAGACAGTCGGCTCTTGCGCAGGCCATGCAAAACTCCGAGATTCCCGGTCAGCGAGCGGCTGCTTGGCTAGCGGCCAGCGATGCCAGCGATGCCAAGCATAAGCATAGGCACCCTTGCGCTTGCGCAGCTGAAGGCGGCCTTGCTGGCCGTGATCACCAAGTCCAGGAACGAGGCTCAGGTCAAATCGGCCAAGGCCAGGCCGCAAGGCCGCAAGGCAACGAACTCGCCGTGTTCCCCCCCAGATTTCACGCAGGAGCGGTTAGCAGCCCTGGCGAAGGAGACGCAGGCCGCAAGTCTGGAAGGGCATCCGTTTTTTGGGATATGGCTGCTGGATTGCAGCTTTGCAAGGACATGAGCTGTGCAATGCTCAATGCCATGGTCCTGGCGATGGATGGCTCGCCACCGAGTTGGATTCTGTGTTGTCAAGACATGTTGAGTGCCTTGTCTCACAAGATGGGATGTGCGAGGCAGTTGGAATGAAGCAGCGCAGATGACAAAGGCAGGCACTTCGTGCACGGCGGATTTGTGAACTCATTTTGGCTTGCTGCAATCAGGCACACCCGGTGCTGGAAATGCAGGCCATTGCCCAGCAGTGTCAGGACATTGTTGGAGGATGTTGGAGAAACCTGACTGCTGCTGATCCTGGCGGCATGATGGGTGCATGCGTGCGCGAGCACCGACCAAAGCGGTTCGGCGTGGTCGGCTTTCCGCTTGCATGTGCAAGGTGCTGACCATTCTCCTGGCCCTCAGCTGCAACCAGGTAGCAATGGCTGAGAAGCTGTTGAAGGACAGCTCATTCCGGATACCACACTCTTAGCTAAAGTTGTGCACAGCACATCGAAAAGTGCGAGGATGCATCTGGAAACAACGACGATTCCGCGCGGCACTTGGAGCGCTTTCAAGGCTGCGAACCGGCAGGGCTACTTTTGCACTTTCTCTTGCACAGGCAGCATTCAGGCTCGCAGCTGCGGCAGTGAAACTGGCAACAGGAGACCCAGAGGAAGCGTGCGCCCGGGACCCTGGGCTGCAATTACCTCTCAAGATTCGCAACGCGAGGTACTTGACGTACTGCGACCTCTGCTCCCAATTCCCTGCTGTCGAGGGCGATGTCGTGACCTCGAAGTTTCTGTGTCTTTTGCCAATGCTTCCTTGAGAGTGCTGTTCAACCTCAGACTAAGTATGCAGCCAAGGACTCGGGTTCTGGGTCTGTGCTGCTCCAGACCGGCAAGGCTTGGATTTTCGGCCAGCCGATTGTGCTGAAGCGTGTAACGCCATGTGCTTCCCCATTGACGCGTTCATCATGGCTGCCGCTTCCAGTCGTGTCTCTGCTTCCTTGGAACCTTGCTTTGGCCTCTTTGTTCGTTCTTGCTCAATTGCTCCCTGGGTCTGATTTCGGCGTTTCTGCCTTCTTTCCGCCTGCCGGAAAGCCGAAGCTCGGCAGCGACTTCCCCCTATTCTGCTACGCGGACCTCTTGCAGGCACTGGCCAACATGCAGCGCGGCATGTTCTCCGAGGCAGTGGAGGAGACTCGAAAGACCCGGCATGCGCGGCCGTGGAGGCACGTGCGGTCATCTGCAACTGCTCAGGACCTGCAGAGAGCTCTGACAGCAGCGCCAAACGATCCAGATGTGCTGGTGGATCGTGCAAAGCTTGTCGCTTGTTTCGCCTGCTGCAGTGAATGGCAACTCGTTCGGGCCAGGTCAACATGTGCTGTTGCATGACTCACTTGGGGAAGAAGGCACGCAGTGAAAACGTCACGAAGGATAAGAGCATCCAGCGTCAGCCAGCCGCCTCAGGAGGAATTCCAGCAGTATTTCGCCAAGCTGGAGCAGGCGAGTCCAGCAAAGGGAACACCGCCCGCCGTGGCCAAGTTACAAGCAGAGCCGACAGGGAAGGGATGAAAGTGCCGTGTGGTCTGCCTCGCCGTGCGCAGGCTGCGCCGAACAACGATTATGTCCTTAAGACGCAGGCGCGGTGTGCAGAAGATGTAGCAATTGGATTGTCACAGCTTTGCAGCATGATGTGTCTGAATGCTGCAGTGCCCAGCCAGCAGCTTTCACATCACCCCACAGGCGATGACAACCGCATTCACGCGATTCAAAGCTTCCCTTGAGGTGGGTCTCAGCATGCCCTTCTGGTGGGGCCAAGCTGACTTTCAGTCAAGGGTTCAAATTCTTTGCCAGGCCTGAAGACCTCTTCTGATGCCGCGAAGCAGCGTGGCAAATGAGAGGGCGTCAGCTTGTTCGTCAGTAGGGCCAGGAAGAGGTATTTCGTAGCATTAGCTCAGCCTCATGCCCCATTAGAGGATCTGCAACAGAGAGCAATGTAGGCATATTCCCAGATTCGTTTTCGTCGTTTTCGCAAAGATGTCTCACTGGACTCGGAGTACCTTGGTGTTTACACCTGCTGGCTGCCTCGGCAAGTCGGCAGCGCCAGCAGCGCCAGCACAGCAGGGTTTACCGAGCAATAGGCCAAGGAAGCGCCAGCGAGTAGAAGTAGCACAAGTGTAGCACACGAGACGCCACGAATGATTTTACCGTGGCACTTCCTGGCATGTGCGAACCCGCACTCGGAAATTCTGGCAGGAGAGTGTCAGAAAGAGCTGCGTCAACGGATTGTGTGCGATGCTTGTCAGCGTGTGTACTGTTCGTGGAAAATTCCTTTCTCGAAGCACGCATCGCCTTTCCGATGTTACCTGTTCGCCCGTGAGACTGCGCGAGACCCCGCGGCGTCGACTTGCTTGCTTGACACCTCTTTGCTTGCAGCTCCTCAGCGCTGCTCAGAGCATCGCCAGCCCCAGCCCTGGTTGTTGTACCGATCCCTCAAACGACAGACGACAGCATCAGCGTGCCCACCGCTGCATGCTCTCTTTGTCATCGGTTGGGTGCACCTTGAAGTGTCGCGTGTTGGAGAAACGAGAACCGGATGATGTTCGTGATGCTGGGCCCGAACCTGGCCAACTTGGGCCTACTAGGTCTGGCCTGTTAGCAGGTACGGTGGTCGATCTGCATGGCCGCCCAGGAAGTCCGATATATGAGCTCTTCTCTGTCGAGATCTGCCAGACATGGCAGGTGCACATGTTGCAGCCTGCTGCGTCTCCGTGCATGCTCCCGGCCGACCTGAGCGTCATGTCTAGTGCGTAGGGCCGGCCGGGACATGAAGAATCCAGGTTCATGTTATATCATGTTACGCATAGTTATGCAATAGCATTCCCTTGGATTCTGATTGGTTCAAGCCGCATGGGGAAGAGCCTTGCCCCACCTGCCAGCAGACCTTAAATGCATACGGCATGATTTCAATGCATGACCTGCTCTCCGGAAGAGTATGGACGAGTCTTTCCAGTTCGAGTAGTACATTATTCCGTGGACCCCGCTTGAATAGGACCAGTCTTTTGGCTTCCCGAATTCCGTCAGCCCAGAAGGCTTCGCCAAGGAAACATTCGGCCTTTAGCTCTCCAAGCCTGCAGCTGCCATGGGCGGAGTCATGTTGAAGCCCTGCTCTTGCCGGGTGCTCGCCTCAAGCTTGCGCCGCAATTTGCGGCCAGGGATTGAAACGAGTGTTTTTTGCAGCGCCTCCAGGGCGTGATCGGCATCGGACTCCTGGCTCTCCAGGCCTCGTAACGTCACATGAAATGGATCGAGTGCGCGCCGGATTTCAAGCCTTTGTCGACTCGGTCGCTGTACTTAGTAATCGTATGTCTTGGCCGTTGCAACTAAGCCTGCAAGCGAAAGATTGCGCATGGAGGCCTACGGCACCATCCGCATGCCTGAGGCCTGCTTGCTAGTCCGCGTTCGTGCATGTTCGCGCACGGTCAGAGTCACAGGCAGCCTGGTTAAGTCCATGACATGATCTGAACCGATTCCTGACGAGTCTTCACAACATCGCTTTGCGGCGAGGCCACATGCTAGCTCATTGCTAGTAGAAATATCTACGGGGGTGGTTGGACAGCCTTTCGCGGCGCGACACCGGGTTCAGCTACTGTTATGCTACTGTCACAACTTAGAAGTGCATTCGCAATAGTTGCATGTGAGATGCAAGCAGTATCCTTGTGAGCAGATTACTTCGACTGCCGGCCTTCAGGAATTTAACGTGGAGAAGGACTTCGAAGTCAAGAACAAGTATCAGAAGGTGCCGTCACTCTTAGAAGCAAGAGACAAAGGGCATGTACCAACAGAGCTTCGGCGCGAGAGGCGCAGAAGTTCATTCGACTCCTCGACGCATTCAGGGCTTAAGGGCTCGAGTGCTACGTATTGCCAATGCATGTCGTTATCCGTTGCGCATCCGGCGGTGTTGTGGCGGAGATGGAAGCTACATTGACATATGCAAAACAAGACCTCTGACAGATGAATAAAGCCGCAAAGCCCGGCCAAGGATGTGAGCTCTGCAGACTAACGGTGGCGCACACACTGGAGTCTGTCTCTTGGTAGCACCCAGGACTCTCATGGACTCTCAGAGCCTCTCAGAGTCAGCGCCCGCGCCCCGTTCCTTGGCGTGGAGTCCTGGAGGTCGGCCTCAGCTTCACGGAGGTGGCCTTGGGAGCGCAGTCGGAGATTCGGAGTTCCAAGCGGGGTGGAAAGCGCGCTTGAAGGTTTGCTTGAAGCCTGTATCGGTAGATTGCAGCCGGGTCGTTTCTCTACAGGACGACGTGTACGATCACATCGAGAAAATCTGCGATGCGCGCGACCTATGCATGAAGACTTTATGGATCGTACTCCCGACACCCGGTGGTCTCATGCACATAAGTATTCCAACTAAGACTACAAGCCCCTAGCCTCTTTAAACCATCATCCTCCAAACCAGTGGATGTTCCCGAACTCGACCGTCTTGGCAGCTTGCGACATCAACAGTGAATCCCGGGGCAGAAAGCGTGTTTTCTACGGGCTCAGCTCAGGCCGAGGCTCTATTTGCCCAGCACGAGCTGCTCGAGGTTCTTGCCCCTAAACTTGGCCTAGTGTAGGGCCTTGGGAGATGTTGCGCAGCGGCGTATCGGTAAACCATTAACCGGGAGGTCGACGCCGGCTGGAAGATGGTCCCAGTCGAAGCCTCAAGTTGCTGTGTCGGCCGATCAGCATTTATCAGCCTACCCCTGACGCATTTCGGAAAGCAGAACGAGAGCTTACATGCCAGGCGTTTCCCGAAGTGTTCCACCATGAATAACTGGGACTGCATTCTTGCGTGCAGTGAATTTGGTGGTGGAGGTGTCTGCCTCCACCAACCGGACGGACCATGCAGCGAGATGGCAGACCCATGCCATGAAGGATTCGCGCTGAGATGCCACAGCATCCCTTCAGCAGCACTGGATGCTCGTCTTTCAATTTCACTCGGAGGAGCTTTGCGATAATATTATACGACCCTATGACGATGAGATCAAGGACAGCGTTTGCTGCTCCTGTGCTGCAAACGTTTGTGTGCCACTCACTGTCGAGCTGTGGGGGGCCAAAACAACCCAAGCCAGGACGTTTTCCTGAAGCACCTCAAAAACAAGAAGTCAAAGGCCAGAAGATTCCAGAAGCCATGCTAGCCTGTGCACACTGTATTGCTGTTAGCTTCAGCACGATGTTGCAATGGTCTGTCTTGCGTGTGCAGATGTTCGAGCGGTTCTTGCGTGTGAGTGTCTGTGTGTGTGTGTGTCATCCCTGTACCTAAGGCTTTTTGTAGCTAGCAGGGGGCATGGCGGTCATTCCCTAGCCATGCCAATGCAGCCAGGGGATATGACTGGAAGGGAAACTGGATGCAGTTTCCTGTACCTGCAACAGTAGACGATGCACCACGGACGACAAGTCGTAGGTAGCTTGGGCATCTTTGCTTAGTTTTCGTCGTGGAAGAAACCATGCTTTCAGGCAGTGCTTGAGCACGTTGGATGCAGCAGTTCAGATGAGCAGTTCTGATGAGTGTGTCAGTTTGAGCCTTCAGATCCCGACAGTATGACAAAGAGCTAAATAGTAAATAAGGACATATTCAGCATCCGACAAAAGGAAGACAAGCAATGCTGCTACAGCCGAGCCACATCATCCAATATGTAAACGCTTTTTGTTGTCGTCAGGCTCCGTGCATATGAGCCATATGGGCATAAGTGAAACAGGCTTCCCAGCCAAGAGCTGTGCGACCACTTGTGAATGCCAGCATCTCCTGCCTAGCGTTTCCAGGCTGACGATACCTCCCAGCGCGGAGAGGTCATTGATGGAGTCGGAACCTTAGCGGCCCGAGTGAATGCAGGGGTTGCCTCCTGTGGGAGCTCAGCGTGTAAATTGTCTGCTTTGCTTCCTACTACATGTTGTCAGTGGTGCCTCATCTGAACGAAACATTCGACCTGCAGCTGTTGCGAGAGCCATCATGATGCCCACCGCTGCCCAATGCAGCACAGCACAGCAGCCATGTAGTGTCAATATCTTTGCCAACAGCCGCTTCATCTTGCAGGCCGAAACTTGCCGAATACTTGACAACCTCTCTCGGATTGCAGTCTCTCTTCAACCCACGGAACATGGATCTAGAGCCCGTTCACAATGGCCAGCGGCTCGTCTCGCGGGCTGAAGCGAGAATTGGATTCCGGCGAGCAGGAGGAAGCGCAAGGCACAAGCGCAGCATGATGCCCATATCACATCAAATCCTGAACACAGCTGCATTTTGCCAGACGCTGCAGGCGACCCGGACGAATCGGAGAGCATAGTAGCTTTTGCGCTCTACAAACCCAGGCGCCATGCCGCGCGACGTAGACACTGCTGTAGTGTGCATAGGAACGAAGCACATGGAATTTGGCGAGGCCAATGATCACAGACATGACCAAGGGAGGTATGGGAGAGATCGCGAGGAGGTCGGCAGGCAGTGCAGCGGCTTCAAGTTTTCCTTGTGCGACCTGCCAGCGAGTGCAGGATGTGTCCTACGAGACCCCCCAAGCCAGTTGGGCAGCTTGACAGGCAGGGCTGGCTGTATCCAAGCATGCGGCTTGTTTCTGAACCTCGAGAGAGTGATTAGGATTAGCTCATTTTCCTCGCCGTCCTTGTGTTATGTTATGGCTGCTGAAGGTGCACGACTGGGCTTATGATCTTCACGACCAATGGTCGCCTCACTTGCCACCTAAACAGTCGGGCCTTCAGTGGGAAGTGTTACTACACGCCGCAGTATACAGCCAGCTGGTCGGAACACTTCTCTTTGAGCGCCTTTGATCTCCTCGTTCCTTCAAGGCTCCACTCTGTTTTGCTTGAGGAAACGAAAGCCAAGGTCATGTGTCAAAGACCTATCGAGCTTGGTATGACGGTTGGACAAGCAGCAATGGAAGGACTGGGTTCCGTGGAAAACTTGAGCTCACCTCATCTTCCATTTAGGAATTTAGCATATGGATATGGACAGGCACACGTGCACATGCTACTACCTGTCCGAGTTTTGAAGCTGAAGCCTGCCTGCAAGTAGGAGCTCCGGTGAGCTTACAGATGAGCAGTGCCAGCAGCTACGGGAGGCAAGGCTGGCCAGACCATGCCAGGCCTCAGATGCCCGATGGCCGGTGCTTTTCAAACTGCAGGGCATCTGCCTGTCGCGTGGCGATGGGTGGGCCAACTTCGAGACGGTGCAGAGGACAGCTCGTCGAATGTTCCCCTGTGGCCGGTTACTGCCCAAGGAGTTTCAGTGATAGATCAGACAGGCTGGCGACATGTGAATTGTGGTCTACGCTCGCAGGAGGGAGTCTGAAGAGCTACCCAGTGTCCAACTGCCCACAGGCAGAGCGAGGGGTGGAGGGGTTGTGAGGTAGCAGCTAGCAGCTAACGTCTTGCCCTTGCATCCCTTCTGGCCACCGTGCAATTCGCATCAGTCTTGTGGTACAGAGGGCTGCGCAGTATGCTTTTGCACTCAGCCCGACGACACATTGGCTGTGGGACAGGCGAGGAGATCCGCAAATTCCGATTCTGTGCCGACGTACGCATCCGCTCGGGCAAGTTTCATGCCAGTCCCTCGACGCTGCCTCGCATCAGACAGTTCTGACTGGGAAACTGGGAAATTTGAGTGGCTGAGGTGGTGAAGAGGCTTTTCATGTCTGTTGGGAAGTCGGCAGCCGTCCCAGCTCCCTCCAAGCCGTGGTCATGTAGCCAAGACTTTTGCATGCCAGTACAGGTCATCCGGCTGCAACGCCTCGAAGTAGCTGGCCTCTCTTTGGAGAAGTGCGGCCTTGAGAGGACTGCTCCGTTTGAAAATTGTTCCCTGTGCCACTGAGCTGATGCTCTGAATGCATCTGCAGGCCGGGTGACTTCGTCCAGCTTTCGGACGAGCAGATCGCTCTGCTTTGGCAGGATTCCAGTTCAAGCGAGGCAATTGCAAGACTGACATGTATGCCGGGCAGGATTGCATCTCCAAATAGAGCTCGACGCTTGCACAGGCGCTGCGCTTGGGAGAGGTGTCATGCTTGTCCTCTTTGAACTTCAGACTTTTGCCCTTCAGCCTACGAGGTAGTCCTCATCACGGGGACATTGCGTTTGCCGAGCACGAGAAGGAGAAATCGAACAGCAGGCGGCGTTGGCAGCTCTTGGACACTGTGCATGCGAAGCCAGCTGTGGCATGCAGGCGCTTCGAGGAGACGGCTGAGCGAGGGAGATGTCCCGCTGCAAATGCGCTGCAGGCAAAGGACACATTCTGCAGCTTGCGACGGCTGCGCGGTCGAAGAGGAAAAGGCGTTCTGCCAGCCCAGTGCATGCCAATGAAGAGTTGCCTAGAGCGGCAATGTGTCAATTTGTCTTTGGTTCGACCGGAGTGCCACGAAGCGAGCGGTGTAGCGCCTGCGCTGCTCGAGGCTTGCAAGAAGATCAAGCTCTGCTCGGATACATCGCGGCGAGAACTCTGAGAGTGGCTTCAGCTTCCAGGTTTTCAAGTCGGAGAGCTCCGGAGTCTGCAAAAGCAGAGAACTGTAAAAGCAGAGGCCTTGCAGGTTTCGTAGAGCCGAGTAGGTGCGGCGCGGTACTAGCGATCGGGGCATGCCACGGAAGATGTAGCGTACTTAGAGTTGTTAAGGCGGTTATGGTTGCTGTTTCCGGGCTTGGCGTTGAGCAGCGGTGTAACGCATGCAGAACGGCAGACCTGCAGATGTGCAATCACTTCACTCTTGTGCGCCCGGGCTCAAGCTTGGAACTGGACCACACACACACACACCGCTAATCTCAGCTTGAGCTGCAATCGGACTTGAGACGACCTGGCTTTCACCTAACTGCACAAGTGTGTGTGCATAGTCTTGGTTGCAACGAGGTGCCAGCACCTTCTTAGTCCAGATTTGGTTCTTTACGCTCCATGCAGCTCAGGAATGCTGAGATGTAGGCGACAAGGCAGTGCAGGACTGGCGAGTCTTGACATCGCTTTCCACAGACCTTGAACCTCGCATCCTCGCGTGCCGTTGTGTCAACCATGGGTGATGGTAGCTTGAGGCAACATCATTTGCAATGCTGCTTCGGTGTTGCCTTGCCTCGTGCCCTCGTCCAAAGCAAGCAAGCGTTCAGGCATGTGGTTCACAAACGAGTTCACCTGGCACCGGCCTCAGAGCGATCATCTTTAACGCCTTCAGCAACCATCAGCCAGCACTCCCAACTTACTTGTCCTCACATGGGTGCCAGAACCACAAAAAAGAGGCAGAGAACACCAACAAACAATCCAATGACCAGTTGGTGCTTGCAGTCGTGGATACGGTTTGGCTTGGGGCTTAGTTTGCAGATTCAAATGAGGGAACCCGAGAGGAAGCTTTGGGAAAAGGGACGCAGCAGGGAAAAGGCATTTTTTTCTTTTGGGGTGGGTGACGTGGCCGAGGAGCGGCACCAGCCCAAGCATCGGCGCAGATTGGGATATTTGGAGAAGCACAAGGCACACTCGCGACACATTCAGTGCCTTGGGGCCGCCGCCGCAAGCCTGCACCTCTGCAGGACTATGTGAAGCGAGCCAAAGACTTCCACAAGAAGGAAGACATCATCAAGGGTTTGCATCGGAAGGCCGTGCGATTTCAGAAGTCGCAATTACTGCGGTTCTCCGTCAGCAGTGCTCGCCTCACTGTTTGGTTTCGTGTTTCCGTTCGGCTGGCAGGCATACTTCAAAAATGAAGACGAGTTCGCCTACGGCATGATGAGCCATTCCACAACGAAAGCCCGTGGCTTACCGCGTCTGCTTTTGCGAATGGCACTTATTGAAACAACACTGCAGGATGGAAAGAAGCTTAAGAAGAAGGGACATTTGTCACAGGTCCTTTGAACCCCGCCTTGCTTGAGTTGCCTGCCTTCTTTCCGCAATGCCACTCCATACCACAGTTTTGGGTGCCGTGCACGCATGACATAAGTCGACTCAAGATGACTGATGGGAACGTTCCGACGACCACTGACCACGTCTGTCTGCCTGGCTCGATGTTTCTGCAGCTTCACGCTGCAATAGACAGTTTTCTCGGAAGATTGTAACCCGGGCTGACACATTTTCCTGGCATAGCTTCAGCCCTCAGCTTCAACTTCTGCGGTGCTGTGGCAGTTCTCCGAGCCCTCGAGATAATGACTCCAGCCTCAGCTGCCATGGGTCCATGCGCAGTGAGCTCTCCCGAGCATCCAGGAATCAGGGCGAGTGGGAGATTGTTGCTGGGCTTGCATGATGTGGTATCGAGTCGTCGGACAGCCTTGCCCGTAGTGCCAGGAACCCGCACCGCAGCTCACCCGAAATCTTCGAGTTTAATCTGCAACTGGCCGCAGCGCGCAGGAGCATTTCTCAGCGTTTGCGATGACAGAATGTGCATCCTAGGTCCTATAGAGATAGGCACCAGATCCTTAGGTCGTGGGCCACGAGTTGGCAGCTGCTTCAGCAGGCGGGAAGGATTCTGGAAGTTTGGTAGGGCAGGCTTCGGGCCACATGGTGTAGCTGCAATGCATCTGAGCCAGGCGAAGAAAGCACATCTTCGGCCAGACGCCGTAGCTTGACAAGACAATACAGGGCCACGACGAAGACCACTGCAGCTCCTTTTGCTGCCACTTACTACTTGCACATGCATTCAGTCTGCACATCCGCGAGGTCACATACGCCACTGCGGCAGACTCCTTGGCTACAGCGAAGCCTAGTTCTCAGCAGCGAACTCGTAGCCGTAGCCTCAAGCCGTACCGCTGAAGTCACCCGATCTGGGGTTGCCGGCTGCACCTCGATACCTCGCGTCTTCCCGACCACTGATCAGAAGAGCCTTTGTTGTGCAAAGGCGCACGACAGATGCGGGATTACTCCTCCAACAGGCTCGCACGAGGCGCAAGTGAGAATGTTTTAGAGTCAGTTGTGATCAATTGGATGATGATTTGGTATCAAGTATTCAACAGCTTTCGAAGATACAGGCAGATCAGGCCTACAACGGCACTGAACACTGCAGTCGTCAACGCTTATGCCGGACAAAGCTGCTGGGACTGCTGGGGTGTCAAAACTACCAGAGTCCATGCTCCGCATCCAGCCTCGTCGAATTTGAAAAAAAACAACCACAGACCGTGATCAGGTTGTGATAGAAGGTGACGAGATTTAGAGACTGTGCGCGCTGTCCTTCGTCGTAGTGCAGCCACTACTCGACAGCTGGTGAAGGAGCAGACCAGAATCCTGGTGGACAGCATGCGGAGGCTGCATGATGATCGCCAACATTTGTGGGCTTTCTGTTGTGTCAATCAAAGTGCTTGGACCTGCTTCCGAAGGCAGGGCCCGAGGCCAAACGTCGTTACGTGCTCGGCAAGCGCCTGAGGGCTGTTGGTAGCTTGCCGGGATTGACCGGTCCTGGTACCCCAAAGTTGTTGCGGAGGTTGCATTGAAAAGCTGTGCTGCAAGTGGCTGGGCCCGCTGGGCAGATGTTGGAGCCCCGATTGATTCGTGCAAGTACGTGTCGGATTGTCCGTATCGCTGACTCACCCATCTTCTCCAGGGAGTGTTTGTGCACAGTGGTTGACCAGCGCACTCCGTACGATCTACATGGCAATTGCATTATTTTTTGTCTGACGCCGTTTCGACAGGAATGTCTAGACAGAGAGAGATTCAGTTTCAGTTGGCCAGCCCAGAAGGTGGCAAGGCAGGCAAGAGACGGAAGGAAAGGAGTTCAGGAGGGGTGAAAAAGCGGAGCAAAGGGGCCGTGCGGCTGTGAAGTGGCGTGTCTGGACAGTCTATCCTTCTCAGTCTGGCTTGCTTTCTCTCTCGCTCTCTCTGTTCGTCCGTTCTCCCACAAGGGGTTTTGGTTGGAGCCTGCGAGCCAAGACCTGTGCACCTTTCCCACTTCGAGGCCTTGCTCCTGGTTGGGACCGCCTGGCAGCAGTTCGCGGTGGATGCTGTTTGTCTGGGTGCTACCGTGGCAGCCCTTGCTTCTGAAGGGAGCTGCAGTGCGTCAGCTGGAGCTTGACATGAGGTGGCCTCCTGCGCAGTTTCCTCTGCCTGGGAGCAGGGCCTCTCTGTTCTGATGCAGTCTTGCAGGCTCAAGCAGTCAGCTGGGCAGAAGTCTTGCTATACTCGTGTCTGCTGTGTCAGGCTAAAGCTCCGTGCCAACGTCATCATGTGCCCGGCAGGCGTAGCAGATGTGAAAGCTTGAAGCACTATGTGCCATGTTGCTCCGCAGTAGCCGCATTCATGTCGAATGTGGTGGGAAGTGTTCGGCAACAGGTACAGTTCCCTTATAACATCCTGCGAGAACGCCGGGGAGTGGGCGCTTCCCTTGACAGAATCCGTGAACACGAGGCATTACTCAGTCGGCTGCTCGCCGAGGAAATGGCCCTTCGCATCCTCGAAGTTCCTATAGTTCAAGCAGCACCCAACGTCGTGGGCTCGTGCAGGGTACCACAGGTTCCTTTTTACAGTGAGGGTTTCACATCTTTACGCGAACACAAAGAGTGCGTGTGAGTGAGGTGGTGCCGCTTTCAAGTGCTGTGAGTACTTTCGAGAAGCGCTGCCGCTGGTCGCAAGCGGGATGCTTAGTATGGCCTGAAGCCGATATGTGCTTATTCTGCTGTTGTCAAGCCCAAGCTCTCGAAGTACGTTCGTGCTAGTAGACATGCAGTGCAGCGGACGCGGATTTTCGCAAAGTCCACCACCTGAGAAGGATCGTGAGGTGAGCTAATGAATCTCGTTCCCTCATGTTCTCCTTGCCTGGAGCCTGCCTCAAAGAGCCAATGCGCATCAAAGAAAATCGGAGCATCATAGCTATAACCCTACCCACCATCAAACGGTAGCCTTGATCACTACAAGCGGCATCGTCGTCGTCATCATCACCGTCATTATCATCATCATCACCACCACCATCATCGTCGTCATCATCCTCATCCTCGGCATCATCATAATCATTATCATTATCATCATTATCATCATTATCACCATTATCATCATGATCATTGACACGGTCATCACCGTTATCATTATCAGTTTGTTTCTTTTGCCAAAGGCCCTCCAGCTTCTGTACGAGGTTCCCCTGCGCTCTCTCCAGGCAAGATTTTCAATTATTGGGAAAGGACGTGGCAGGAGGTGCATTTCACTCTGCTGGGCTCCAGCCTGTCAAAGCCTTGCCGGTGCACGACAGTCATCAGTTCTGGAAACCTATTATTGGAAGGTTTTCTCAAGAGCCGCAGCTGCTCAAGGGACATGTGAGGCATGTGCGAGCCACGGACAAGGAGAACACGGCCTGCCCGGGAGGGGCACCTAACTAGCCTTGAGCTCATAAGCAGTTGGCCTTTGTTGGCTACCTAGTCGACTGAAACGGTAGGAGAGCTAGTTCTTGCGATTTCTTGTTTTCGCGCTCAGTCTTAGAATGCAGAACACGATTAGACAGATGGCGCAGTTGAGGTACTTGCACTCGGATTCAGCAACCAACAAGGAAATCTGAAGACAGTCGCATCTTTTCGGCGCTAGCGATGCCAGCTGACGCCAGTGATCCCCAGCAGCAGGTGGGCCTACTACTACTACTACTACTACTACTACTACTACTACTACTACTACTACTACTACTACTACTACTTCTAATTCTGCCACTACTTTTGCCACTACTTACTACTACCACCACCACCACCACCACTACTACTACTCCTTCTTCTCTTCCTGCTGCTGCTGCCCGGCTAGCTTGGGAGGCAGAACAGTTGAGAAGAACCATAGTCCCCAATAGCACCCCTGACAAAAGCACACGCCAAAGCTCAAACAAAAACTCTCCGACAGCTCCAAGTACACTTGCTCCATACCTTGGTCGCAATGCCTGCATTTTGCTCGGCTTTTGCCGTGGTCTCCCACGATTACGGCACTTCGGATAAGCAGCTTCTTCCTCCTTGGATTTCAGACATCAAGCAGTGAATGCACCAGCGAAAATAGAATCTGAGTGGGCGGGGGTGGGCGGGTGACGACGGCTTAGCATGTACACTGCTGAGTCGGCATTGGACATGCATAGTTGGTAGGGCGGCTTCCGAACCTGCATTTGCATGCCTCTGGAAGACAAGCAGAACTTAAGACTTCGCTCGCCTAAGTCAGCCTTACCTAGACACCGAATCTTCATACCCCAACCACAAGAGGAGAGATCCTCACGGGCCCATGTCAATCTGCATGAACTTCAGATCCCCGGAAACCTGATGCGACACGTACCCAGTTTAGGTTGTTTAGATCCTCGATCCAACATAGCGATCCCTTTGCAGTTCAATGAGTCTCAGACATCATGAGCTGCCGTTATCCAAGTTTAGGTTGATAGAACTCCTAATTCTGGCCGCCTGCCAGGCGCAAGAAGTGCACGATGTGCTGCATGGTGTTGGTGCCAGCTTGCGGCCAGGAGGGGCACCTGTCGTTTATCAAGTGATACTCATCAGGCACGAGTTGAAACCAGTTGTTGCCGCTTAGACTGTCAAGGAGATCATTGGTACGTGCTGAGCATGCGATGGTGGGACCTGTGGAGAGACTATACACTTTACGTCTCGTTGCTGCAACAATCGTAGTTCTCGGTCGAGCTAGTTGGGAGAGTCGCCACAGATCTCCCCGCATGAAGGCAGACACCAGACACCAAGCTGAGGATAAGCCCGCTGTGCCAGCGCAGCCTGCTCTGCAGCTCAGCTCAACTCCTGAGGCCAAGCCCAGAAGAAGGGCCGGAAGAAGGGCGTCCTTTATCAACTCAAGGCTCAATTGTTGCCCAGGTCACGATCATGGAGTGGCACCGCAAAAGGCGGGGAAAACACACGAATCCGCAAAGCGACTTCAGCGCCGTCCAGCTGCCGCTTTCACCTGAAGCTGAAAGGCGAGCGGCCTGCGGAGATAGATAACTCCGATCTTCTGCCAAGGCTGGCATTCATTGCATTCTGTTGAACAGAGCCGGCTATTGCAGAACACTAGGCTTTTAAGCTTAAACGGTGCTGGCGGTGCTCAAGTACCATTGTGCTGTGCTGTAGAACTGCAAGTTTGATAGTGTATTAGAGACCAGCATAGTCTAGAGCATGTGGCTGGGACTGCGACACGGACAGGGGGCTTTGAAGCAACATGATGCAGACTACCGGAAATCAACCCGACTGTGGGATACTGCGGGGCCTCTCTGGTCACGCATCCTTCAAGGCCAGATTGCACTCGGCTTCAAAGTGGCTTAGTGGAGTGCCCTGGACAAATCGAAGCGATCAGACAGCTGACATGCAGATGCTAAAGGAGCAAGATCCATGATTGCGCCCTCATGCAGTCAAGTTCCGTTGACTTCTTGGAAAAGACATGTGTGTGTGGCTGTCTGCCCAAGGAATCAGGACTTCATACTCCTGCACGAGGCGTGCGAGTTTGCATGTTGGGACTTACCGACGAGTTTTTGGCCTTCATGAAAAATTCTCCCAACCGCTCTTGGCTCCCTAACCGAGCTTCGCAAAGCAGGAGTCTGCAGCTTGAACATCTGTGGCAGGTAGAAAACCAGGGAGTCGTAAGTGAGACGCGCTTCCTTAGAAAGATATCCCTTAACTCTTAACCTGTATAAGAACCTGATCTGCCCCGCTTGCAGAGTTTACCCCACGGTCCTCGGTCCAGGAAGCATGGAAGAAGCTGCATGGTTGGTATGGCGGTGGACCCGCACTGAGGCGCAGAGCCCTGAAACTTTCTGAAAGCATTTGCGCCACATTCCAGCTCTTGCAGGGCAAGGTCTGTGTTCGGGGGTTGTGGTTGGATTATGTCGCAGCACTAACTGAGAAAGTTGCTACACGTAGCAATTGCGAAGGACATCTGAGTCATATAGGTCTCGAAAGGCTGTGCTTCTTCAAGCTGGGAGATCAGACCAACGGCAAGAAAATTCAGAAGCTGGACGCCAAATTGCCGCATCAGCCCGATGAGGGAACACTTCGATTGCAACTCTCGAGAAAGTCATGCCATCACTATCACCGTTCTCCCCCCCGCCCCCCCCCGGCGGCAGGCGCCGTGTCATCGGCAGCTGGGAGAACCGCGCGCAGCTGTCGCTCAGCTGATCAACGCCAGTGCATAGGCGAGACAAGCCGCAGTGGGCGTCAGTGGGTTTTTTCTGAATTGAGGATAATTGAGGTCCACATCTAGTCAATTCATTATTGTAGACTCTTGTAGGGCCAAGTGATCGTGCAACCCATGTCTAGAGCAGCCCGCAATTCGCTGCAGCATCGGCAAATCCAAGGCGTGTTGAGCTTTACCCGCTGTGCCTCGCGGTTTTCCAGGCGCTTCGAAGCATCCACGCTCTCCCACGCTATTCATTGTTTGAAATGTTATGTCACTCATCATATCAAGTGGACAATGCTACACCGTGGGGTTCTGATGTTCTCAGGGCCCAGCATGAGGAAACCCTGTCCAGTCCTCTCATGGGGAGCCGGAGAGCACGAAACGCACCACCGTTTGAACTTCGCATGTCCTCCTTGCAGGGTGTGTGGTTGTGAGATTGGACGTTTGGGCGTCGGATGTTCCAGACTACAGGGTGCGCATCAAGTTCCTGAAAGAGCTTCTTCCGCTGTTACGGAGCACAGCACCTGGAGTTCATGCGTCGGTTATCGTCGGTTTGATCCTCAGCAGAGCCCCGTCTCGAACAGGTCGATGATTATGGCAACCCAGATCGAGACCGTCCGATGCAGATCATGCCTTCGACGCATGAGACAGTGGACCAGGTCCGGGGCCGCCGGGACGCTAGGGTAGCGTCACGTGACAACTACCCGGGAGAGTCTCAAGCTCTGCACTGCACATGACAGGTGATCCGAGATCTTCGCAAGAAGCCCAGCATCAGAAGTTGAGGAAAAGCTGATGCCATGGACAGCTCAGTGAGCAGTGCACGTCTGTTCGACAAGTCCACAGATTCTTGCCAAACGACAGCGAGTGCGTGTGCCACACCCAGTTACGAATTTGGACCTCCGGGACCCGGATGGCGTGCATGCAGTGCAACTACGAAGCACAAGATGCACGACTGCCTCTGCAGCACGTTGCATGTACTACGTTGGGATCTTCGTAGTGATTTGGGCTTGTGGGGACTGGTGGTGGCCGAACCACAAAAGCGTAGCCAGGAGCGGAGCTTAACAGGCTTGACAGATGTTTGCACTTACACCTTCTATCACCAGTATTCTGGAGACTTTGGTATTTTTGGCGGTATGTTTGGAGGGCTGTATCACGCTTATCACCCTCAGTACCACCAAAGGTACACGGTTCATTACCTGTGATGACGTTCTTGCAGTTTGTCTTGGCTTTGTATTCGCACTCGCATTTACAGCTTATTGTGTTTATGTTGAATTCTGCGTTGCGTAGAAGCATTGACCCCGAACGCTGATGGAAGACGAGGCGCTTGTGGCACCGACCGAACTTTGAGTTGGATCAGACCTCCCTGGACTCTCTGGAGGGCGGGGGACTCTCCTGAAATGTCTTGAGCACAATGACACATGCATGTCTCGTTCCCTTCTAGCTTCGGTTTGAGGGGCCTCTCGCATTCTACCGGCAGGTTGGGAACAGTTGGAGATGGAATCTACTCTGGAAGATGTTGCTTGAAGCAGTTCAGCTTCCAGCTCACAGACAGACCGCGGCTTGAACTCCAGTCCTGGTTGCTGGGAGCAGTTGGAAACGTGGGCAACAGAGGTTGCGGATGGGGCATCCATTCTGTTGGAAAGAAGCCGTGGTGAGACGCCAGCACCCCAGTGTCTAAAGTCGACCAGCCGCACACCAGCAATCACCAGCATTTTGCATGAGGGTCTGTGTTGTGACTTTGTGTCCACCGGAACGGCCATGAAGCCTGCTCTGGCCAAAATTGACGCGACTCCGAGGTGGCCATTCTTTCAGAGGTTACGACTGGAATACAAGCGGCAAAACTTCAAGGACTTGCCCTTGGAATTTTATAGTGCTGCAGTGCTTCGCAGCTGGTGCTTCCGTGGCCGTGTTGCAGGATCCAAGAGATGCCAACGTGGTATTGGAGGTTGGTGACAAGATTGATGCTAGCACAACGACGGAGGAGCAAAAGCGGCTTGACTGGAATGCAGCTTAATGCAGATTGCGCGGCTTGTAGCAGCTGCCCATTCCCTGCCCCATCACATGCACCGATGCACCCCTTTCTTGGCGAATTTTGTCGAAAGAGGTGGGACAGCTACCAGAGAGATTATGTCTGGAAGGACGTCTTGCATTGGTATGCTGCTACCGTTGCAGAGGCGGAAGCCACTAGACTGTTGAACAAGTTTTGAGGGGCCATGTTTTCCGTTACATGTTGGGGCTTCAAGCATTGATCCGATGCATCTGGTGGCACAATTTAGGAAACGCGACTCCTGGTGCAGTTCCACAACCGCCCGAAGCCAAAGGCAACTGCAGACTGCCTTTCGAGGCTTTCGCCCCAAGTGATTGCACAAGTCTCTGCCAGGGGAAGAGCCTCTCCATAGCTTCGCTTCTCGTCGAAGGCGAGAAGGCCGAGCCAATCGAGGCTGGGATCCGGAGGCCCGCCCTCACAGCTGTCGCGGCCTTCTAAGCAGGTGGGGAAGAACTACGAATCGCTGGACAGCCGCCCGGCGAAGACATGCGAAGACCAAAGAACAGTGGCGGGTAATTAAAGTAATAATACTAATACGAAGAACAATAATAATGTAACTATGATAGGTTTTTGTTGTTTGATGCTCCCGGCCCGGCTGAAAGCTCTAAGGTCGTGGAAATTGGCACCAGGCCGATCTTCCCTGGTTCGTGTTTCATCTCGGTTAGTGCAGAATTTCAATTTACACGTCTAGACCGGAATAGGTGAGGATGACACATGCAAGCTGTCTGCAAGAAGTGCGGTTTGCAGGTAAACATCACAGCGGAGAACGATGACAAAACGCAGCTCGGTTCAAATAGTATCAGACCATCATCTGCAAATCAAAGTTCCAAACATGTCATGTGCAACAGGTTTGAGGCACAACTCTTGGACGAGCCCAGCACGTGGCCTGTAGAACCCTCGGATGTCTTGAGCCGTGGCGGAGGTCCATCATGAGCTGCATCACGCTGCTTTGTCAAGGTTGTGCAACCAGAAAATGTGCGCCAGCTGTCCATGCTGACGCCGGACTCTTCCATGCTATGATGCTGTTCCGTCACTCGCATCGAGATTGTGCGGGTACCACAAGAACAGCCTATGGCATTGCCGTGGTCCCAAAACTATGCCGCAGGACGCCGAACAGGCTTTCGAGAAGGTGTTTGCACGTTATGGCTCCAACGGTGTGATTGAGCGCCCGTGCCCGAGTCATCCCGAGTCTAGTCGTGGTTCGCAGGTCAAAGTGCAACCTGATTGCATTGTGCCTCATGTGCCTGACTTCATGTCCAGGTGGAGGACTCCGTGGCTTGTTGTCCTGTGCCACCAACGAGTACATTCCGGAGGAGAAACTCTAGCCAACCCGCCAGCCGGTTGTATGCATACAGTACTGCTTGATCCGAAGCTTGATTCGTCGACAAACCATTTCGGCTTTCAGTCTTTTGCTACTTGAGCCCGGCTCTAGTGTTGGCTTCGCTGACGCTTATTCATGCACTGTCCGCTTCTCCGCTGCATGTATGGCTGTTTTGATGTCAGAGCCAGGCCACAGGCTGAAATTGTGGATATTCTGGGCATGACTTGCGACAGCTGCGATGTGCTGATTCTGCTGACGAGTGTACTCAGCCAAGGCTTAGCAATCACTTATGGTGATGGCGAGGTTGCTCAGCATCACGCTTGCCTTGCTCTTCGTATCTGTGTCTTCTGCACAGCCTGCGGTCGCCGGGGAATTCTTGGAAAAGAAGTCAACACAAGTTGTGGCACAAGATCCGGCTCCTTCGACAGTAGGGACAGCAGCAGGTTTGGCGCAAACTCCAGTTGAGTTGCCACCAGCACCCGAGTTCCAGCCATCGCAGCAAGCGGTGAAGGAGTCTCCCGTGGCTCCTGCTGCAACCCTCACCGTGCCAGCAAGCTCCGCGCAGGGACAAGCCCCTCAAGAGAAAGCCACAGTCGTGCCTGCTCCGCGATTATGTTGGGTATCAATGCCAGTTGCATGTCTAAGTCTAAGCCCGATCAAGACCCAACAGACCTCCCCACGAACAGTCACTGGTCACTGATGCCGTTGTGCATGAGGTGCCTCCAGCCACGGTGGCCGTTACAGCAAAAGCTTCCGCAGCTCCTGCGCCAGTTGCCCCCCTTGCAGTGAAGGCCTGGAAGCGAAACATACTCTCGACTACTCAAAGATTCAGTTAGCTTGCCTTGAGCTCTCGTGAAGCCCTGTCGGTGCAGACATCGAGGCACCTCCTGCGACCGTGGCAACTGCTCCGGCTGCCGCACCTGTTGAAGCAGCAGCAGCAGCAGCAGCACCGGCTTTGCCAGTCAAGGAGGAGGCCTACTCAGCGCAGAGTTGGAATCCATGGCGAGTATGGCAAGAGCTAAGTGCTCTGGAGTCTCTGCTGGCAGGACACGAAACTGCAGTGTGCAAATGCTTGAAATTTTGATTGCAGCTTTCTGTTTGTCTGTGTGTGTACACATACATTGCCTTAGGCCTCACCTTCGCCAGCATGGTGAAGGCAATGTGCATGGCCGGAAACATCCTGGTGCAAATCAGCCCCTATCCTCAAGTGCAGAGGTGGGAACTACGAGGATGCACAGGTGAGTCAGATGCGGCACCCTATGTATCGATCGCCTTCGGTGGTTGGCAGTGGTGCTACTATGGCTTCTTTGCGTATTTCATCACGACTCGCAGCGGATTTCTGATCCTCGTCCATTCCAACTTTTTGGGTGCGATCCTGGGGACGTACTACATCATTACCTACTTCCGGAACTGCCGCAACCAAGAAATGCTCCAGAATCTGCAGAAGTACTTGGCTGCAGTTGTTGCTTTGATCCTACTTCAAGTCTGTGCATTGACCACCCTTCCGGTGGAGCGAGCTCTGTTCATGACTGGGTTGGTATCGTCGTTCTGCAGCTTCGTTGGAGCAATCTCCATGCTTTTCTGCCTGCCGGCAGTTATTCGTTCAAAGGACAGCAGGGCCATACCAGGACCACTGGTCACGGCAAACTTGGCAAGTGCAGTGGTTTGGTGCATTTGCGGTTTGCTGCTCTCCGACCCCATGATTGCAGCGCCCAACGTTGTTTGCTGCCTCTCGTCCCTTCTGTGCCTGTACTTGAAGCAGCTCGCTGAATCGGTACAATTGTGATACTTGCTGGTCATTTTTTTGAAGCTTTGCATCCCATGGTCGTGTTGCATGCCGCAGCATTGCACTATCCCCGAGGCTGATCTACCCTCACCCCGACGAACCTGCGCGGGAGGAGGATGTCGACGTGCCAAGGCCTGTCAAGCAAAGGGTGTGGTGCCTCGCCTCAAACGAAGGCTGCTTTAGCTTCCAAAGAAGTTTGACAGCTTCAATATTATCTGGTGTATCGCAAACTGAGGAAGCAGTTCGGATTCGCAGAAGTGACGGAAGCAACACCGCTGGCCGTAACCACCCATGGTGACTGTGGCACTGGCGGAACATTCTGATACGTGATGCGCAGCCTGTCTTCGCCACCACTTCGCATTTGGTTGCACCTGGTTTGTAACTCATCGAATCAAGCTGTTGTCTAAAGATTCTGTTCGTCGAAATCTTAGAATCTTACCGAAGTGGTTCATTGGCGGCGTGCTGCTAGTAACTAGTATGGAGGAAAGCGTAGCCTCCAAAGTGTGCGTGAGCTGTGCGGCTACAGCTGCTAGCGCTCAGCTGGCGCAATCCATCATTCACAACCTGTACCCAAGTGTCACCATCAAAGGTAAGCTGCAACGGATGAGAGTGCCTTCAGCGGTAACTATGTGCAGAGACGAACTTACGTGGGCGAAGAGTGGAAGAGTTGAGTGTCGTGCTGCTGCAGCTTTCAAATATCAGCAAAGTCTGGGGTGTGAGTGCCATTCAGTTGCCGCGAGCTGGCAGTACAGGGCATCGTGCATATATTCTTTGGATCGTGTTGATGATTTTTGTGTTCGTTGATAGTAGACGGCCACTGCGTGGTGCTCCCTTTCACACAACAGACTAGAAGAGAGCCAGCACAATGTGGCATAGTTCCACAACGGCCTTCAGCGCAAGGAAAAGCCGACTGCATCAGTCTGCTGCTGACTCGTGACTAGGGCTCATGCTGCGCAGCCAAGTGCAGCTGATGCTGTTCTGTCGTCGCGGCACTTCTTGTTGCCAGGACTCCACCAGGGTAGCAGAACTGCTGAAGCCTCCCTTCGGCTCGGAAGAAGGCACTTCGGCTGCATTTGCCACGGCGCCCTGTGAATAGCCCGGCAGAATGGACCAGAATGCATCAAAATTTCTCAGGGCCTTTTCTTCTAAGGTGTGCCTCTGGCAGGTCTCAAGGAGTACTGGCGTCAATACATTGCTGGCAGCCTAGTGTGTCCATCTGTCACTGTAATGACATGATGTTCAGCGTCTTGCCACAGCCACTTCACATAGTTATAGCTTGCAGCAGCTTCTGAAAAGACGATGTATGTCAGAGGTCTATGTCTGTATGCCCCCCTCCAAATCCTACACCTAAGCCTAAGTTTGGCCGTGATTGCATAGTCTTCACCTCTTCTGAATCTCAAGTTCCAGTTCAAGTTGTCGGACTTGTCGGGTGCAAGCTACGGATGGATTAGGCTGTAGAGAGGTCAAACGGGATCAGCTCTGCTGCAAGTGTTGATGTGCAATGATACTGGGCTGTGCTGGAATATGCTTGAGCGATATGTGCAATCCCCGACCTCAGTATAAACCAAGCCTGCCGGAATGCAATAGTTTCGTTCGTCTGTGATCCCGCCTGAGTTTCAGTGTGCATCCCAGGCCGGACTCCGGACCACAGATAAGATCAAGACTTCAAGCATCAATTAAAGGATTTCCGGGGAATCTCTGCCCGGACCGAGGTCCGCATGCAGGACAACCAAAGCTACTTCGTCAAGAATGTCTGGGCCTTTGTGGCATTTGTGACACGGCACAGGGCACACTTCATTACCACCGCTCATGTCTCTGTCTCAAGGCCTCGTTCGCCGTAACTTGGCATGCCCGCCTTGCCGTTATGTGTGACAGGAGCTCTCGCGACTCTTCGAGCGCGTCGGCGTGGCTTGTCATGCACAAACACGAAGCTGTGCGCCCATGGCCCATAGGAGTCGAGACACTGAGACACTGGCCAAAAAGTCAAAGCTTCCAGGTGGAAATGCGCAGCCCGGAAGAGCAGCTGCTAGCACAAGGCGTGTCGATGTCGGGGTAGTGGAAGCGACAATGAACCGCCGCCTGTGGCTGCTCATCTAAACGCTGGAATATGCTAAGCGTGCTGCGCGTGGATCTTTACACCTTAGACTCAGCCTTAGACGCTGAGAGAAGTTCGACTCAGCAACGGCCCGATTCAGTATGGTCATGAAACATGAGCGTGGTATGTTGTGCACGTGTGTGATCCGATCCTGGCGGTAATCACAACTTGTACGAGTGATACAGAGTTGCTCAAGGCGGTCCTTTCGTTTAGTTCTGCCGCTGGCTTAATACGCACCGTTCATGTTCATGTTTGGTTGTTCACTCCCTTTCCTCGCTCTCTCTGTCTCCCTCCATGGGGACTTGCGTGTCCGTTTGCAAGTCAGAGCATGTCAGAGCCCCTTATGCTTTGCAGGCCGTGAATGGATTGAGCGAGACTCTGACCGCCTCGCGCAGTACCGAAGCCAGACAGAGCCCCAATTTCAGGACTCGGGCATGTGAGGTGCCAGCCCCTGCCGGATGTCTAAACCAGAATCATGTCGTCATGCACACGGGCCACACGTGGTGCATCGCCTCAACAGAAGTAGTAACTGGGCCACACATGATACATCGCCTCAGCAAGATTGATGAATGAGGTTGTCTAATCGTAGTTTCTACGAGTGTATCCACGAAGCGCGGAACTGTGAGATGAGTGGCTCAGGGATCTTTCACAGCATCGCATGCATTTCATGTGCGTGCTGCAGGACACCCGAAGTTTCCGTGACTTCCGTCGAAGAGATAAGCTGGATGTGCGGTTCGGTATGGAGTGGCAAACAGCAGAGGTCCTGGAGGTAAACTGGGAGGACGCATGCCAGAACACGATATGATTGCAGGTTGTTGGACGCGTCTGTTTCTGGCATTTCCTGGATTCGGGGTTTGCCGCTATAGAACTTTGCGCCATGCACCTTCTGTGCCGAACAAAGCTGGCGATTGACTACCTGCAAGGAGATGACTGTGCTTGTGCAGACGACTCAGCCGAACTCGGCGACTCGCCGAACGAATTTCTGAGAAATATGAGTTCGGAAGCTTAGTAGACACGTGAGTTGCACTGGTGGTTTGCTGGTGTTACTGCGATGAATGGCTAGAGGCGACTCTGTGTTGCACAGCATTTGGAGCGATAATGAGTTGAAAGCCCTCATAGACGATTCAACCTGGGACAAGCCGCCGAGTCTGTTTTGCATCAGCACATGCGGCAACTTGGTGGTAGAGTCCGATGTTGACACTGCTGATCG
Organism: Symbiodinium sp. CCMP2592; assembly: GCA_905221615.1. Lineage (NCBI taxonomy): Eukaryota > Dinophyceae > Suessiales > Symbiodiniaceae > Symbiodinium > Symbiodinium sp. CCMP2592. The sequence continues at coordinate 476,423 of CAJNDT010004846.1, forward strand.
CATGCACAAAACCTTACACAAAACACTGTGCAGGATGATGTTCGAAATTCGTCAATGGCGATTACACCAGCAGCAGTGTACAGCCGATCGTCACAACTAAGGTCAACTCTCCTAGCTCAAAGTCACAGCGCGAGTGGATGCCGATGGAGTCAGAACGTCTCGCCGAATTCGAGACGAAAAGCGCGGGGCTCAGTGATGTGCGGGTCATCTGCACCGACATCCTTCCCTCTCCTTCTCTCTCTCTCTCTCTCTCTTCCTTCCTCTTGATTCTCCTTGCTTCGCAAGTCTCTCCTTCTGCTTTTCATTTCAGGCCAACAGGCCGAGCACGAGGGTGAGCCGAGTCCTTTGTTGGCCCGCTCGGTGAGCACCGGGGGCGTCTGCGCACGTCCCGGGGCCTGCGGTTTGCAGAACTTGGGAAACACCTGCTTCATGAACTCCACCCTGCCGCTCGGTTCGCAGAAGTACTCGCAGTCGTCGGAAGATGTCGGAAGCTCTTCCAGAGAGGTGGTACTTGTAAAGAAGTCCGAGGCAGTGCCTGTCGAACTCCACGGAGCTGCGATCCTTCTTTGCGGGCACTTCAGGAGACTTGGCCCAGGAAACCCAAACCGTCTTGTCCTCACCTTTTTCCGCCCTTCACGGGGTCATGGAGCGAATCAAGTTGCATCAAGCTCGCAGTAGTCGATGCTGCAGGTGATCCTCCGGCCTATGTCAACCAGATCAGCACCTCGCCGCTGTCTACAGAAGGCCGAATCGCCAGGGAGTTTTCGCAGCTTCTTCGGCTGATGTGGTCGAACGAGCGGCGTGGATGCACGATGGGGGAAGTGGCTATGCCCTGCTGCACAGAGCTACTGTGCTAGCTGCACTAATGGTGACTTGATTCAGCATGCTGTACCTCTGCAGTCACCTGTGCAGATCTAGGCTTACTCCACAGGCAAACCCAACTTCAACTCCTGCTGAATCCGACTGCTTGATTCAACTAGTTTCGAGCTAGTCTTAAGTGCGTTCAGGTCATAACTTACAGGCGAAGATTACGAACCCCGCTTTGCCTGGCCTCGCCTTGGCCCTGAAGGGGACATGATTGATGCCCCCGACCCACTTGCTGTGTGCCACAGCACGCAGATTGTCGACATCCCCAGCACTACGATGACATAACAGTAGTAATAATTAAATATTGTAGTAGTAGCAATTAGCAACAAGAACAACATGAGACGAGGGATAAAAAGAAGCAGATGAAGGAAGCGGAGCGTGGCTCCTGCGGCGTTGAAGAAGCTCATCGGCCAGAAGAGACCCGAGTTCAGCGGCTCTTCGGCCAACATCGCAGCAAGTTCCCGATACGATCTAATGAACACGATGCAGTATGGCAGCTAGTGGTACGCAAAGGGGAACATGGACACCCCTGTTGGCAAGACTGTTCCGCAGTCTGCCGCCCTGGTCGGTTTGCGGCAAGGGGAACGTGCCGGAAAGCCTTTTTCTAGTTGTTTCGACGTTGTTCTATCGAGATGTTTCATGATGTTTCTTTTTGAGTTGACTTGTTCAGCTCACGCTGCCGCGCGGAGGCTATCAGCAACACGATGCTCAAGAGCTTTTGTGTTTCCTCCTCGATGCGTTGCACGAAGACGTGAACCGGGCTTCCTATCCATTTCCGCCAGCAGCCGATGATGAGGACGATGGCCAAAAATCTGAAGAAGCACGAGCCAGGGAAATGTGGGACCAACATAAGAGGCTGGAGACCGTTGCAAGCAATCTCGATCGTGGCTTGCATGCTCTTGTCAAGTTCCATGGCTGCAACCGTGCAGGCGCAGCGACTCGGAAATTGTGGATCTTTTTCAGTTCCAGATTCGCTCGGAGCTGGAATGTCCAGTATGCCGCAACGTGCACCTTGCCCTCACATGCACGTACTACTTGCAGCTTCAGTTGTTACAGGCACGTGTGTGTACATAGACTCGATCATACATATTTATATACATATATACACATGTACATACCCCAGATGTACATACTTATACATATATATATATACATATATATATATATGTATGAGATATGGATACATGTTTGGTTTCTTTCCGTGCTTTTCTGTACAGTAGTGTTCCAGCTGTGATTCTTATGGTTCTTTCACGTCTGTTTCATGCCATGTCACGTTCTGCGATCAGACTACCAACCATGCTAAGACCAAAACACAGCAGCAAGTATCCCAGGGACCATGCAATTGCAACGACATCAAGCGAGACTGACACCTGACGAGACCGATTCACACTCACGCAGCCAAGCAACAACGGCTACAGAAACGGCGGGGCAGTGTGAGTACGTCTGAATTTCTCAGGGGAGACGTGTGCGAAGTCCAGAATCTGCCTGCATCCTCTATCCTCTCAGGAGCGTTACCTTCGACCCCATCATGTACCTGACCTTGCCAGTGCCAAAGCCCCCGCACTCGGTGAGCGTGAGGGTCGTACCTGCGGACTATCCACTGGCACCGTTGACGGGCATTGATCTGGAGGTTCGTGGCTGATGACGATTTGTAGTCCAAGATTGAGCGACAAAACATGTAGTGGTGCTGTCAAACGATGTGTAAGCTTGGACACTGAGTCGCTTGACTGCTGTGCGAGCCGACAGGTCGCTGAAACGGCCACTATGGAAGAGCTCGAAGGTGCTCTTTGGACAGCTCTCGGCCGTACTCCATCGATCCCTTCGTGCTTCTGCTTTGCCGATGTCTGCTACGGACGGATCTACAAGCACTTTGAGCCGCATAATCTGGTGAGTACCATTCGACCTGGCGACAACGTCCATGCGTTTGAGGCGGCTCTCCTGCGCTAAGTGTCGACCAAAGCCCAGGTCAGAAAAAGCAGGTAAGAGGAAAGAAACGTGATCGTCTTGTAGTGGCCGTCATTGTGCTGCATAGCACCAGTGCGAAGCCGATAACACAGTCTACCTGCATACCAAGTCTTCAGAACTGGCGAGCTAGAAGCCCAGAGACCTGCATGAGCGTTTCTCGGGGTTAAGTATACCTGTGTGTATATATATAATATATGTACACACCCGTATTCATTCATATTCAGAGGCACACATACATATTCCAAATGCATATGTATGAATAGCTGCGAGATATGATTACAGACAAATACAAGGTATCTGTCTATCGATCGATCTATAACCATAAACTAGATTAATAATTAGTTCTCAATATTGTAAAGACTGGTTGATTGGTCAAGTTTGATTGGCTGACTGACTGGCTGGCTGACTGACTTTGATTGATTGATTGATGGCATGGATGTGCCCCAGTGCAGTGCATCGAACGTAAAGTTCTGCTTGAAAATGTCATCCTGTGGAAGCCAACCGGGTCCTGACGAAGCCACTAAATCCCTGCACTGTGTCACGTACTGCGGTAGCACGAAAGTTTGACCGACTCCTTCTTTAGCCGAATGCAGGCCCCCATTTCCCCATAGAATCCTGGCAGACGGGACAAATCCTAGCAGACAGGACCAACCGGCTACTCCTCCGGAACATTAAAGTAGTATAATTGCAAAATATTCCGGTGGCCAGGCCACATAAATCGCACTTTTCGGTACTCTGCTAGTCCAGCGGGTCAAAACTTTTGTCCTCCCGATGTATGCCATCACCCCCGTGCCCCCACCCCGAAAATGCCGATTGATGATGATTGAGATGCTGTTGCCACTGAAGAAGAAGATGATGACGACCATGATGGTGAACTCGTGTTTGCTGATGGGTACTGAAAGCAGCCCATGCGACGTCTTGCGTCGATAGATCCCACAGGGGGAGAGTCCCTACTATGGACATTGGATCCACGCATGGTGAGTCAATGCTGGTGCACGGAGATTGTGCACCGGCACCGCATATTCCCGTATGCAAAACTCAAAGGCCTTGGTATCACACGTAAGGCCTTCGGAGTCTTTTCAGCCGTTCCAAGTGCTGGAGCATGCTGACGCTATGAAAGACTATCAGTGGAGGAGGGTTGAAAGACTGAAGGTCCAACCTGGCAGCAAACCCGGGTGCGTGGTCAACATGTTGACCGAGTGTTTTTTTGGACAGCAGGCTGCGGATTGAAACGTGAACGGCTGCAAACCTGCAGTTTTCTGCGAACCTAGAAACCAGGTAGCGGTGCCCCTTGTGTAGCCACGGCTTCCATTGCCCTGGGTGCCCAGACCAGTTCGTGGCAGCATCGGTAGGTTGTCTCAGCCGGAGGTACCGCTCAGCCCCGATGTCAGCCTGGCGGATCACCATTTCGTTGATGTGGTGGTGCGGAAAAGAGGCAAGGCGACAATGGCTGCGGGTTCTGCATGGCAATATGACAAATTTGATACGCCCCGGCTAATCGCCGTCACACGCAACGCGTCCAACTCCGATGTCTATGATCAACTTACGAAGATGGCCGAGCACATGCTGAGCTCTTTCAACATTCCTCCGCCTTGGTCATTCGAGATTTCGGCAGAGTTGGATCCGAGTGGCATGAAGGGCGGAGTCTTGACGGCATGAAATTGTTTTTGAACAGCAGGCTTTAAGAAGTTGCTGCCGCTGCAGTGTGCGAAGGAGAGCTGCTGCCCAACAGAGATACGCCTTTCCGGTCTGGGCCACGACCACCTCAAACTTTGGGAATTGACTTCGTGCAAGCGAAGCTTGGCTCAGAGCTTCAGTGAAGAAGATCTCGTAGAAGCGAATGGAAGGGCAAGCCGAGTGCATTAAGTAACAAGTGCACATTGCCTCCATGCCCCGCAGGAAGCAAGCTGACATGCTGAAGGAGGCACTGCCGAAGCCACCATTGAATGGCAAAGGCTCCAAGGGAGCTGCTGGCACCACACTCATTTCCTGTCTGAAGAAGGGGACGGAGCGAGAAATTCTTGCCGAAGCAGTGCCACGGGCAGCACCAGCCTTCCCAAAAAACACGAATTTGCTCTGCTTGCAAGAACGATTAAGTACGTTTGCCTGCTACTGGGCATCCTTGTAAAGGAAGCTATATAAGCGACACCTCTTTGCCTTCGATGTTTTGGGCTGCTGAACCGAGGACAGCGTGTATTGCCGGAAGTGCAAGGAGTTCCGTCGCCAGAGCAAGAAACTGGATTTGTGGTCTCTGCCCCCTCTGCTGATTGTCCATCTAAAACGCTTTGGCCGGGAAAGGCGCGCATTTCTAATCTCTCATTGTAGCTGCAATGATTCTGCATAAGTCTACTACGTACGGCCCCATCTTGAAGCGCAATTCAAAGCCCTCGAACCCAGCCGCTAGTTTAACCTGTCTGCTAGGCTTGATGGTCCTTTAGTCAAGCTTCGCTGTGCCGTTGATTTCGAGATGGAGCTGGATTTGAAGGCCGGTCTCATGTGCAGTCATGCATCGAAGACGCAGACCTACTGGCACACATGCAGATGTTTCAGGACTTCATGTGTTCTTCCAGTCCGACCAGCACCAGATTCCAGTTGTACGGGGTCGTGAACCACCACGGCAACGTTGGCGGTGGACACTACACAGCACATGCCGTCGCCTGCCAAATTATAGAGAAGCTCATCTTTGGAGGATAGCGAAGGGACCTGGTTAATCTGGGTGTCTAAACAACTGAGGTTGTGACATCACCTGCTCCTGATAGGCTCGACCCAGGAGAGTGGTACAACTTCAACGACTCTGTGGTGGACAAGGCTTTTGTGGGTTGCAGAAGTTGCTGGCATTGTGTCTAGGGCCTAGGGTATACGAAGCAAAGCCTGACGGCTCAGTCACTGTAGACCTGCTGTTGGGCTACATATCCTGTGAAGGCAAGCGAGACTGATCTTGACAAGGAGGCACCTAGCGCTCCTGCATGAGTCTGTCGTCGTCGGGCTACACTTTGCAGCACACGCACGGGGATGTGTATGATATGCGAGCGTGTCTGCGTCAACAAAGTCTCTCTCCCGGTGCTCGATGGAGTACGATGTATGTGTTTCGTATGAAGAGCTTAGCGCATGGAGGCCGCATACGTCCTATTCTATCGGCGTGTGGATTCCTGAGGAGCCTCGGATTCACAGGAGATTCTGCAGGGGTTTTGCATTTTATCACAGTTCCTTCGCTGCACATCCCTCAAGTCTGGACTTGACATCACGGAGTGCAGCTGCACTAGATTACTAAATCTCACTGCTGACGTGATGTTTGCCACTCCTGACACATCTGAGGCATGCTTCGATTGATAAATCAATCTTGGGCAAGACTCACAAGACATCTACTGACGTCCTGAGCAACTGCATGCGCCCAACCGCCCAGCGAGCTCCCGTCGCGACCTCCCCAACGAGAGTGGCAGTAGTGTGCAGCAAGGCCCCTGACAACTGCTCAAAGGCAGTATGCCCGTGTGACCTTGACACCTGCCAGCCAATCTGTGTTCCTGTATCTAGCTGGTTAACACGGTTGAAGCATAAAAGACGAAACTTGATCTTCGATGCTAGCTACAACTCAACACGTCAAGAGTGGATGGGTGGCATCAGTTTCTGCCTTCGGGCGAATGACCCGGCAGCCCTCCAACTGCTTAGCTTCCGGTCCCTGTGCAGATGTGGCCTGACTTGCATGCGTGCAAGTTGCATTCAGCTTCCAGCCACAGCCTTGTGCCGAAAGCACTTTGGCCAGCTGCTGTGCTCGGAGAAAAGTTCTGGGACCTCACAAGACCGCGCAGGTGTGAACATGTAACCGCGTGCTTTGAGAAGGCGAACATCGTAACCAGCAGCGCTGCTATGTCGGCATGCGCGCGGGGTTCCGGTCCGAGCCACAGCGTTTGGAAAGAATCTCCACTCGCTGCTTAGAGGGTGTTGAGCTGAGTTTGCTGTATGCCGTCTGCAGCTGAGTGCATAGGACGTTGGCTTGCCATCGGCCATATGTGGTTCATGCGACGAACGGATGTTTACAGTTGAAGCCTTCTCAGCCCTTAAGCTGTGGCAACAACCTTTGCAAACCGAAAGCGCCCGGAATAAAGCCTCCCCAAGGCGAAGTTCCTGAAACCCGAAGCTGCAGAACTTAGAGGACATTATTTGTCACATTTGTGGCAAGTGGATCACCCTCGCTTGACGTGACAAGCATCGCAAAGTGGCCGTTGCTTTCTGTCGCCACGAGCTGCCCGTCTCCTTTTCGTCGTCCTTTCCCTTTCCAACCGCCACAGCTAATAACATGTGTGAGAAAGCATGTCACACCGGAGATGAGCTCTGCAGACGAACTGACAGAACCGGTCGATCTCACCACTCCTGATATTAAGGTGGCAACAGTTGGTCGTACACGTTGGGCGCTCACCGATGTCGGACCAAGCTTCAGGTTGCGTCGATCCCGGAGCTGAGGTTGAATCTTGCCTGCCAAGTGGGTGTCAAAGGGATGCGGCGCTGTCCTCGCCCTCGCCGGCGTCTGTCGATGCTTGCCAGAGCAGCCGAAGCCGAGGCCAACTTCGGTGAGCTTCGGCGCTTTGCTGACGGCCTTTCAGAAGGCTTCTTTCTGGGTAGGGCTCTCAGCATCGTTCTGTTGCAGTGATCCTGTCGCGCAGAGATGTCGACGCTAGGAGCAATCGCTGTTGGCACTCGGGACACTCTCAGAGAGCTCTCTGGGACTTGACGCCTGCTCCTCATTGGATTACATTGAAGCAGTCCCTTGATGCAGAGCGCACAAAGTGCCACACCCCTCGGTACCTCAAAGAGCCTCAAGTAGTCTTTGTTAATCTGTGTCTTGCCGCAGCGGACATTCCGAGTGGAACTGCTGCTGCTTCAGCTGGTGGCTTGCCGTTCATACTAAAGCATTCGCAGAGAGTCAGCAGCATGTCATGAGATAAAGGTCCAGACTGCCGGGGCGGCCCTGGCAGCCTGCGCTCTGTCCCGACGCTGGTTCGAGGCAGCTTCTGACCATACGATTAATCTCGAGCCGAGATTATTTGACTTGTTGGACAGTTTGGGTTTCTGCATGTGCACGGGCTCGGTGGAATTACTGCAACAACCGTTAGATGATAAGTCTGACTATGCAGCGGAGTCTAGCATGCTGTATCTCCAGTTGCCGCAAAGCTTCTCTCCCAGCCAAGACTTAAGACCAAGACAACGGGAGGTCTCAGACATACTTCAGAAGCTTCAGATGGTGGACATACAGCCGGTTGCGATCTTACTCAGAAGTGGCACCCTGGTGTTTGTCTACTGTCGTCAAGAGCGTTGCTGTGAGCCAACATGAGGACGCCTGGATGCGAGAGTGGGCTTTGAAATCACAGGGTGCTGGACAGTCAGCGAGTGACATCCGGAGTGGCGGGCCAAGATCTGCCAGGGATGTAGATCGCCGTTGCACTCGGAGCAGGACGGCAGGACCCGGTAGACCTGAGGTCTCGGTGCCGGAGTTTTGCAGGATCTCCGCAGCCTCGGTCGCTGCCTCGGCTGCCAGTCCTTCGTGATTTTGCCCGCTGTGCTGGTCGAGGTCCGCGTCTTGTCTCAGGTTTCCGCAGAAACCCAACATGAGCAAAGAATGTGTGGCAAAAAGTTTGGGTTTCGCTCCAAGTCAGCTGTCAGATGCTAGAAGCAGCAGAAGAAGTGCCGAAGCGCAGGAGGAAGAGCAGCTCGCCGAGTCGCAGGCTCCTCCCATCCACAATGCACTACCAAGAAACGGTCAAAACCCGAGGTTGCATCAGCTTGTATATATCTATTCAGTACTGATCCTCGCCACTTCGCAGCTCTCGGAGGATACCCAGTACGTCGCTATGCGAGAACAGATTGACAAGAAGGCGGTTCACAAACGCACGCAACAGTGCTTGGCCTAAGAGAACAAGGGGGCTGCTTCTTTCTACATGCGTTGGAAGGTGCTGGCAGAGCTTGTTCCTGTGACTGTAAGTGCACGGTGGGAATCAGAATTCTGCTGCAGAGTTCTTGAGAATCCAGGCTGCATTTCTTGGATGCTGAGAAGCCGAACAAACACGTGGTCTTCGTGGACGAGGAAACTGAGCGAAGACCGCCGTTCGTAGAACGCTTCGGCTCACGATGCTTTCCCCGCGATTGCATTTACTTGTTGTAGCAGTCTCAAAGCATGCAGCGAGAGCTAAAGCGCGGGAGTCAGCGTGCCACCTTGTGTTGGGTACCGCTTCTCATGTTAGAGGACGACCTCGGCGAGCCCGGATCCTCCAGTAGCTCAGTTGCACGCCGGGCAAGCTGTCCTATAGGTCCGGTAACTCACCTTCTCAGGCAGCTCGAGCTCACAGAGCGTGGGGAAGAGGCTCAAGGCATGCTGGCCTGATGCGCACCGTCGGACCGTGTCCAGTCTTGTAGCTTAGATTGCAGGATTTCAACCTAGCCGAGTACTTCGACACGCATCCGATGCTCTTGCAGCGGAAGGCGTCCACGTCTGCTCTTGCCCAACGGACTTGCAAGTGTCAAGCTTCTGCACCGCTGCACCAGAAGTAGCCAAGGCCAACCGCCTGCGGCTTAAACAACTGGAGACCAAGCTCCTTACGCAGCCCGAGTCGATGGCGGCCGAGCCCTCAGCCATGGAAGCCTACAGCTGGAATGCTTCGTCAAGGGCAAGAAGAGGCCATGCTCCGTGTTTGAGTGTTTTTTGCGGTCCCATGAACCGGGTCTTCGATCCCTGTGCTCTCCGACATACAAAGCCTGAACTTGCTACCCGGCCTTCTGGCTCGAGTGCTATGACAAAGCGCGCTGCGCTGAAGCTCCTGCAAAACGAGCTGGACCGCTTTGAATTTGCAGCGCAGAAAGTAGTACAGATCATCTCATGCAAAAAGCATTGCCGCTCGCAGCACTGTTCCAGCATGTGATTTGTAAAGGAAGGTGCATCACAGCAGGAATTCTACTCGATGAAGGCATGCTTAGTCTCACAGACAGCTGTAGGTGAGCCATGTGAGGCTGAAGTTACGATCCGTCCGCTGTCTGGTTTTGAGTCCGTGCTATGGAGACGTTCCAGGAGCTGCCAGGTCACACTCAGCATGGTTCATCATGGTTCTTCTTTGATGCTGTGTGACAGCGTCGTCAAGCAGCGGGAACTCAAGTTCTAGGCGTACAGAAACCTACTTCGTGAAACCGTCTGCGGACCTTTCCAGGCATGCGGAGTTGGACTAGGTTTGCTGATCTTCAGTGCAGCTTGCAAATTTCATCTGCGCTCGATCTGGCTCAAACGCGAGAAGCTGGCGTTGCACACTGAAAGTCTTGTGCACAGCCCCTAGCACAACGGAAGCTCCGAGTAATGAGTAGTGACGCTCCCTTCGCTTCAGGTGCACATGAACTTGCATGTTGCGTCCGACTGACGAGCAAAGCCTCGCCGATGCCTTGGAAGCCTTGGAGAAGCGAAGCGTCGAAGCGAGCTGGCGCAACTTCCGAGGTCCAGGCAGAGACGAGAATTCAAGTCAACGGACCTCAGGCATCCCGTACACCTGAGAGCAAGACCGCATCTCATGCAGCCACCAAACTGAACGAAGCAAGTTCTAAAATGCCTAGCAGGCCTAGCATGCGTGTCAGTTCCAGGCATTTGACAGTCCAGGGAGGATAGTATCAGTGGAGATGATCCATTGAAGATGAAGTGCTCATTGCGTAGCAACTGATGCGCTGCCTGTCAAGATAGGCATCGAACTGCTGGCATGGCACGTGCTTGCTACGGTCCACACCAACAGCTCAACACTGCAGCACTTGTTGGAGCGACTTTTGCTTCTAGGTCTACTGGCATCAGCGCATCTATTCAGTTCCGACAACGAAGTTGATACTTATGGGATACTTACCGGCGTGGTTGTGATCAAAATAACCGCCTTTGTCGTCGTCATCATGGCGATGCAGAGAATGATGTGCTTCTCTCCTATGTGTGTTTGTTGAAGAAGTAGGGGAGGGTAATCCTTGGAGTCGGTGACGGTAGTCACGGCCGTGATGCCGGCGATGTTCTTGCATCCGTCGAAGTCGTGTAAATGGCTCCGTTGCGATTGTAGCATGGTATCCGATGGAAATTCATCCATCCATCCGTCCATCGGCAGGTGTAACGTTGGGGTTGTCAGGCGTGCCTGCTAGAAGGCATGGATTACTAGTGAAGATGACAGTCCTTTTCCGTGTGTGAGTTGCTGTAGAGATGGTGATGGCAGCACAAGCAGCGGCAGAGCGGTGCGAGGGTGTTTGGGGTGCTGCAACTGACCAGCATGCATCTTGCAGGTGCTGACATGCATCAGCTTCAGTGACTCATGGCGGAGTGTCCTCCAAGAGAGCATCCAAGGGCACAGCGCGGAGGAACTATCACGCGAAGTTTGCCAGACGGTAGAGACGCAAGGTTTGTTTTGGACTCCAGTGCCTGCTGTTTTTCAGATCAGGATGTGGTGATATACGATCGCTTCGATCGTGCCATCCCGGTCTTGCAAGATGCCTACGTCCCTGATGCTGGTGATTTCCCCTTGAGGGCTTGCGTTAAGGCCAGGTCGCAAAAAATGCCCAGCACAGTTTGCGTCAGTGCCCCGGTTTAGTAGCTGGTATGCACATGCAGCAGGAAAGGCCCAGTCACGCCGGCCGAGAAGCGCTGGGGTCCCGGAGTTATGCAGCGACTGCAAGCGAAAGGGATTGAAGCTTCAAGTTGCTGACAAAGGAAGGTGAGGGTGTGCGAAAGCCCGTCAAGGAGCCGACAAACATACGCTGGGAGTTCAACTCTGCAATTGGTTTTGCTAATGCAGGTTCACGATTTCGAGAAAGCCTTTGAACAGCATTTCCCCCTGTGGTGGTCACTTCTGCCATTCAGAATTCAGAAGCGACGATTCGGCTGCAGAGACCACGACGTGGGTAGGTTCGGCAGAACACGAGATGTGCTAGCAACGTGCAGCTGGGCAGGACTTCCGATGTGGAGAACCCTCCATCGGCGTCGCCCAACACCAATGTGTCGGTCTGAATTGAACATCGCTCTGAGCACGTCGTTTCATCTGGATAAAAGACTTCTGTCAGTAGCCTACAGTAGACTCTCCTATGTAAAGCAAAAAAAGCCCCAAGGCCTTGGCAGTTATGGCGGCTGAGCCTTCATGGCGCCACCGCTTGGCTCCATCCGTTCAGGAGGGTCGCGTGGAGCTTGGACAAGCGGCCGCGACTGATTTGCTGGGAATGTGTTGACCCTGCTTCGGCTGGATGCACCGTGCTCAGGAAGAGCCGAGAAGCCAGCCAGGCTGCGGGGCGATGCGCCGAGTGGCTTGAATCGGCTGATGGATGCATTGATGCACCGCAGGATTCAAGTCCCATTCACCTGGGCTGTGACAGCGGTCATCAGCTGCTCTGCCAGAACCCTTGAGCAAATCCGGATGTCCTCGTCGTAGAGATTGCCATTCATCATTCGCCCTGTGCTATCAAGGTCTTCCTCTCTTGCGCAGCAATGTTCCTGCCGTGCATGGCTCAGAGTCTTCGCAGCGTGGTGCCGCAGCCCGGAGCTGTCGGACCAAGGTTGGAGCACTTTACACAGCCCGAGCCCGAGAGAAGCACCTTTTGGGCAGGTTGGTTTAGAGCCACGTCCAGGTCCATTCGTTCCCATGCTATGACTTCGTGCAGCAGTGCGGCACCTAAGCACCGAGCACCGCAGGTAAGAGGAGCCCCACTCCTCACACCGGCTGCTTCCGTAGAGTGCACTCAAAATCACTTCGTCACGTTCTACCGACACTTGGTAGACCTGCCGGTGGGCATTGTCTGCTCTGATCCCACACAGCTTACTCCAACGCTAAGGTGCGAGGCAGATCCAGACACATCTCATTGATGAGCTTGCCTCTCAGTGAGAGTTTCGCAGCTTATGGACTCGCATGCTGCAAGTCGGAGTTCAAACTCAGCTAACGCGGCCCACAGCAGTGTGAAGACTAGTGAACCTCGACGGAGCCAAGGATCGTCGTGGGCAATGTGTCGGAGGCTGGGCACGAACTTTATCGATTTAACTCAGCCCCTGGCAGCCATGCCACGGTCTAATTCCCGAAGGTGGCTCAAGCAAGTCTTCTTGATTCGATTTCGACGAAGATCAAGGACGCATTATGCAAACTTATGGAGTGAGCCTTTGTGCTCAAGCGTAGTCGAACTGCCTATGTCAAACGGTGACATCCGCTGTCCAGGACAGCATCATAGTTCCTGCAGACAGAGCAGTCGAGTCTGCATCCCTTTGCTCGATTGTAGGATTTCCGCTGATGGGCTGACATGCACAAGTTCTGATGAGTTTTGAGTCTGCCAGGTCCTGGGGCACATGATCGCCCGCAGGAAGTTCAATGAGAATTCCTCGAGTCTCAACAGCGCCTCGTCAAGATGCTCCGAGCGCTTAGGACACCAGGACACCAGTCGTGTGCGTCCGTGTGCTTGTGAATAGCAAGGCGCGGCGTGGCGCCGCGAGGCCTTCATTCCGCTGTGCTGTTTACATGCCGTGGGATGTCCCCGGATGCGGGGTCGGCACGGACAGCTACAATGACGCATCTTGCTACACCTACAGTGCTCAGTGCTGTGCCAGGTTGGCATCAGGGCTTGGGCTGAGATATCTTCTCAATGCGGCGGAGGTTCGCAGTCTCGCAGCAAAGTGCAAGCAATTGCAGCGATTCCCTTTCAAACAGAGTGCCAGGGAAACCATGCTCCTTGAGCGGCATCTACGTGGCTTCGGACAGCGGGGCGCATTTCTGACATGTTTAGCTATTTACGACCTGCATCTTGTCCCAGCTGGCAGTTCACCCGCAGACTGGAAGGTAAAGTCATAGCTATTACGACACTAAGCAGGGGCACTTTGATGAATCCATCAACATGCCTCTTGTGACATGCCATAGGTTCGCGGGATTTTCAGTACAGTCGCCGACGGACCCCTCGCCCCGGCCTCACTGGGCCGGGCAGGCAGTGCTCCTTGACAGATTTCCTTGGGTCTGGTGCAGCTGCGTGTAAAAGCTAAGTACAAATTTCCTCGTATGAGCAGTCAGTGAGCCTCGCCGGCCACAATTCATTAATCTCGCAGTTAAGTACGGCTTGATGACTTCCCCCATCAAGGCTGCCAAGTCCAACCGGTCTGCTTTGGGACGCACCTGCCGGAGGCTCTTGACTGCTTGCACAATCGAAACAGGGTTCGGTTCAGGATGTTGCTAAGCAAAAACTTCACCAAAGATCATCATCATGTGGCAGCTGCGTTCTTGCAAAATCTCGCATCTGAAACACTATTCATGCATTTGCAGAGCAGTCGGCAGGCTCTCCTTTATCAAGCCGCAAGACAGATTTGACCACGGGTCGGCGCCCTTGTGTGATGCGTACTCGGGCTGCGCTGTCCACAAGCCTCTGGGCAATTGGTTCGTATGCTGCTCTCAGTGAATCCCCTTCCGTCCCTGGAACCCTAACCATGTTGGGCCCTGGTGTCGGAGAAGAGCCTGGGGCAGCGGTGGAGAGCGTGCAGCTATTGACTGTTCCTGGATAGCTTGGGGAGTGAGGACTCGAGCTTACCGCACCGGCGCGCTTGAGCGGGACCCTCTTGCGATCCATCCTGTACATCCAGGAATGTACTGCCGGTAGACGAGTCCGTTGCAAGTGGGGTCCGGTACCACCAAGCTCGGGGCTGTCTTCTGCAGTAACTTGGATTTCAAGCATCACCAACCACAACACGACTTGGTAAGTTCGCCTCACCATCCCAAGTTCGGCCAAATCCAAAGTTGAAACCACGTAAACCGACATCTCGCATCATCAGAGTGTGGATGCACTAGCCAAGGTCGACGCGAAGGTACCACCGAGCTCCAGGCCATACAGTAGCTGTCACGATGTTGACAAGCGCCCCAACCCGGTTCTGAAAATCTGCGGTCGTTTTTGTTCATGCTTGCACCCGGCACTTGATGTCAAGGGAAGCGTCCATCTTGAAGAAGCCTTTCGTGCCCAAGAGCACAGCGAGGCGAGTCCACGTTTTGAAGATTCAAGCCGGATCTGGTGAAATTTGTAGGGGAGGTAGAGTTCAAGCAGCCGCTTTGTTCGTCTTGAAGGCATAGTTCCTGTGTTTTGCGAAGCTACACAGCCACCATACTGCAATGCTCTTCACGCCTGAGGACACTCCAGTCGCCAGAAGTTGGTGTGGGACCCACCATTGCATGCAAGTACTCGGGATCATTTACAGACGCGATGGAAGACTTTATGGGGTGGCGCAGCCGCATGCAGCCACACCTGCCTGCAGTGAACGTTGCCTTTAGTGCTACAAGGTCGCGAGTTTCCATGCTTGAAGCTGGCGGCTCATCCATGTTCTGGACTGCTCCCGTTGCGTGCGCCCAGTGACTTGGGCCTACCGAGCTGGAAGAGTCTGCAAGTCAATGCGCTGATCTTGTTGCTGCTGCAAACATGTTAGTTCCGTCTCGGCACGATCGGCTTCCAGCCAAAGGCTTTTAAACTAAACGAGTCAGTGTCTCACCAAGAGAGGAAGCACGGAGCAGACAAAGCTGTCATGTAGTCTTTCCTTAGACAATCCTCCCTGGCGCTCGCCTTTAGCCAGCAGTTGCAGGAATTCGCATTGAACGACCTGCCAAGTGTGATTGCAATAGCCTATCTCCGTTTGCGATGCCTGCTGGCCTGTGATTGTCATTGGTCATGCATCCAACTTACCACCACGCTGCCACGGTGCAGTATGCACACCCGCAACAAGCGCAGCCAGCATTTCATCCCACCGCTGCCCAGGCTGCAGGAGGGTTCACAACCGGTCAGCCTGCGGTGCAAAGCTTTGCCCAGGGAACCCCCCAACAACCGCAGTTCACTTTCTATACAAGCACACCCGGTGCGATGCCAGCGCAGCCACTTGGTGGGTTCCAAGTCGCTGGCTTTCCAGGTGGTGCTCAACCCCACGTAGCAATGGGCATGGTACCCACCGGACAGGCCGCAATGCAACTTCCCCCTTCGGTTAGCTACAGCCCAGCCTATCCGCTCCCTGCAGCCGGTGCGATGCCTCCACCAGCCCACAGCATTGTACAGACCCAGAGTCATCAGCAACCTGCGGAAAGCGCTCAGTCCGAGAGCAGCTACGAGTCGAGCTCGGAGGAGGAGGGCCAGGAGGGCCAGGAGGGCCAGGGCGATCAGGGTCAGGACGCCAAGGCGGAGAGTGAAGGCGCTCGGCTTGCAAGGGTGTAGTATAGACTTATTGCAGCGGAACGTATCGATACGCATCGATCATGGCCTTACCCTGAAGGCATGGCACCGGCGCCAGCGGAAGATGCAGAAGAGCCTGATGTAGCGACGGTTCCGTCAGTGCCATCTTCCGTGTCGTTACCACCGCCCTCGATGCCCGCGTCTGTGCCGCCCTCTATTCCGGCATCGATGCCTGTCTCGGAGCAAAAGCCAATGTCAGAGGCGGGGTAGATGGCGGTAGGGGGAGATGGTACATTCAGACGAACTTGCAGGTTGTGCACACGGCGCTGTTTCGTGTCAAGCTCCATGTTGGCCTGTAGGATTCCGTGAACAATGCCAACTACCAGACAGTGTATGGGGCAGCACCAGGTGCTCCTGAGGCTTCGCAGCCCTGCAATTCTGAGCCTTGCAACTTGACAACCCCACGTGACCTCTCAACAGGATGTGAACTTGCAGACGCGCGTCTCCAACTCCAAGGAGGACTTGGTATGCACATCATGGTATGCACTCTCAAGACCCTCCCAAAATGTCAGAGGGCTGAAGATGTGAGGCACTCAAGCTCCCTTTGGGAGCAAAGCCTGCAGACGAGCGCTTGGACCAGGCCTCAGCAAGCTGTTCAGACTGCTAAGTGGCAGACAAGCTCTTCCATGGGAATCTGTGCACGAAGTTCACCCACCGTCACTCTGAGGACAAGTTTCTCTTCGGTCATGGATATGCCATCGCTCGGGAGGTGCAGCCGGACACGACCAGTCCGTTCGCTTATCGGAAGGTCACTGCTCGATTTGTGGTCTCTCTACGTCTCTCTCTCCCCTCCCTCTCTCAGGTGCCACCGCCAAAAGCCAGCCTTCCTGCTGGAGCGCTTGGCAAAGGTGGAAGTAGAAACGACCCCGAATTTCTGGCGGGCTGCGGGCTGCCCGTGAGGTGCCTTTGGCGTTGTCTATCGCGGCTCCCGACGACGTGACAACGCCGAAGTGGCCCTGAAGGCGGAGCAGCCTTCGGAGCTCTTCGATCAAGAGAGCTCTGATACCCACAGCAGGGTAGAGTAGGACGGTAGGACAGTAGGAGGAGTGCTGGGCAGCCCTCAGAGGTCTCCGAGAATGCTTCGTCGGCCGAACCGATGCTGGAGCAGGCCTGAGAGTTTCGGGTCGCAGCGATGTGAGCACCCAGATTTCGTGTGGGGGGAGGCGGGTGATGAACCAGCTTAAACCTTATTTGACCGCATTGAGTGGTACCATACTGTTGCAGGAGATCAACATCCTCAAGCTCTTGGATCACCCAAGCATAGCCGCGAGCATAGTACGACCTTTTGATGGGGCGGGGATTCGCAAGTTGGTGCAGATTGAGTTGGCAACGTCCAGCACGGATGAATGCTGGAGATCTTGCGGTCTTTGCAGCTGCACCTGGACAAGTCAGCTCAGCATATGTGCAATAGCAGCTAGGCGTCTTGCTTGATCCGGGCTTCGCAACAAGCCTGGGCCGGCAACAATCCACAACTCCACAACCTATCAGTGGGTCCTGCAGCATTACGTGCGCTGCAAGCACGAAGGTGCTAGGTGACTATAACTATAGGGACTCGTCCCTCGATGTCCTCTGTTTGTATAGGACATCCACAGAAACGGAGAGCAGGAATCCCGCCGTACCTCAAAATCATTATCCTTGCAACGAGAACAGCTCCAAGTGGCGATGACATTTAAACCTCGCATTTGAGAGTTTAGGTCCGCTTCAT
This sequence comes from Symbiodinium sp. CCMP2592, assembly GCA_905221615.1. Classification (NCBI taxonomy): domain Eukaryota; class Dinophyceae; order Suessiales; family Symbiodiniaceae; genus Symbiodinium; species Symbiodinium sp. CCMP2592. Next base: position 494,175 of record CAJNDT010004846.1, read on the forward strand.
GGAAGCCTTCGTCGACAGAAGCAGCGACTCCATGGTCATCGCCGCGGCCCCAACTGCAGCGAGTGATACTCCGGCGCTTCGAGCTTGGACAGCTTTGAACGCAGCATGCTTAGCTCGTGCTCATTCGTGCTCATGGCTTTGGAATTGAGCCGCGAGGCCATGGAACTTGTCACCGGGGGCGACTTGCTCTCCTCTCTGACTGGTGAGCCGCAGCACTACGAGGACACATCAAACATCCGAGCCGTGGTTCCGATGTCGTATAGGTTCAGACTGTTCAGCTAGCTCCTCGATATGTCGCAATGAAGAGGTTCCGGCACTCGTCTCCGGCAGCAGACTGCGGGGCATTTCTCGTAACCTCTTTTCAAGCGCGTGGCTCCTCCAGCATCACCCTCTTGCACGAGCGGTACTCGTAGCACCATCTAGCAGGCACCATTGCCACTGCTACCACCAGCACCAGTGCCAGCAGCCCAGCAGCAGCAACACCACGGCCAACATCACCACCAGCACCACCACAACCACCAGTAGTCATAATCGTCGTTGTGAGTGCACAATCAAGCGGTAGATGCTCTGCAGCTGGGCTCGAGGGCAATCGTTTTTCCTTGGCGATAACAAACCGCAGCTAATGGCTGCCTCCAGCGGAAGATGGATGCAAAGACTCGGACAGATCTCGCGATGTCTTTGCAGTGCGAGACTTAGCGCGAAACTCTTGCATGCGATGACTTGTCACATACGAGCCATTCCCGTCAGGTACCGAGTGCAGCGCCACTGAGGGCTTCTACAGCCTCGTTGCCAACGACATCGATGGGCATTTCAGCTGCACCCTCACTTGCCACAAATCTTCTCATGTGTTGAGAAGCTGAGGAATCCTGTCCAGTTCGCCGGCATGCAGGGTCGGGCCGTGCTGGTTGCCAACGTGGCCTCACGATGAGGGTTTACCAAGAAACACTACGCTGAGATGATTGCCACTTGACTTCATGTTATGCAATTTGAGGTTGGCCTTCAGATTCAGCCTGCCGCTTCCTTGCCTCATACTCAATGCTCGGAGCGCCGCGACGACTAGTTCAAAATTGAGACCCTCTGCGCTCTAGAATGTTGCGGTTGTGTCTGTCCTATCCAAGTGCAGCGTGTTGTCACTTTGAACTGCATCTACGACCAGTCTACGATTTCTGCAATACTATGGGAAAGTCAGTAAATTCGTCGTCAGTTGCCACAGCTTACTTGATTCTTCATAATGATGCAAACCAGATTCTCCAACAGAGCTCAACAGAACGAGAACTCCTTGCTGGGCTATCGCATCGTGCCGCGAACGATCTGAGGAGCTGAACAAACATTTTTCTGGCCGCCTAGTCGTTCTCGCCTTCCCCTGCAACCAGTTTGGTCAGCAGGAGCCAGGCAAAGGGTCTTTCGGGAGTGTCAGCAGCTGACAATAATCTGCAATCGCCCCATTGAAATGGAAGCTCCCAGTGGTAGTTTTCAGTTTGTAAAGCCATCTTGTTCGGCACAACGACAGCATGACGACGCAGTTGTATACGTTTGCTTGTGTGCGCAACAAATGTAAATTTGAATTCTCATGGACTCCAATTTGATGTAGCAAAGTTCATGTGTCCCGTAATGATAATGCGATGTAGCAATATTTGACGTTCTGTACCATAGGTTGTTGTTGTAACGTAACGAAACGTAATATCGCGTAGTAAACTATAATGTCGTGTACGAGCCCGTGCACGGTTGGATTCATGTATGTAGGCACGCACAAGACATCGGCATATCTGCGTGTGGGTGTGTATGTACGTATGTATGTATGTCCGCATGATGTTGTGTATAACATGTATACAGCTGTATATACATATGTATATACGTACTTGTTGTATGTGTGTATGCATGTATGTATGTCCATATGCATGTATGTAGTATGCATGTATGTGCACGTATGTATGAATGTATGTATGTGTGTGTGTGTTTGGATGTACGAGTCTCTGTTGCATGCACATCTGCATGTATGTACGTATGTGTGTTTGTTGTATGGGTTGTATGTAAGGATGCATGCATGCATGCATGCATCCAGAGGTAGAAAGATAGAGAGAGGGAGAGATAGATGGACAGATAGAAAGATGGATAGTTTGGTAGGCAGATAGGCAGATAGATAGATAGATAGGTGGCTAGGGATTTGTGCGGGTAGGTAGACAGATAGGTATATAGACAGATAGAGACGTAGAAGATAGACACTCGATAGAACGTCTGGGTAGATACATAGATAGAGAGAGAATCAGATTGGCAGATTGACAGATCGAGTCTATCTGGACGAACCCCTGAGCAGGGTGTGCTGCAGCAGCATGTCATTTCGAACGTCACAGTGCATTGAAATAGTGGTCGACTCACTTTGTTCCATGCCAAGCCCTCAAACATGTCCAATATCTACCTTCTGTTCACCTTATTGTTTCTTTGGGGGGATGCCTGAGTTTTTGCGGCTCGACTCTACCCTGCCTGTGTACTTCAGTTTACCTTACATTGGTCCTGCTTTCTGCTGACCTTGTTTGTTTTTGGTATCAGGTTCTCCAGTGACTCCTGTTATTGTGCAGTTTTAGCATGTTTTAGCATGCGGCCGGGGTGAGGAGGGGTGGGGTGTGGGGGGGTCTGGTGACGTACTTTTAAGAGCACATCCGTTTTAGTTGGTATTTACAGTACTTTCGTGATGTTGCAGTCCGATACCAACGATGATGATGGTGATGGATTTAGTCGCTCGTACTCCACTGGCCGTCCAAGCGAATAATTGTGAGATCGTCAGCCGCGCAAAGTCTTTCGTCAACGCGCAAGCATGTGCTGCCACCACAGTTTCGCGCATTTTTTGAGCCTTCAAAACGAAACACTCATATGCAGACCGACAGGAATTACTCGAGAACCTGTTACAGTGTTTTTGCCTTTACGAATGCCCTTAGGTTCACCTGATTTGCGTTTCCAACTTGCCATAGTTTTGCCTCTGCCTGCTGCTCACCTCAGTTTTACCCTTCTTTCTACCTTACTTTCACCTTTTAGGTTAAGTATATGTGCTCTTTGTGTGTCCCATGCCCCCTTATCTTAAAGATAGAAAGATAGACAGGTAGACGGCTAGACTCTAGACAAACAGAGGAATGGAGAGATGCATCACGCCTGAGAGTTCGGGCGCAATGTGTGGTGCACTTGATAACTGCTGCTGTAGTCCTGCCCGCAGCCTACAAGCCGAGCATGGCCTGGCCGAAGCCGCATAGACAGCCAACGAAGGACGTGCGTCCCTATGAAAGAAAGATGGAGAGATGGAAAGATGTTCAGTCAGATGGATAGGTGGATAGAAAGATGGTGAAAAGATAGCTAGTCCTGCAGGCATGCATACGTACGACCGGTTCGCTGCGCTGATTTCCCGACGCACACACCGCAAGCAGATGTAAGCATGTTCTTGTGTGGCGAGGCAGCGCATCGGAGATCAAGGCCTTCGTCAAAGCACAAGGCGCTCCCATTGATGATTCCGACGCAGGCTCGGCTTAATAATCTGAGCCAGAGGTGTCCGCACAAAGACATCCATCAGGCTTTCGCCTCATGGAAAAGGTGGATGTAAATGGGCCTGGGACTCATCCCGTGTACAAGTTCTTGAAGGAGTCCTCAGAGGCAGCAGACATCAAGTGGAATCCTGCTTGCACCTTGTGTAACCCTGAGCTTGCACGGTGTATGGTTTCACGGTCATGTTGTGCTCTCCAGCTGCAGCTCAGGAATTTTGGGAGCTACTTCCTGGTGAGCCATTTAGGTGCCGTCAAGCGCCTGGCTGGTGGGAAGAACTCACCAATGTCCTTCAAAGATGCGGTTCAAAACGCGCTGTAGATTATGGGGTAACATCCCCGGCGGTGCTGCTTCATGTAGAGCAGTTGATAATGCTCGCTGGTCCCGGCACCAGCGCATCCACGTGTCGTGGAGTTTTTCGTCGCGCAGCTCCGCCACCGGGCAGGTAGAAGCTGTGGCCAGTGATGGGCATTGTCAGAGAACTGACATCGCTCGGAGTCGCCTGCGGCTTGCATGGCTTGCCGTCTCCAGACATGGAGAGGTGACGTTGCCAGTGCGGCCCTGTGTCCATCTGTGATACCAAGTGAGTTCAGAGCCTAGATTATCCAGAGTTAAGACAGCACCTTCCAACATTCTAAAACCTATGTAGTTGCCTGGATGGGTGCTGATAGGTGCACTTCAGCGCTGACTGCCCTGACTTCAGGAGAGCCTGGTCCGGCCCATGATCTTTCACATTGCCTGTGCCAGAGGCTCAGGACCAAACCCACTCAGAAGCTCCTGGTCTATGGTTTCTGCTGTGGGCATGAAATGCGAGCTGAGAGCTGACAGGCCCTGGCGCATGCCCACGAAATGGGAGTCGTGCATCGTGACCTGAAGCCTGCGCCTTGTCTAAGCTTTTCGACAGAGACACCAAGGCTCGTTTTGGAGGAACCCGTCCGTCGCGTCGTGGTTGGACACCCAAGGTGGTGAAAGGATCTTACAGGTTGCCTCAGATTCGAAGACCGGCATTCTATCCGGCAGCCGAGTATCGAGTGTCACGTGCTTGTTTTCCCAGGTTCGCGAGCTCTTCTGAGCCAATCTTCTTGACCGAAACGCGTCCTGTCCTCCGTCACACCTCACTACCCGACGCAAGTATCTACGTTTCTGTCGAACATGCCTGCTGCATGGTATTGCACATCATGCATCGCCCATCGTCGTCGGTTGTTGTGCCACATTGAACCTGTGCCGCGACAAGCGATTCACCCGAGTTGCGCGCCCAGGAGAACATCCTTCTGCGGCAAGGCGATCGGTTCCCCAAGGCAGCATGCAACAGGTTGCATCACATTTAAAACACTAGTTACGTACAACAGTAGCACCCAGCGCAAGCTCTGTCATATTTCTGAGTGTTGAGAGTAAGAGAAGCATGCAGCTTAAAGAATTCAAGCAGCTCGTCGCCGTCTTCACCACACAGTGGCAGTGGTGGTGGCAAGTTTGCTTCGGTTGCGCTGACCAATACTCTTTGCGTGCAGGTTGCAGACTTCGGTCTTTCGAGATCCTTGAGGACCTTGGCAGTCTGTACAGTACTGCATGGTGCACAGTTTTGCAGACAGACCTGGACATTTTTGTGCCCCTGGGTCCAAAGCCGCGGAGGAACTCTGAAATGGCGATGACAGTCGCCGGTACCCCCACATACATGGCTCCAGAGATCCAGGACACGGGGACCAAACGAAGGGGGCCGAGCAGCCAGCAACCGAGAGTAGAAAGCTGGCAGGATCCACGGCTGCCCTACGACTTCCCGGCGGATATCTACTCCCTGGGTTGTATTCTCACGGATGCCAGATGCAGACAGCCTTGCACCACGCAATCTCTCTCTCTCTCTCTCTCCCGCTCTGTGCGGCACCCTCCGTCGATCTCCAGCTAAGGACCTCATGGACAAATCCTTTTGTTGCAGCTGGTACGCCAAGGCTGGGAGAAGACTGTTCAGCGACTTTGCGAGGTGAGGCTCCTTTAGCTACCGTCGAAGCGCCAGGCCACGCCGGGGACCCACGAGAAAATGCGCAAGCGCTGGCCCAATGGTGCGACACCTCCCACGTTCTCTGCTCCCTTAAAGGAGCTGCAAGGCCAGGAATGCTGAAAACCACAGTAGAACTGCATACAGGCACATCGACGCATTTATCTACCTATCTATCTATCTATCTGTCCATCAATGTCTATCTATTGTCTGCGTAGACCGATAGATCGATAGACAGAGCGACAGATCAATCGATCGATGAATAGGAAGATACATACACACAAAAAGCACACATTCCTAAGTTCATTCCTTAAGCCTGTCGGGAGGCTCGATGATCGGTCAAGCCCCGGGCCTTAGGCCCACTTGCTATCAGGTTTGCCGAGGGCTTACGACCCTTGCTGTATGGCACATTCAAGCGGCGCACAGCAGCAGCTTATTGCAGCTTCATGTTCAACGAAACCCAACCCACCCCGACCGTCCTCCTGCTGCTGCTGCGGTAACAACTCATGGTTCGGCACACTGCTCCGGTTCGAGCCACAGGTTTGAGCCAACGAAGCAGAGTGTCCACGGCTCCACACTTCCACGGAGCTCAGTAACCTCGAACCTGGTTGAAACATGAAGACTGCCAGACCGTCATTTTCTTCATTGGTCTTAGAATTTAAAATCATTTCAAACTTCTGCTGGTGTCCGACTTCCGGCGAGGGCATTGTAAAGTTTTGCAGGTCACCATGCTCCACACGAAACGAGCCGGATTAGCAATCGCTTCGGTGCAGCCTGTATAGCGTCCCGTGACATCTGAGGCAACGATCTACTCACCCTGGCAGATACGCAGCCTCTCCCCCATGTCTTGTGGCAGGCGTGGAGTTTCATGCCCGTGAGCTCACTTTTGTGCAGATGACAGTACGGGTGAGACAGTGCCCATGTGACTTTCGGCAAGACTGGCTGCCTTTTGCAGCCAGTGCTGTCTATCTTCGTGTACCTGCCGAGAGGAGAAGACCAAGCTGCCAAAGGGCGCACCTACACAGAAGATGCTGGGCTCAGAGCTCGCTCGCGAAATTGCAGGCAGCTGATTGTTGCAGCAGGAATGTACTGACTGTGCTATACAGTGCTTACTCAGGCACACAACTCACCCGTGGAAGTCAAACATAGCACATCACGGCGCATTGCCCTCAACATGGGCTCAAACATTACACAGCCCTGACATACTGAGACAGACCGTTTGGACAGTGTTCGGTTAGTGCCAGCGCTGCTGTCGCAGGTCGTGGTGGCTACGCCATCGGCTGCCGAGTTCGGGTGTTCGTCGATGGGGGGTGGCATCCTGGCGAGGCATGGGCTGAGCCGGATCGAGCAGGATTGAACTTGCCCTCACCGGCATAGCCTTGCCAATGGCGCAGGTGAAGCATATCTCGACGAGCATGTGCCCTGGAGCCGTGCAGGTTCACTTCAGGAGAGGAGGTGATGCCAAAGGCAGGAGATCCACAAAAGACAACTATATCAGAATGAGAAGCAGTCGAAGGCAGACAGCATCGAAGCCCGCAATATGGCGGTGTCTATCGCAGGTGAGGAAGCCATCCTGGTCTGCCCGTGGCAGTTCCAGCAGCTGCTCCGACCAGATCCGGGAGCCGTAACCAAAGATGAGAGGATGGGCACCCTCGTCTTTCCAGAGCAGGCGCAAGTTGCCGGCAGGGTGATGCAGATTCTACTGGGATTTTTTGCAGGCACCACCTCCGAAGACCAGCCCCTCAAAGGGGTCGAGGACAGCGTCCGCAACGCTCTGCAGCCCGTGCCAACCTGCAATCCGGCTGTGTACGGCTTGTCTATGCTAGCTCACGAGGACTCCCGCGTCGACGCCCGCTCGGAAAGAGGCCCAAGTCGAGTTCACCTGCGCGGTCTGTTTGTCTGTGTTCTGCCACAACGTAAAGGTACCTGTGGCGAAGCAGAAGTGCCAGCCGGGCTGTCGGCAGCAGTGAAAGTCCAAGGCGACGCTTGAAGTACTAAACAGATCGATCCGGTAGTGCAGCACGACAATTCAATTCCGGCTCCTGACTGCTGCGATCGCAAAGCGATTCGTATGCTACGAAAGAACCGGCCAATGACACTTCATTGTCATAATTTTCAACCAACTGTGCATATTCTGCAAGACAAGCGACCGGCTCCTTCGGAAAGCGCACACCGCGCTCCGTGCTCCACTGCTCTACAGCTAGTGACAGATAGTGCACCGCACGCAGCCACGGCGTGTGCGTGCAATCTCTACAAAAGTTATCGTCATGAGAAGACACACAAACTCCTCTCGGACGAGCTTCAGCGTTGTGAGCTTAGGACATCTACTCATCTACCCTGTAAGACCACATGTAGTTGCATCTTGAAGTGTCATGCCACCAAATTAATAGGCATCAGGCAGAGCTTTTGCAGTTCCGAGGTTTCGGCAATGCCCGCACCCTCCCAAACCACACTGCCCAAACTACGTGCCGCCAGGCAGAGCTTGTAGCTATTACAGTTGTTCAGCAATCTCATGCCCTTCAACTTCTGGAGAAGTGTAATGGCTTTCCTCGCATACCTTCGCATACCCTGTGGCTGCGGGTGGTCTTTCAAGAAGTTGGCACTTAACGCTGCGCAGAGTAGGCGGACAGACGTAGCTTTGGCGAACTTCTGATTGCTGGAAAACTGGCCTTCCCATGTGATGGGGCTGGAACAGACATAGTTTCATGTCTGAGCTGCTGTCAGTGCAGGTACTGCAAGAAGTACTCTTGCCTTGAAGGCGTCGTGGCAGCCGAAGTGAGCAGACGCCTCGCGAGCAGCTTGTTCTCAATGCTCTTCTGATGTTTCTGAGCAAAGGCCTGGCCGCAGAAATCAAGAAGTCGATCGAAGACGAGTTGGACGTGGCTTTGATTTGATGCTTCGAGACTTCTGCGCTTTTGCTCGGCAGTGCGCCATGCTGCTAGCTCGCTGCCCAGGCCTTGTTCTTCAAGAGTGGACTCACAATGCCCACGAGGACCCGGGATCACCGCAAGGGAAGAAGGGAGAAACGGCTCACTGCCCTGCTTCAGCACGAGCAGTGCGTGAGCGATGGGATTAGGACCACCATAGCCCTCGGGTAATCAATATACATGTATATATAAACAATTTTAACTGTTTACCTGAGTTTGATACATACTAGTGGTATACTAGTTTCCGAGGGCCCTCGCCACACGAGACTTCCAGCGGAAGAGCATGCTGACTTTTCTGCTGGTGATGTAGTTTTGATGCCCGGGTGGTTTTATCTGCACTCGGCAAAGCTGTCTTGGAACTGGCAGTGCTGCTGCTGTTCCTTGGTTTGTGTGCGAGCTGTAATGTGTGGCATACATCGTGAGACAGGTTCCTACTGTTCCTAGCTGCACATTCAAACGTAGTTTGCCTGGGCTGGAGTGTCAGGTTTGAGGTTCAGCGACGGTGCACGGTGTATCGATGCAGGAACGCCTCCAGCATTTTGCTGATCAACCAGGCACGGCTGCACACGGAAGACACGGCAAAACAGGCATCTGAAAACTTTGCAGGTGTCTGACAGCTTCCCTGAGCAACAGGGTCTGCAAATCGCACAGGCAAGGTTCAGCTGCAGCTGAGGGCGTGAGACATTGAATTTGGCAGCATGGTTAGTGGATTGTCCTGACAAACACCACATAAGACAAGAGCTGTAGCGAGTGGTCCAAGATGATCTATGTGAGGCTATGTAAGTACTTCACCCTTGGTCGATCAAGCAGTCAAGCAACTAAGCAAGATGGCCTTGTCACCACAGGTCAGGTCTTAATTACAGCGAAAGTTTGGACAGGCATCGAAAGGGTGGTCTAGACCGTGCCAGCTCGCTGAATATAGCGCACAAGTGAACATTCGCTGCTGGTGCTGCTATTTTTGCCCAGATGGATTCATGTTGCAGCCGTGCGCCCTATCGCAGTCATGCACAGGTAAATGCAAGGTATGTATCAGCAATCGAACAGAAGTCGGCGAGTTGCCCTGAGGATTCAGACGCAGCAAGAGCAGTCTCAAGCAAGTCGATGCTGTGAAGCCATGAGTCTTTGACGCCGCGCCACCACAGAGGCATGGAGCCTGAGGACAAGGCCTGATCTGCATGTTCGGCATTTGAGGATGCAGCAAGAACGTACGGATGGCCTGCTGCTGTCTACGGCCTACGGTCACCTGCACCTCACGCGGAACGAGTGAAGGGGTGCTTTCCCTGTCAGGGGCCTCGGAGCTCCTGGCTTGTCTGCGCTGCTTGCGCCTACCCACTTGTCCGTGTTGATGAGCTGATTGAGGAGAAGTTCCTCGGCTGACGGGGGGGGGGGCATTTGCAGGATTTGTGTGAAGGCTTCTGTGATGCCCGCGCTTGGCTCAGGTTTGAATGCCGGAAAGATGATGCTTAGCTCAACAAGTCAAACACGATGGATCGTGCATCACTCACAAGGTGCTTTGTGGCAAGCCATCATTAGGTGACGTGGGTCTACGAGCTCGATGTCTTGGAACTGCCAACTTGGTGCCTTGGAACCTGCAGTCTTCAAGTTCTGGGAGTAATGGCCGCCGTGACTGGGACCTCTACGTTGTTCAGGTGCTATTCTGCAACTAATGCCCACGACCACAGATTCGATGTAGCCGGCAGCACAGCCCGGGTCGGCAGGGCTACTTCGATTGCTTTCGCCCTCTCTGCGCATCCAGGTCCGAGTGCTCCCGACGGGCTTGAACCGAAGTCTCGCCGTCGCCACATTCTGAGAGCCTTGCAGCTTTTCGGGCATGTTTCTGGAGCAAAATCGCAGCAGTTGAAAACAAAGGAGGGGAAGCCGACTGCAGAGTTTTCCTGGTTTCCGGGCTTTGCGTGGGCAATGGCCCACTGCCGCAGCCTTACTCCCTGGAGGCGACGAGGACCACTGAAACTTGCGAGCAAGGCTGCCATTGCAACCGCCACCTGGGCTGGGCCTTCTACCCGGAAGCCTCTGAGGAGAGGGGAACGCTCCCGCTCAGCCCTGCTCCTTCCGGCAACTCTGTTGGAGGAGCACTGCCATGGGGGCCCGGACCCCAAACCAAACCACCCGGCGGCGGCGGAGCCAGGACCTTCCGACGTTCCAGCGCTCCTCGGCTCTTCAAGCGTCGAGACGCGTCGACTGGACGACTCAGAGTCGGAAATCGGAAGATGTTCGGAGAGTCAGTTGTGGAGAGTTGTCAGGCGTCCTCAGAGGCGCTTATTTCTTTGTGTGCTGGAGGTCTGATCTGGCTTTCTTCGGGCTCGTGCTCACGACTCCTGTTGGCAAGAGAAGCCCTCCTGACATGAATGTCAAGCCGTTGTTGCCTTACTGGCTGGGCATCGGTGGGAATAGTAGTGAGCCGAAGCCGAGGAAGATGCGTGAGAGCCAGTTGCACGATTCAGAAGTGGAGATCTTCACCAGAGCCAGGCGGCATGGGTCTGAGAAATTCTCATCTTTGTTCGGGTAAGGGCTCAAACCGTGTTCACTCATCGTCGCTCATCTCGATGTGCATGGTGTTGTGTCTCCAGCAGAATACGTAAACTTGACAGAGGGTTGTATATACAGCACTAGGACCATTCGACACCGACCAGTTGAAGACTCCCTGAGCATCTCATGCAGAAGCACGATGTGCAAAGTGCAGGGCGTGATAGAGCATGGTTGACTTGACATCCAATCAATCACATCCGGGCAGGCCCAACCGTCAAGAAGTTTCGAGCATGCTGCGCTCGCTCAGACAAGCCTTGAGACACGTGTCTGCATGCATCTGCATAATGAATGTTCACAGGCGCTTCCCGGGCAGTTGAGGGCTGGTGTGCAGTGGAAAACTCAGGACAGGTACCTGCCGATGCGCTGTTATTTTCATACGCTGTGCCCTCATTATGTCATGAGTGCCCAAGCAGCTTCCGACCCGCGGGATGGGCTGATAGCGTGGGGCTCTACGTGATTCTTTCCAGGAGGGCTACAATCAGTCTTGGACCATGCCCGTCATCACCAGAGTAGCCATGGTGTCATGGTGGTCAGCTTTTCCGTGACTGCAGTTCCTATCTCAGCGCCGAGAAGACACTTCCAGCCGTGAGTCGATGCAGAGCACAGAGGCCAGTCGTACTATGTCGTACTTGCACATGGTCTCAGAGGGCAGACTCCGTGTTCCAGCCGGTTTGCATTGATCACAGTAGTTGTGTCAGTCGGAGTCAGTTCATGCCACAGAAAAATCAGACCATTCAATTGCTGGCAGTTCTTGTCATGCTTCTTGTCTCATCTGCAGACGACGCTGGAGGATCGTGACAGGCGCAGGGTTGCAGCGATCATGCTGTCACTGTCTTGGTGTTGGCTCCAGTTCTGCAATGATACTTGTCTCGTGCACGGACGTGGTGCCTGCAGGACAGCCCAAAGTGTGAATAGCTGGTAGGAGCATTGGGCACAATGGAGGTTTGAGAAACGGGAATGCTGTCATTTCTTTGCGCAGGCGTGATCCTGAAGCCCAGCCCGAGCAAGCTGACGCTGAAGTGCAGCTGGGCCTTTGACTCCCTTGCTAGCCCACATGCATGTGACAGAGTTTGCTTCGCAACTCGATGTGATCTCGTTGCTACTCAGGTAGTCCTGCAAGCAATTTACGGCTGCGTACTTGCCGGCTGTTGTGTACAGCCCGTTCAGTGTGCGATGTGAGCACCGTGCAAGACGAAGCCCAAAGCTGGATTGGTCTTGAACCGTTCGAACCGGCCCAGTTAAAGCGCGACGCGAGCCATTCGCTGGAAGCTGCCTTCTCGGAGTGCGACTTTGCTTGTAGTCCCTTGGTATGAAGGTGCCTTCTGATGACGTGCAGAACAAGGAGGCTGGGCTGCATGACCACAGCCTGCACTTATTGTTCGGTGAGCGGCAGCAAGTCCAGCCACATGACGTTTCATCCGTCTCAATAATATTGATCTGCACAGGGCCTCGCAGACATGGCCTCGCGTGCCATACTCCGCCGGTGCGCTGCAAAGTGGCAGAGAATCGTGGGATGCGGGTGCACGTGCTTGACTGCTACAAAATGTCAAGAACCGTTGCATCTGCGCTGACCTGCAAGTTTCCAAGGTTTGGCTCCTGGAGCAATGCATCGCTCCTGGAAACAAAGCCGAGGCCCACCGCCCACCGCAGCTCGCACTTTCCAGGAAGGAAGGGAAGTTATGGCGTTGGCCATTGAACTATGTTCAGGTTAGTGATGAATTTCAGCTGGGCAGCGGTGTCCAGCGGAGCAGCAGACCTTCATTGCACACCTCTTCAGAGAAGAGGCCAACCGGTAGGAAGAGGGAGGGTTTCTGTAGATTGTCAGCTGACTCATTGGACGATGGAGGCTTTCAATCTGATTGTTACCTGGTGGCTACTTCGTCCATCAAGATGGACTCTCGCACAAGGCTCGGGCTTATCCCGGCATGCTACGGAAGCACTCGTAGACTTTAGGGGCTTCAGAGAGGAAGCAGGGCTTCAAGGCAACATGGCTGACGCATTGCAGGTGGCTCGTCGTTGCCGTTCTTCACTCTGGCATCTTCACCGGAAGTGCTGCCGAACACCTAGGACCCGGAAAAGGCACACAGGGTCCTGCTGCCATGAGCTATGCGCAGTCAGGTCGAAGTAGAGAACGAGGTTGACCAGAAGGCTCCGGGTAGACAGAGGTCTGTTCATTCAACGTTGAAGCTCTCGACTTTCTGTCCCAGGTGGCTTCTTTCGAGAAGTCGACCATTGAAAGCCTGGAAGAGGCGTGCTACAGCATTCGAACGGCGCATGCCTGCGCGATCATCCATGGTATCAGCAGCATGTAGTAGAAGAGGGTGAGAAGCAGTCAACATCATGTCAGTGCATGTTACTCGTATCAGGTAATTAGACCCAAGCTTGTCCCACATCCCCACTGCGTTCAAGTTAGCGTCGCATCCAGGGCCGTGCGAGGGGCCTGTACGTGCTGCTCGCAAGATGCCCGGTTCATCCCCGCGTTTTTTCTGCATCGTCATACCGAATTGCGTTAGGTGATGACTCTCCTCAGTATCGCGACGTCTCTGCTGGTGGGCCGCATGGTGGCTGGACCCCTCAGGCCAGGCTCTTTGTGAGCTCGTGCGCCTGGTAACAACCCCTGCTGACCTGCTCAACATTCTAGTGCTTCCCTATTCACGCGATGACGCGACAAAGGGTTCATAGCTTTGGTGCCACTTTGTTACAGTACCGCTTCAGGGCGATCGGCATCGGGGCAGTCGAGCTGTCCGGGAGAATCGTCTTTGCTGTGTGTTTTGTCTGAGACATTTGACCGACCTCATGGACAAGCTTAGCGAGCTGGACTTCGAGCCGACTCCTCGCAGTTCACGCAGACCTGCGTAGGAGCTCACCGCACCTCGCTGAGGCCTGAAACCGCCGTGAGCCGCGGTGCCAGGACACCATGCTCACCCATGCTCACTCACCAGAGACTGGCTGGTAAGTAAGTAGGAGAGCCTGCCATGCAGTGAGAACACCTGTGTCGCATTGAGTTCGTGGTCAGGCGCTCTTGCATCCAAGACGTGGCTGAGCTGGAAATCGCGCGACATTCTCAGAAACTAGGACTTGCAGCATTGCGCTTGAAGTTCACACGATTTGAATATTTGAATCAGGTTCGGGCGCCTGGCACGTGGGATCGGGATGTTTGCGCGCTTCGTCCCACAAACGGTGGCTCGGGCCTCGTGTGGCTTGTTTCGCAACGCCGGGGCTCAGGCCTTTGTCAGCGTTCTCCCCGCATGTATTGGGAGTGTCGGAAAGCATTCTGCTGGCCAGCTGCGGTTGCACCAGACTTCTGCCATTCACCGAACATTGGTGCGGCGCAGGGTCGGTCAAAAGCACAGGCAGGCCGAGAAACTCTTCATCTGCAGTTCTCCCGAAGCATATCAGGCTTCCCAGGCACTTCAATCGCATTCTGCGGATCATCTCGTTCGGTATTTGGACAGTTTTCGAAGAATGCAAGTACAGTTCGCCGAAGCTGATACGATGTGGCTTCCTGACATGGATTGATCGATCAGTTTGGATCTGCCGCATGCTGCATCGGCCCAACGTACCACCGCGAACTAAGGTCCGCAACATTGTGAGCCAGGGCGATGACTTCGCTACCCGTCTGAAGGCCTTTGTAAGGACATGCTTAGGCAGTTGTCATGGTCCTCTCTCCTCCTCTTCTCTATTGTCTATACTTATATACTTATATATACCTACATATGGTGAAATCAGGCAACATATTACGTTACGGGTGTGTATATATTATACGTTCAGATAATGTACTGCACTGTACTCTGTTGTAATATAGTATAACCTAGTGAGATAAACTAGAACATGTCTATGTTGTTAATTCGTCATTCGTGTGTATATGCATAGTATGTGTGCGATTGTGTGTCTGTTTCTGCCAATTCAAGGGCGAAGAATGTTTTTTCCACACGACAGCAGCCCAACAGGTAGTGAACATGAAGGCAAAGGAATCAGCACCGGCTCAAATCGCAGGTCGACCGACGAGTCGTCACTGTTATGCCGGCATCTCAGTTCACGATGTTCACGCCACATCACCAGCGGCATTACCGTGGCAGAGCAACCGGCATCGGAGCTTCCTGTGTGTTGAGGGGAGGCCTTTGTGATTGGACGAAGCGTAACTTGCAGAAACGCAGATTACGCCACCGAGCGTGTTCCTGCGTCCATTAGAAGGTGAGGGCTGCCGAACCGCGGACAGATCCATGATATTGACTGGGCTTTTGCCCCGACACAATCCTCGGTCAAGTGCTTCAACAGACGTCTGCTGCAACTTCCAGCATAAGGCTCTTGTACAAATGTGTGCGTCTGGAAAGACCGACATGAGGTGCACGGATATCGCTGGATTCACGAGCATCACTGAACTCTTGGTGCTGCAGCTCGCTCAACGACGCCTCAAGTGAGCTGAGATTGCAAAGAGTGGTTTGTCCTCATTTCTCAGGCGGGATCTCTACTTTATACTCACTCGCTACTTCTCAGTCCCAGCCTCGTGCATGTAGCAATAGTTGCGAGGGAGTGGGGCAGCGCTGAGGTGATGATGAGCGTGGTAGAGATCTACCAAGGTCATCGCTTTGTGGCGCTCAGGCACCATACGAACCACGCGCCATGCCAGGAGTCGTCTCCGAGATCCTTGGGGACGGGCTGATCGTCCTGTGGAATGCGCCCGACCATGCTGCAGACTTATCTGAGAAGAACTCACACGCAAGGCGAACCTTTCCCCGTGAGCTGGTGTGGTCTCGCATGGCTAAGCCAGGTTGCCGATCACGCGACCGCCGCCTGTGCTGCAGCTCTGACGCAACAGCAGGCCTGGCCCTAAGATTTGCGGCTGCACGTCTTGTCCCTCGCCTCGCAACATTGTGCTTAGTTGGTTGCCATGTTTGACAGTGGTCACTATACCGGTTCAGACGTGCTCAGCAAGCTGCAGACTAGAGAAGAACATAGAAGAGCTTGCCACAAACTGGATGAGGCACTTTGCCACGTGAACGATGAACTGAAGGTTCTGGCCTGGAGCTTGGATGCATGCATGAAGTTAAAAATATCCCTACAAAATCGCAAGGGCAAGATCAGTCCCGAGAGTAAGGAATTGACGCCTTTGTCCATCCGAATTGGCATACACACCGGGCTATGGACCGAGCAAGAGACGGTTGCCGCAGGTTTGCGAAGATCTTGTGACCGACATGCCTGTCCGTAGTGCTGCTGATTCGCTGTAAAAGGTCATCACTCCTGGGCAACATTGGCAGTATGACGTAGCCTGGATGCAGAGCGCAGTTGTAGAGCAGTCGAATTATGATTCCGTGCTCTTGAGGAAGATGAAGTATGGCTGCATGGTCCTTAGCCCTCCACAAGACCGCATTATTCACAGCCATCTGGCCGCTGCAGCTCAGGTCTTGGTGAGACCAAACAGCTCGCAATTCGGTTGGAGGAGACCTGAATGCAGCTACAGTACTTGGCTGTTCATGAGCACCCTAGAGCGCATCAACCCTGATCTGATAGGAGCATTGTAAGTACTACGAGGTTGACGTCATCTGTCTGAACCCAAGAACTCAGAGAATGCAGTCGGCCTTTGCGAGTGCTTCGGTTAAGGATTTTGCAATGGATGCCATTCTGTGAAGTCTTCGAGCTTCCAGGTTCTTCCGACACAAAGAACGCCATTCCCCCCGGCAAGTTCTTCATGCGCTGGTTGGGCAAGGTGAAGGTTGGACATGTTGCGCCTTTCGATTGTGCACGCAATGCCTCAGATCCCTTCCAGGTGCGAAGTGATGACGAAGAGATGGTTGGAGTTCATGAAGTAATCAGCAGCAGCCTCGGCGAGCAGCCACGAGCAGTGCATGGGGCAGACACGCACCCGTCCCACCGTGGAGGTCGCGAAAATTTGGAGGACAGGTTCCGGTTCCAGCTTGAATAATACTCCATGCTGTTGAAACTATGTTTCGGTACACCCCAAACATGCGGTCAGTGCTGGTCATACCAAAAAACGAATGAGATGCTGCAGACGACACGAGAAGCGCAGCTCACGGCCAGGAGGAGTCGATCATCAGCCCAACAGCATCCGCGAGGCGAGGCCCAATGTCGAAGGAACAGAGACACACAGACACACACAGCCAAAAAAAAGTCAGCAAGACTTTCCCAGCAGCGGACATGGGGTCATTTCAGGTAAAGACCCTGTGGCCAGTGCAGTGCAGTAGCGTAAAGACACGAACCGTCTCCAGGGGCGATGAGGAAGCGTCCGTGGAACGATGTCGCCGCAGCCCTACCGAAACGATGTTGCAGTCTGAATCACTTGGTTGGTGTTCGGGAAATCAGTTTCCACCAACTTCTGCTTTGGTAACCGAGTTTCGTATCCATCTCTTTTCTCTGGGGAGAGTGCCTCACCAACCTCGCCGCACCCTCAGACTCAGCTCTCAGCTCCCATCCTCGTAGAGACTGGCCACTAGCATGCACTGAGGCCTGGCCTGTCAATACAGCGGCTTCCGTCTCTTCGTCCTGAGCGCAGCAGGGATCCACAAAGGCCCGGTCTGGAGCTCTGGGGGTTGCCGGATGCCGGAGATGTCCGGTCCGAAGGCGGCAGGCAATGAAGCGCTGGCTTCGCTATTTGAATGCGATGGCCCACGAGGAGGACCATGTATTCAGACATTCAGATGTTTGTCAAAGCCACTCGCCTGAACACATCATCCGAAGAGAAAAAGATCCCCAATCTCCCACACAACATCACCGGGCGCAGCTTTGCAGGAGCAAGCCGTCGGCTTCCTCAGTCTTCGTGCTTCGCTTTGAGTTCTTGTCTGTGCCCGCAATTTGAATTTGGTCTTGTCTCGTTGTCGCCGAGCAAGACGACCATCAAGTCAGCAGCGCTTGCTCATGACACATTATTTTCCAAGGCACCACTCCGACTCACCACTCGTTCTCACTCGCGTCAGCCCATCATCAGCGGAAAGCGGAAGGAGGCCCCAGGCCTTACTGTCGTAGTGCGCAGCCGCTATTGAAAACCGGAGGTGTGCAGTAGAGTTACCGCCATGGATGGTCCTTGGCGGTGCTGTAAGCAACACCTTCGACCAGAAGCAGATGCAGCTGGCATGTCGCATGTTCTGGAGTAATCTTGCCTGAATGCAGCTTGCTGTCGATGTAAGCGAGCCCAAAATCATCGGAATATCCGGGCCCACAAAAGCTGGTAAGACAACGTTGGCCAGCGGAATCGCCCGCAAGATTTGTGGGAGCGACAGAAAGCTACCGCCGCAATTCGGCCGAGATCGTGTAGAACGCTTTCTTGGTGGCAGAGGCTTCGCTTGCTGAAAGGGTCTTCTTGTTCAGACATCTTTCCTAAGTGACCCCTGGCAAGCCTTGTCTGCGAAGTCTCCGAGCAACGGGAGTTTGAGATGTCAGGCAGCGGTTGCGCACTGGGGGCATTCCTAGTTGAGGGTAACGACCTTTTGGTTGTTGTCCGCACGTTGCGCAGCCCTCGATGCGAGGAGGCATACATGCATGGCGGAACTTAACTTAATTAATAATATTTAACAACTGTTGGTAAGTGCTTCTGGCGGTTTATGTCGGCAGAAGCGATATTTCCCCAGATAGCGCTGGCAATAGGGATCCTAACTGCTCAGAGGGCCCTTGGTCCACAGGCACAGGTGGTCCGGCCCCAGCTCGGGGTATGGGGGGTGCAGTGGCATGCAGCTGGGGTCTTCGCCGGGATAGTGCTGGAGCCGTAGAAATGCCAAGCTATCATGGCCGGCTAATCTAATCGGTAAACTTTCTCTGTACCCAACCAATCCCGATGCCTGCAGGCTCTTGCATCAGCGTTGTTGGCCAAGACTCCTACTTCAAAGGGGGAGAGCGTAACTGGGAGCTTCCGGAGGCCATTGATCACTCTTGGGTATTGCAAACTCTCCGAGATGAGCGCAGCGACCGTTTGTCAGACCTCATCATCTTCGAAGGTTTCAAAGCCTATTGGGACGAAGAAGTTGTCAGGGAATTGGATCTCATCTTGTGGATCCGGGTGAACGAGGAGACTTCGAAAAAGCGACGAATGAGGAACAAATCTGTCACGCATGAGGTGTGGAATGACATGTGGCACCACCACGGTAATTATGAAAAGCACTGGGTAAAGCTATTGGGGCGGCATGTCATAGGTGATCACGAGGCAGGCTCTGCGGCACCAGAAGACGAGGAGAAATGCGTGACTTTGGACGGAGAGCAACCTGCCGAAACAGTGCTGAAGCAGGCGCTCGATGTCCTGTTGAAGCGCGGCATGTTGAGAGTAGAGACCGACGAGACCGACTCGACTGAACCCCCCAAGCGGACGATACGGACGGCTGCATCCAGGTCCAGAAGCCGGTCACGAGGCCACCCGGTCGTCTAGCAGTCTAACATATCTGGATTGTTTGCGTTGTTACAATGTTGCTGTGCTTGCGGCTCCACATGCGTTTGGAACGAGGATCTGCGAGGGTTGTGAGCTTGAGTCGCAGGGCGCCAGCCAAGTGCAAGCTCGCCGCTGCTGGACGCACACGAGCGCTGCGCGAACCCCTCCTGCTGGTTTCGAGCTTCGCCGGAAACAGGTAATGGTGGCTACTGCTGCAGGAAGTGCCACTGGCGCCATGCAGCCTGGTGGCAGAACTTTGGCTCACGTAGCAGGGAC
Source organism: Symbiodinium sp. CCMP2592 (assembly GCA_905221615.1). Taxonomy (NCBI): domain Eukaryota; class Dinophyceae; order Suessiales; family Symbiodiniaceae; genus Symbiodinium; species Symbiodinium sp. CCMP2592. Next base: position 513,811 of record CAJNDT010004846.1, read on the forward strand.
GATCGTGCGGATCTCGCAGCCCAGTCTTGTGCGTGAGCATGCGTGATCCCTTGGCAGGCAACTGGCTTCAAATCTGGGAAGGCACACAACAAGGCCCGGGCATTTCTCATCAGCAGATGGGGATGTGATGTCCATCTTCAACTGTGCTGCTCCTGCCTTGTCACCTGCGACCCTTGATCCCTGACCTGCACTGCGTGATTTCACGAAAGAAGCGCAGGAGTGTGCGAAGATCGAAGCGTCTTCGACTGCACCGCTCGCGGCAGCAGTGGCTCCAGCGGAGGACTATGTCAGCCAGGAGGCAGCAGCAGCGCCTCGTCTGGCATCTGGATACGCTTACTCTTTTAAATGTCTTTCACCATTCATGCTGGTCAAGCGGAGGAATGTGCGACAAAAGCCGATCCCTGACCCACTTGGAAGAAGAGTCACGGCACATCGCAACAAACACCGCCACACATGACAGCATAGAAGAGCCCTGGATGCCCCGCATGCAGTACAGTTTATCTTCCAACCATCCGTGTGCCAGAGTTTCCAACTCCATCTCACAATTCGCACATGCGACGTATCGATCCATTGAATCTTTACTGAACTTGGAGCTTGCATTTAATCTTCAAGAGGAACCGAATGCCAAACAGGGAACAAGATGGAACAAGCAGGATGATCCCGAAAGCTAGCTCTGTGGAGCTTGCGAGAGTTGTCGTTTACCATTCACTTAGCTAATAGAGAACTAGGTCCTAACTAGGTCAAAGTTTCGTGCATGATTTTATCTGGCCCGTTCAAATCAGTAGTTGATGGGGGGGATGGGCGGGGGTGCACCCGCGCCACCACGCACGTAAGCGATTGGGCGATTGGTTCCCAGCCAAGCAGGAAGGGGACCCCCGCCCACAAGGTCCCGGCAACATTGTGTAAGGTAGGGGGGCGCCCGTCCCTACTGCAAGGTTCCCCCCCACCTCAAGGTCCATCATGGTCCATCTGTTTGAGCAACATGGCAAGTTTCACGTCTGACCCCTCAGTAATTGATAAGCTGCCACCAGGACACATCGAAGCTGCTCGTAGATGGCCGAATTATTGCTTTACGCAGCGACACTCCGACGTGCAATGAGGTCGGTCAAGGCACTACGATATGACAGGGTGTATCTTAATGTGGCCCACCTCAAAGCAGAATAATGCTGTGATCTTGCAGGCTTAAGGCTGCCCGAGCTCTGTCGACTCTGGTTCCTTTTTTTGCCGCAGCGTTCGTGGCCTCTTGTCAGGTATTATAGGGAATGCCTGTGGTCTCAGCTGCATGACAATCCCCGGAAGTTTTGAGAAGTCCTCCCCGCCTCGAATGTTTGCAAGACAAGGGAGACAAGGTATTGCTAATCTTTGTTATGAGCGGGAGTGGCTTGACGGTCTGAGACTAAACCCTGAACCCATGCAACCCAACCCATGCCGTAGCCTGTAGTGCGAAACACAAACAGCCTTACACTCGACAGGCTCGCATCATTGACGCCACAGCTGCGGATGTCACTTCGTCGCAGCAGGCAGTGCATCTCAGCTTTTGTCCTGAGACGTTCGCGCCGCCAAAACCAGAGGCCATCCCGACCGAAGATCACACATCAGCGGCCACAGGCGGGGAGTCGCGGAGCCCTTACGAACACTGCACTTGTTCGCACAGCTTCTTGACAGGTGTGTCGGTCCCAGTGGCTGATAGCATGACCAGCATCAGCATCCACTTCCAACGCAAGTTGTGCTGCGCAAACCCCAACTGTCCCTTCCTTGCCAGCTCAGACCCGCTGCAGGGCGGGTACTGCTGCAGCAAGTGCTATTGGCGAGCTCTGGCTCCGAGGGGCTCTAAAGGTGCCAAGCGCCACAATGCAGGCTGTGCCAAAGCCTATCCAGAGACTCCTGGCACAGCCCGGGCACCTCCCGATCCGCCTGAGGAGGCAAAGCTCTACGGCCCATTGCCTGCAGGAGACCAGTCAATTGGGATCGCAGACACTGCCACTGCAAACTCTGTTACCCAAGCAACGGACCCGACGTCCTGAGCCGCATTGGCGAGATGTTCATGGCGTTCACGGCCCTGTCTCTGGGCTTCGAAATACCCTAGGCCCTAGGCAATGAAGCCAGAGCAGCTCAGCGAGCGTTGTTTTTCAATTCGCCAAGCCCCCAACCTAGGCACCCATTTGAGCCCCTACATGCCAGGCTTAGAATGTCCACCAGCGCATTCTCGTCGGCGGAAGGACTTCGGAATGCACAGCTGGTACGTTTACATGTTGATCCGACACCCTGCCGGCGGGTGGAAAAAGCTCCGGCAGCAGACACCGCGGAGGTGTGATCATGCATTCTGCACTGTGACTTTGACATGAGCGGTTTGTACTGTTTCAGTGTCTGGTTTGCAGTGTGCATTTCATCTCAGGCCGGTATTGCTGGCCCTTCAGTCGATGATGCGCTGGCGTCGGAAAGATCAGCAGGTCAGTTGGTGTAAAGTCCTCAGCTTGCTGCAACGTTCGTTGGCACCAATGCTACGACTCAGTAGACCCTGAGTCTGTCCCAGGGAGATGGTCGCGAGAGGACGGATCAAGGACAGGGACGTCGGATGCTCAGAGCCATCCAAGCAAAGCATGTTCTGATGGGGCCGATGCTCACCTCTTTAAGAGACCAGGTCGTGACTACGCAGCAACGGCGACACGTAGGAGAAGCCCGCGCACGGGGTCGGCAGATTGCGCATGGAATGTAGAAATGACTTAAACTATAGCGCAGGCAGAACAGATGTCTGAAGTTTTGGTGAAAGCACCACCCCAGAGCGCAGGGATCCGTTTGCGTGCGAGAGCCGAGAGGTTGAGATCGTCGCTACAGTTTCACGCCACCACCACAATCAGGACTATCAGCAGCAGCCAGGACAAGATCCTAAACATCGTTGTCATCCAATCATTGTCAGAATCTGTTCGTCCTGATCGGATTATCACCATCGTAATCGGTGTTTTCGTCAGGCACGCTAGTATGACATTGCTAGGCATGTTCACATCACAGAGCTCTTCGTTCGGGACATGAGCATGGCCATCGTTGCAAGCATCTTGGTTGCTGCCACCGGCAGCATGTGTAACACCATTGTCACCCTCCCGATCATTGACGGCAGCAGCGCCCCTCATAATCATCATCACCAGCAGCAGCAGTACCCTCAGCATCAGCAACGCAATCGTGATCGACATCGTCATCCTCACTGTCTTATCACTTGTCACCTTCTTCAGGCAATACGCGGATTTTGCTAGACATGTAATGCTTTCTCTGTAGGGTCTTGTGTCGGTGTTTGGGTGCCATGTCTCCTTGACATGTGAAGGTTCCACGAAGGTCATAGAACGGTCAAGCAAATCAAGCAAAGCGAATGAATGTGTTCAGAGCCAAGAAGAGTCAAGAATGGCTCATGGTCAAGAGTCCAGGATGAACGGTTTGGGCCTGCATCGGAAAGTTCCGGGGGCAGAAAGAGAGAGAGGCACTTGCCAGACTGGCTGTCAAGATGCATCCATCCAGGACTCTACGAAAGCGCATTGAAGGTGGCCTTGCTTTGCAAATCAAGCTCCGTCTGGTTTGCAACTTTTCATGGGGTAGGATTGTTGCTTTTGACTGGTATTCTCAGAATAGCACCCCAAATCTTACCCCGAATACACACTCTCAAATGGTCTAAATTTAAAGGAGGCGTCTCAATACTCACCAAACCCTTCAACATTGAGCCTACTTCATCTACCCACATGCCTACGTTCCTACCAGCCGGCAGACAGGCACTTGGCAGGTAGACCCACACATGCACGCAGACCCACGCGGAGTCTCTGTTTCTTGTTATCTTCTCACTCTCTCTCTCTCTCTCTCTCTCTCTCTCCTATGCATGTGTCGATATAGCAAACCAGCAAACGGCAGGTAGGCATGCAAGCAGTCAGAATTCATAAAGAGATAAGGGGCAATCGGTGTCTCGTACACATGCAGCTGCGCGCATGAGATCGCATGAGCATGTTCCTGCTTGACTCGGCATGCCATTGTCCAAACTCACAACCATAGACATCGATTTGACTGTGTAGGCCTTCTTCAGCGGCAAGTACTCCGAGTGCATCGCTTCAGTGTGGATCCAAGAACACGCTTTGTGTCCTCCAGATACAGTAAATGGGTCCATCTGTGGCAGAAAGCTACGGAATTATTGGAAGAGTTTGGAAGTTAGCGTTTGTCTGGACGGGCGGGTCCTTTCACTAGGTGATGTGTCGGCATTGCACGGGGATTCGTCCAGCGGCTTACAGATTCAGGAAGCTTTCTTTACCATCAGACAGTGCCTACACACTCATCCGGAAGTGTGCGGTAAGTCTGAGTTCTGTCTAAGGCAGAGATGCTCCTGGATGAGAAGGACGACGTCCCTGCCAAAAGGCTCGTGGAGGCTGCAGGCACCGAGAGGGTCGCACGTCAACCTCCCATGCAATCCCATCCATCCCAATCCATCCCTGCGGCCCCTGCAGCGCACTAGTAGCGACTTGTCCATGGAGGACGACTGAAAGCCCAGGGGACGGACCCTCGAAGGCCGAATCTGACCGCTCTGTAGAGGCTCTTCATGTAGCAATGTATTCTCATAGAAAAATCTTCTCTGAAGAGCGGAGGCCGGGATCACGGGAGAGGTTTCTGATATGTGACAAGCCAGGGAGCCTTTCCGTGCTGCCGACACCCGTGTTCCCGGGCATGCGGCTCGATGACACAATCAAAGTAAGCAGCTCCCTACGAGCACGCTCTGTTCATGGGGAGAGCATGCCGAGTTGTCAACACCGGATCATTTGCCGCTACGAGTGCTTCCACCCCTGGTCAACATGTCAAGGGTAGCCAGGCCCCCGATGTCACATGTGCCGGTCTTGCTTGAATACATCTGGCGGGATGCAGTGCAGAGGTTAGTCTGGTTGATTTCTCACGGGCCTTTGGCTCGAAGTTCTAAGAAGATTCCAAGGAATGTATCTGATTCCAATGTCCAACGAAGCAAGAATGATGTCGCAGCCACAAACCCTCATGAAAATTCAAAGACACAAGCCTGCAACATGCTCCCACGGCTTATCCCCCACCATTGTCGAAGGCCAAATCCGGCCAAGGCTGAAGTATCAAGCTTTTAAAGCGTATATCCGTATATCCCGCCACACAAACTGACACATGTTTCTTGACTGTAGAGGCTCCGTATGGAACCTTCCCAGTTCAATTCTAAGCCTTCGCACTCAACACTCTGCCCACTGCTACCTTAATGGGCATGCTTGGACATGAACAGAGCTGAATTGCGACATGCACGCGCGCATATGATACTGCTGAGACAGACCGCAGAATTCGCACGCATATTGATGAACAAGTTTTAAGCTTGTCTTTTCAATCTGAGCACCCGAGGCATGCCCATTTGAGACCGAGAGCACAATGCTTTGCGGTGCATTGCATTTGCGGAGGTTGATGCCAAAAATGCAAGCCTACTCTTGCAGCCTCCACGTTTCGGGCGACACTGCTTCATGTTGCTTCAACAGTATATTCGCCGCCTCGTACGAGAAGCATGTCACAAAGAGTCGGGAATCTGCTAAAGCTCGAATGAGCTTTTCAAGTCGGAGTGCCGGCCCGATATTCGATCTTCTGCTCGGCTTTGCTCCAGTTTGGCCCTGCATGGCAATGTTTAGCGCTGCACAATGCAGCTTTGGCTGTGACCCTTCACACTGAAGCGCATAGGAGGGCGCCCATCATATGAACGATGAGGGCAGTCCGAGTGAATGTGTCCGCTTTGTCACGTGACGGGTCGGGTGGCTCTGCTTCGATGCCTGTAGGATATGCCATGCACCATCAAGTGCCGGTTTAGATCGAAATCAATACCCCTGCTCGGTACCAGCTCGAGCCGTGCAAGGACGAAAAGGACTGAACGCAGCCGCTGTTTTAGAGAATTGCGAGAGAAGGGGCAGCTAAAACGTGGAGGGCTTGTCAAGAAGTCATTGCTGCGCAGACCAGCCAGACTTCATGTTGGCCAGGCGACCATGTGGCGAGGCAAGCCCTGCCTGTGTTCGACACGGCCATGAAAGGATACACGTAGGCAAGCATGGAGCCCTTGTCATGTCCTCGTTGCAGATTGGGCTCAAGCCCGCGTTGTCTGGAGATTCAACGATGTGCACATCTCGGATATGGCCATGCATTTGCTTAGCCTTTGGTACGCAAAGCACCTTGGCTGCAGTTCATTGCAGTTCGAGCTGATGCATGCTCAAGGCACCTGGCACGTTAGTGGATCACCCGCTTGGTGGATATTGAGTTCTTGCAAACCTCGTGTGCGGCACGTATCTTTGAAGATGCTTTCGATTCGAGTTCTTCAGTTCACAATCCCTGAGAAGCCAAGTAAGGCACCGCCGCCTCGCGTGAGCTCCTCAGATCCAGCTTGGAAGCTCGGTGCCTTCAGATGTCTCAAGGTCTGGTCGAAGTTCAAGACTTCTTCAGAAGACAGTACGAGGCGCAGGCTTCCTGGCTGCCCGGAAGTCCTAGGACCTAAGGACTTGAGAGCCTTCGACAGCAAGCTTGGTCGAGCGCCAGTGAAAGACCCCCTTTCCGAAGTGACACAAAAAGATGATCATGACAAGCTAACATCTCAAGTTGCTATTTGGATACTGTAGCAGCTGATTCCACGGCATATCTCCAGCAGCAGTCTGGTTCCATGAACCCCCAAAGGTTGCACCTCCAAGAAATGGCACCAATTGAACAGAGACGTCTGGATCTAGGCTACATGCGTTTTTGCTAGCACCTGCATATACATACATCTTTTGGAGGCCTGGACAATGCCGTTACTGACTGGTATCGATCCCGTTGGGGCTGAGAACTGCCAGAAAGCTGCCGTATGCAGTTTTCGAGAGCCAGACATGAGCAGAGAATGAGCAGATTGGAGGTTCTGACTTGAAATCAGCTCGCTTCAGCTCGATGTTGACATGACCTGAGCACACCTCACTGCAGGAGCAACATCGCATGACCGTCTCTCCTATGTTGGCAATGCCGAGGTAAGGTAGGTCTTTTGGGCGAGCAGGGTGGCTCTTTCAATGTTGCTCAAGCTTGATGCTGCGCAAAGGGATGCAAGAGGTACACACTGAGAGTGAAGCAGTCTTCAGGGTGCAGACTCCATGCTCAAGCCCAGGCTCTTAACAGCTCCAGTGTCGACATGGTGTTGAGTGGCAAAAAGAAGCAGGTGCCGCAAATCATTCGGCATTCTTCCTTGGCATGTAGTTTCGAAGCTGGCTGCTGCCAGGAGAAGCACGATTGCCATGCTGTGGTGGCTGGTGCGGAAGACAGGACAAGCTGGCACTTTGGCAGCAAGAACTGCAAGTGCCCACCAGATCACGTTGTCGCCGCCTGTCCGCAAAGAGAGGGCCTAGGGTCTGGTGCATTCAAGCCTGTGACTGATCTGTTGACGACGCCTCCGGCCCGAGGCTGGCAAGTCGTGGGAGTGCAGCGAAGCTCTGGGGCATCGTCACTTCTCGAGTAGGATGGCAATCTCAACCTGCAGCTGCCGCATGACCGAACAAGACATGTCTATAGCCAGTCCGAAAGCGCGGAGACATCAGACTGCTCCAAGGCGAGCCAACTAGCAAGTGCGAGGAAATGGTTGCAGGCGCGCTGTGCTGCAATTATGACGGCTTTGTAGCACAGCACATGTTTTGCAGAAGTCTGTTCTCTGACAGCCTTGCGACGTAGCCGCTGGGCATCAGTGCTTCGAATTCGGTCGGTGCTGAATGCTAGAAAGCACCAAACAGGCGGCACGTGCAGCCACCAAGCTCAGCAGGTGCCAAGAAGCGAAATTCAGCATCCAAGAACGCGGACAGGCTGGTGGGTGCATTCAACGCCCCTGTTCGACATGTTTGGTTTTCATCGATCACTTAAAGCTCACAAACTCCAGGCCATGCAAGTGTGAGAAGCCGGACGAGGTTCTCGATGGCAAGGCCATTGCAATCCGCATTTTGTGCGGCATGGCTTAAGGTCTAGAGTGATTGACTCAACTGGCACTGCTAGTTTCAGGGGCCGCCCAGACACAGCAAAGCGTTGGTTTCCGAAAGGCACACCAATGTTCGACGTTCCTGGGGGAGCGCTACTTTCCAAACACATTGCCTCCTCAGGCGCGTGGGTTCGAGTTGTGTCACCCCCTCCCAAGTTTCTTGAAATCCTACTCTCACTCTGCGGATATCACCAACGCATCTAACCAAGGGAACGAGTGCTCCTCCGTTGACAAAGATGTCCGTTCGAAGATGTGAGCACAGCATCCGAAACGTATTTGGGCAGGTAGAAGTGTGAGAATCAGATGAAAACACGACATTCCATTTGCCACTGATTAGGACAAGTTGGTTTGAATGCCGGTGCGCGGTTGTGGATATGGTATCACAGTGATCTTGCAGGAGTGCTCCTGCCAACCGAACGTTTTGGTCACTCACAACTGCGGCGACATTGCTTCCGGTGCGATCGAAGTGGAGAAAGTAGCTCGTCTCAGTCAAATCACATCGCAAATCAACACTAGGTGCTGCTTTCAGCCAAGGACGGGCGAGCTCAGTGCGAGTGCCCCGAGGAGCAATTCATCAATGGCGAGGATCAACAATGCAAAGACTTCTTTGGGGCACGTCTTTTCCCGAAAAGGCCGCACGCGCCTTCTTGCAGCAACAGATGCACTCATTAAGCTGTGCAGCTGCCCCAAAGAACAGGCTGAAGCCAGGCCTGTGCTCCTGCAGCGCCAATGCGCGACGGCCAGGCAGTGGGTCTGATCGAGACCCGGCATTGGCTTCATTGGACCATCAGACAGTTCGCCATAGTACACACCCCTCTTTTCTGCATGTTATGACATTGTGAATGCCAAAGAGTCCAGACTGTTCGAGCGCGCGCTGTCTCAGGAGTTCAGTTGGGCGTGGTTCCGGTCTTGGTTGCCCTGGCAGCACCGTTTGCCCTTTGAGAGATGCGAGCTTGCGCAAAAGCAAAAGCAGTGTGGAATTTTGCACCAATCATGACAGGTGAATAGTGAACCTAAGAGTTTTTTTCGTGTTTGTGTTGATGCCGCGACCGATCCTGTTCCTCATGAGCTGAAGATAGATGGCCAATCGCAAACCTCACGGAAGAGAAGAAGTGCAGAAGTCAGAAGATGAAGCTATCTTATCCACCGCAACCAGCATCCTCAACACTAAGCTTCAAGACGCCTCGCCACTCTTAGGATGAGGCTTTGCTTGTAGGTTCGATGCCGCCCAAGCCTTCGAGAGCACAGCCGCGGTTTCCCCGGCTGCAGTTATTTTCCGAACCTTTGTTGAGCCTCCTCCCGGGTTGGACTCCTGCAGTGTGCCTATCCTGCATGTCCACATATGTCTGCACCGAAGGCAAAGTCTCTTGACCCTTGGCCGAGAAACGAGTAATCTTCATAATCGCAGCAGGAAGAAGCGACAGCGCGGCAAAGAGGAGGCTGTACACACCTTGAACGTGTCTTGCACACGACAAGCTTGGAAGCTGCGCAGGCCCTGGCAGCCACCGTCGTGGTTGGAACGTGACCTAGACTCGACGCTTCTTGTTGCCATAGGAAAAGTTGCAGCTCTGAACTGCGGTTGAAGGTACGACGGTGGACTGCTGGGGTTCAGCTTGGAAGATGGAGTTTGGGTCCAAGGCGATTTCCCGCAAGGCTTGCAGAGGAACGCCGCTGATCGATGACAGCACTAAGAGCTCGTCTTCGAGTGAAGTTTCACTCGAGGCTCAGACCTTTGGCTACGCACCCCACATTGGCTGCATCAAGGCAGTGCACTGCAACAAGGCGGAATCGCTGGGTTGGCAGCTGTACCTTGCGAGCTCTTGTCGATTTTCTGCCATACTGCGCCAGGAAGGTAAGCTTGCATCGGGTGCTACGGATAACGCGGTTGGTTGCTCAGCGAAATGTTAATTTCACGGTCCTGCTAATTGCCAGCGAGCCATTCAGCAACTCCTCGCATTTGATGTTTCCTCTCGAGGTTGTAGTTTCGCAGCGCTGAGAAGCCTTAGGCTTGGTCGGCGCGAGCATGGAAGATCGGCTCCGAGCCGAAGCCTCCGAGGAGCCTTTGCTTAGGGAGGCCGGCGATGCTACTCAGGCATCGAAGAGACGGAGGCTTCTACAGATGGGGCTGTCTGTTCAAGTGCTAGGAGGCGGTGGCGGGGCAGATAGTTCCCAGGGCTCCGAGGCGCCGCAGCCTTTGACCACACAGGATGTGGAGAACCACGGCTCCAGCCCGGATCTGGACAGAATCGGCGCTGCTCCCGAGGCCGACCTAGCCGGAGAGGGTGAGGAGGAGGAGGAAATGGCCGAGGACGAGGCAGAACTACGCAGTGGAGACCTGTTGGACTTGTGGACAGACAGTGAAGCGGCGGCGGCGAGGTCAGAGACGGAGCCGGCGGGGTCAGAGGATCTGGCGAGAGTCGGCCGACACCTTGTGAAAGTTGAGCAGCGGGCAGAGCAGGAGGAGGAGGAGCCTCGTCCACGCGAGGGCAACGTAGCAAGTGCTGTCCCGTCCCTGCAGATCGTGAAAGCGGAAGACGGCGGGCACGGCAGCGGACCCGCAGTGATGCAAGTGGCCATCCTCAACATGATGGGCCAGATGCTACAGCAGAATGGCCAGCTGCTACAGCAGAATGGACAGATGCTGGAGCAGATGAGAGAGCAGAACAAGCAAATGGCGGAGTTCCAGAAGAGCAGCCTGGCTCAGCAGATGGAGTTCCAGAAGAGCAGCCTGGAGCAGCAGACGAAGATGTACGAGATCTTCTCGTCAGCGGCACGGCCTGCCCAGCAGATCCCGCCGACGATTCCGGTGCGGGCACGCCTGGACGTCGTAAAGCTAGAAGACGAGGATCTTCCACACGCGCCGATGTTCATGCTGACCACCGCGAACAAGGTCGGGACGGCGGTGCTTGAATGCCTCTATGGCATGGACACGTGTGTATGCCCACTTTGTCTGCCCACATGCTGTCTGCCCACTCGTGGTGTCCACTACCTGCTGTCCTCTGGTCTGCCCACTTTGTCTGCCCACGTGGTCTCGTGTGTCTGCCCACTTTGTCTGCCCACATGCTGTCTGCCCACTCGTGGTGTCCACTACCTGCTGTCCGCTAGTCTGCCCACTTTGTCGGCCCACGTGGTCTCGTGTGTCTGCCCACTTTCTCGCTTGCTGTCAGCATATCCAAGGACATCCATGACCAGTGCGCAGATGTCCCTAGCTACAGCGGCCATGAGCTCCTGCGGATGCACCTCTTGGGAACACGAAGCTGGCGGACAGGTCCGTACCATGCTCAACCATCCTGCCCCACTACTGCCAGTCGGTCCCTGGCTACAAGTCGACAGAGCACGAATGGCACCTGCTGGCTGTTTTGCTGTGTCAGAGCGACACGACTGGCTGGCTGGCGGAGCAGTCTTGCCATGGACTGCTCTTCCGCTATCATCGCGAGCTCTTGCTCTGCGATGCTAGCTGCTGGCATCGACCGCGAGACAGCCTTGGCGCGAAAAGCCAGTTCTGGCAGGTATATCGTCCATCGGCCAAGAGCAAGATCCTGGAGATCATGCAACAGGTGGCGGCCTGGGACTACTCGACCTTGCTACAGCAAAAGCAGAGCTTGGTGACGTTCTTTCTGCCGCGAGCTCGCGAGTCCTACCTTGGATGGAACCAACCTTTGGCTGGGCCTCTGCCTCCGCCGCCCGCGAGACAGGAGACGGTCTTCGAGCGCTACGCCTTCGACCGGTGCAACAGCAATGAGGAGTGGAAAAGTCGGTGTTACCAGCTTTGTTGTGAGGCAGGCGGTCAGAAGCAGAACTCCCGTGGCAAGCCCGTCTGGCCCACCAGCAAGAACATGAGGGCTGACTACGACGGCTCCAATTGCTGGCCAATGCTCTTTGTGCGCTTCGACGCACTCCCGCCTGATCTGCTGGAAGAGGTTCGCCAGAAGCTACCAGCACCGGAACCGTCGCCTGCTGCACCCAAGAAGAGCATGCGTCGGCCAGCAGCTGCCGGCCCACGCTGATGAGGAGTTGCACGATCGACCTCGCTCGCCTCTATCTTACAGAGCACTTCGGCCTGTATCTTACAACACACTGAGAAGACTTTTCTAGTTGCATGGCATGTTGTACGTATGCAGGGACACAACCAAGCACATATCCTCAAGCTAACAAGACACACTTGGAGGTGTTTAGCTTGCGAGTCTTAGGGGAATCCTATGTAAATGCACACCCGAATCCCAAAGCAAGTATAAACCAACATAAAAAAAGTAGGGGACTAACTTTGAGGCCTCACAGCCGTTGTCCCTTGCCGCACACCTACAGCATGCCCGTGTGCAGCTCGACGCTTCCGAGCGAAAAAAAAGGAGCGCAAAGAGCTCGACACAGTGCTGAGCGCTGCCGTGCAGAGTTCATTGTTCATCGTTGTATGAGAGTGACGCGGACAACCTGACCCTGAGGCCAGGCCAATTCGAAATGTTAGTGAAGAGAGGACTGCCTTGGCCAGCCGTGAACGCAGTCGGACGGTCCATGACTTCGAGGTCCGACTCTTCGATTTGGCCAAGAGGGTCGAGCTCGGAGAGCTTCAGGAACATCAGGACCAACGTCAAGCGCTGTGCAAGATCGTGCTAGCATGGCCTTGAGAGTAGCCGGAGCATGCCCTCTGTGAGGACTCGGTGTCGGCCTTGCAGTTTTGGAAAGGCACGCTGATCACGGCCAGCAGCGATGGGCAGGCCTGTTCTGGGCTTTGGACCTTTCGCCGCCCTTGCCAGCCAGATGCCTCAACCTGGTGGAAGGTTTGTATCTGGCGCGGCGGGGATTTCGAGCACGGCTGGCTACCTTGACGCGGCAAGCACGGCAAGTCGAAGTCAGGAGTCAGAAGATCTGTAGTTTGTGCAAGATCTCTGCTTGTGGTATCCTTGTAGCAGCCAGGCTCCTCCTGAAGTTCCAAGGCCACAAGGCAGTGATTCGTCTCTTCTCGATGTGCTCGATGCTTTGTTTTGAAAGCCGTCATCACCGTATGGGCAAGAGTGAACCGCGAGTGGAGGCTGCAGTCACCAGCTTGGCTGCTCGCACCTGAGGCATGTTCTAGGCCAGATGCCGATTAGATCCAAGATCCCGCGGCCCGCAGTTGCAAGAGAAAGCATAGTAGGCAACGCTAGGATGATCGTCGGAAGTCTGTATCATTGATGTTCGGCCCAATGGTGTGTGCCATTGGCAGCGGTGGGAAGGCAAATCTTTTCAGTTGCCCACATGCCACATGAAGCACAACTCTCAGTGATTCCAGACACGGTAACAAGTGCCCGAGGTGCATCCGTCTGGGCGCATGGTCGCAAGTGCCCTGGCAGTATCATTCAGTCTGCAACTGCTGGTTTCGCTGCTGAAGATCTCTTTCAAGGGAGTTACAAGCATAATTCTGGTGGCAGGGTTGCTGTAAGGTGCTGGTCGCGACAAACGGGTACAGCTTTGGGCCTGGGTCTCGGCGTGCGAAACCGTTCAAGAGGATTTCCTGCAAGCCGACCGTTGTATTGAGCAAGCTGTCGCGTTATCCTTTGTTCCCCACCCGTGCCCAAGCAAGAATCCAATGGACCTGCTTCAGGATCTAACGCGTGGCACCTCGGCCGCCCACCTCACCATCCCGGACGTTGCGGAGGCCCGCCTTTTGCCCAAGCTTGTAACTTGTAGCTTCCGTGGAGTCCCAGTTCCAGTGTCTGCTCCATACCAGCATTGACAGCTGTGTAAGATGCACCCATTTATACACCATCCGCCACATGCTCGTTTGATCCGAACCACGGCCCATCTCGGCAGGCCCTGGAATGGTCTCCATGCGGTGAGAGCATTGCTGTTCTGAGCGCCCGTGAGCTCATGGCCGTACAGGCCGCCACGGCGAAGCGCTCCTAACGCGAAGTGTCTCTAGTGTGCAGTGCTGTGCTGTGCCAGTCCCATCTTGTACAGGTGAAAACATCTGCAACAGCCTCTTTGAAGGACCCATCGTCAGTCAGCAGCTGAGATCTGATCGTGATGTGCTTGTACTGGTAGCTCTGTAGATCGGATCCGCAGCTCGCCGTACGTCTAACTGAGGAAGGCATTGTTCGAACCAACTTCGTCACAGGCTCAGCGACGAAGCTGTGACACTTGAGACCCCGACAATGGCATGACATGCGGTTGGGGGTTGGCGATTGTTTGCTGCAATTAGCTGTGTATGACTTTGTGCTCCAATCATCTTGCCGCAACCTTGCCGGCCTGCTTTACTTCACAGCTTTGCGAAGTACCCTGTCTGTACGCACCAAGGCATCCATGGTGTGGCTGTCTTCGAGAATGCCAAGAACTTAGCAAATGTTCTACGCAGGGTTGGGTTGCGGGCTAATCTGCAGAATTGGCCGATCTTACAAACAAGTCGGTGAAGCAGAGAGATCCACTTCAAACATTCGACTGCCGTAGTACTCGACCGTTGGGGATTCCAGCAACAGTAACACGAACACGAAGGATGTGAAAGCGGGGTTCTCGAGGCTGGCGCTTGGCGACACTAAAGGCGAGGTCCGAATCCTTTCCCACAGCAGCGATGAGCTTACGCAGGCAGCTTGGCCTGGAAAGCATGTGGGGTGTAACGGGAACTTAGGGTGCGCCGGGAAGTCTTCATATCAGTCCACACCCTGAGGCCTCCATCGTTGGTGCGGATGTCTCGACAAATGCTGGTTTTCCTAGTCAAAACAGCCTGGTACAGTATTCTTCTCAGGCTACGAGAGAGAACGGCAAAGGTGACGCCCCCGGAAAACTCCTGACACCACCCGACTACAGCTCACAATCGGGATAAGCTCGGTGTGAAACCTCATTGTTTCATTGTCTCTCTTGGGTTGCAGAGCACGCTTGAGTTGCAGATATCTGTGCAGGCTTGCACGCTGCCGAAGGAATCTGCGGCACAATCTACCAGGGTTAAAGCGCTGGCTGCATGCACCGGCCGCTTGCTGGTAGGCGCCGACGGGGTTTCTTGCATTAATGTCACAGAACGCCAAGAGGCAGTTGGAGGCGTTCAAGCTATGCATGCCAGGGCTGAGCAGTGGTGAAGTGGAGGCCAGTACTCTTCTGCACCCAACAGGGAACAGTGTGTGATAAGTGACAGCACATGTGTGATGGCTGCAACTGCCGAGATCCTACAGTAGCCAAGCTTTCCCCACATTCTGCAGGTTTGGCTGATGCCGGAGAAGTTTGGGCCGAAGGCCATCGAGTGTTCATAGCGCGGTTTGCAGATGTGGTCATCGCCGGGCGGCAACCAGGAAAACAGCAGCACCACGAAGAGCATTACCCGAATAGACCCCTGCACAGTCGCTGGTTGAGACCACAATGGCAGATGACCGCAAACAGTACAACATGTGGAGCATGGATGACATCGACAGTCAGGAAAGTGCTTGCAGACACGAGTGGACACACTGATGGAAACACATCTTCATTTGCCTGCTAGTGGTGGCACAAGTTCATTTTTGCGGCCAGGCACCGCCCGTGCCTACTGACTTCAAGAAGCTGCGCGTGGTCGAGACAAAGTGCTCGACTGAGAACGGGCTCCTGTATCTCTTGTAACTCTGAGAATCTTTCACACCAGCGACCGTCAGTGCCATAGCGTATTGGAGTATCGCTTGCACCCTGATGCCACTGACACTGAGGAGCCGGCTGACGTGCCTCGTTGTTTGGGCTCCCGAGGCCCGCCTCGAAAACAAGCACAGGAGTTTTGACCTAATGTCGACGCTACCCATGATGTGATTCCGGTGCTGCTCAACGGCTTGCCAGGCGACGAGCGGTGCGGAAGGCCAACGGGGCTACACAACATGACCCGTTCCGGTGTCGCAGACCGTCCAGCCAGGTAAGGTCCGAAGAAAAGGATGATTTGCGGATTTGTCTCCGAAACAAGTCGACGTCTTCGGCCTCTGAGACAGCGTTATGCCTCAACCTGGGGATCATGGCTGCTCCCTGCAACAATCCTGCAAAGCAGGACTGGCAAATCATGCAAGTAGAGTGAGCGGATTGCCCCTTCTCGGTTTCGCTGAATTGCCAGGGTGCCGAGCAAAGGTTGACGCCCAGCAAGACCGCGGCATTCGCCCTTCGCGGAGCAGATGTGAAACGAAAGCATGCGAGCGTGAAGAGGAGATAGCAGATAGAGGAGCAAAGCTCGGTTCACGCATAACAAATAGCAGCTCTGGGTAGTGTGGAACAAGCTGCTGCTGTTTGCCGAATCGGTGCGGCGTGACACCGACAGTATCGACAGTTGGGTTGGAGAACAGCTTTTTCTGCATGCCGCGTGCCAGGCATCGTCCGAAATCAGTGATCTGAGCTGATGCCATGATCTGGCCGTCCGTATGAATAGCCCCAGCTTTGTCCTAACAGCGCTCCCGAAAAATGGATCTACACGGTCCGTGCTGGTAATTGGCACGCGCAGCCGACAATGAGGCTCCGCCACCCTGCGGATCCTCTCTCGTGTTTGCAGGACGTCGTGAAGGCAGAATGCAAGCAGCCCGTTGCCGAGGCAAAGGAAGCTTACCACGAGCTCTTCCAACTGCAGGCCCTCAGTGCGCACGGGCATGCCCACATATCAGAGACCCCATGGCAAAGGGCTCTTCATCCCGCTCGTACCCCTGAACCAAGAGTGTGAAATTACATTCCGAAGGAGCGAGCCAAGAAGCTCAGAAAAGTGCGCCCTCGCCTTTGCATTTCCGGAGATCTTTGTACTTTTGCGTTGGCACGGCTTGTGATTGCGCTGAACATGGACCAAGGAGAGGAGCTGGAATTACGCACCAACCTCCGCAAAAAAGGAGTTGCGATTCAGGCGGGAGCCATGGGACATGCCTAATGAGCTGTTGACTCCACTCCTTGCAGCACCCCTGATGAAATCCCCATGCTTCCTTCATGTTAATTGCTACGTAAGGGGAGTGTCCTGTTTGGACAGGTCGCTGAAGGAAGCAAGTCGAAGCCTGCGCAGTACAGGTGGCTGTATGACCGGAAAAGGTGAGCCAACACGGCTCATCCGGTATATGTCATCTGCTTTGCCAGCACTGCTTGCTTGCCTGCGTTCTGGCCCGGATGCACTGCACGTGCCAGCAGCGAGCAGAGAGTTGTGGACAAAGCCTTCCCACAAATGTCCGCTGAGACTTACAGGTTTGTGGTGCAGGACGGAGCCATGAGTTTCTGAGCATGCGCACTGCCGCACAACAGCGGGATGAAAGATATGCATTAGAAGGCAGTATAAATTGGCTCCGTTCTTGCAAGCCGCCGCATTCGCACTGTAAAAACACCGGTATGCCATGTCGAAACTCTGGTGTAGGTGATTCCAAGTGTGCAGTCGTCCGGGTGATCCCACGTCGGCCCAGGAGTGTAAGTAAACAAGCCAACGCAGCTGCTAAAAGGATCGAGCGGTAGCCGGGATCCAAAAAATCTAGGCCCAAGACTGGCTCAACAAGTTTATGAAGTTCATGAGCGCTACCTCGCCTGGCAAAGTAACTCAGCACACTATTCGTCATCCTTCACAAGCACTAAGATGAACTAAGGCCATTTGCGACTTTGGCAAACTAAAGGCATTGCTTATGAAGACTACAACACGTGCTTTTTTTCAGCAATGGCGAGTGGTCGAGTCGGCCGCCGAAAAGCGGACAAAGCCAATGCTCGACTCAGCGCAGCTCGGAGACGAATTGAGTTTCCCTGCAGTTTACGTTGGATCCTTCTTCTGGGAGCACCTTGCCATCGAATGGGAAGGCCGTGCTATTAGTCGCGCTGCTGCCATCTTTGTGGGGACTTCCCTGCTTTGCAGGCTCGCTCCTGTCTCACCATGAAGTGAGTGACCACAGCACACTCTGCCTAACGGGTCACTTGTTGTGATGCGTGTGTTTGTGTGTTTGTGAACGTCCTATCATTCACTTTTGGACGGGAAGGATCCACACTGCAGAAGACTCGAGATGACCTCTCGCACGCGACTTGTCTGCCAGTCTCGCTCGTGTGCTTCTGCATGTCTCGGACGCCCCGTAGTTCATGGCGGAATCCAAAATGCGTGAGCCTCACGGGCTTTCCCATGAGGCATGTCACATGTGCATTGCAAAGGAGGCGAACTGCGATCTAAGCTACTGAGCTACTGTTCATTCAACAGAATGTTAGCAGACATTCATACATAGGTGGCCATGCCAAACACACATATGCACAAAACAGTTGTTGACACTCTTGAGTTTCACTGCTGCATAGCCGCGATGCTTCTCTCGCAGAATCTGCCGCGAATCAGGCAACGCGCGGCAACGCGGCAGAAGATCAGAAGCAGTACGCTGACGGTGTTGTCCAGTCGACGATAAGCAGCTTGGCACTGTACTTCGGACATGTTTTGTCTCGAGAAGCCGTCTCAGCTTCGTGCCACAGGTGAATGGCAATGAAGAACTGACTGCTCAACTCAGCAACTTGTGTTGCTGTAACACTAGCCACAGACCTCAGGTGAGACTTTCGAGGAGGTCTTGTCACGAGCTACAACAGCCGAGCAAGTCTTCGATCAGCAGAATCAGAACAGGCTCGCAGGAGTCGGAGTGTCGCTTACTACGTGATCCCAATCCCCCGTGGTTCAGCTACAGACACTTTCATGAAGGTTGACCCAAGAGACTGAAGGCTTTTTTGACCCGCCTCCCGCAATCGAAAGATGTAGCATGTGTCAGGGAACATCTGCGTGCAGCGGATGCTGTTGCATTGCTCAAGAAGCTACTTCACAAGCAGCTTGGTTGCAAAAGCGCCGCCTTTGGCGCAGGGTATGCAGCGACTGGGAGGCGATGAGGGGTTCCTGTACGATCTTTTGTCTCCTTGGAGCACAGACAAGCCCGTAAGTATCTTAGGAACAGGCTGCATGCTCCAAGGAGTCAAAACACCACCCGGCAGATGATGGAAGCAGATCTTTTCAACTCGTGATATGCTTGACATTGACAGCCAACAGGCATGCTTTTTATAGATGAGCAGAGTCCAAGAAAGGAGGGGATGAGCAAAGGTGGGATGTTTGGATCGGATGTCCATCGAATTCGACAGCCCTGCCAGGGCCATCTCTCTAAAAGGCCTTGCATAGTCCTGCCAGAGCAGTTGAGTCGCTTTGCGTGAGGCCAGACCCAAGATCCAGGCCAATGGGTTGCGATGAAGTGTGGAGAAGATGTCCCGGCGTCGAGAATCGCCTGTCCCGCCCCTGCTCTCTTTCCCGTACCTTTCTTCCGTCTCTGTCCCTCTCTCCCTTCCTCCTCGCATCTGTCCCTCCCCTCCCTTACCCTCCGCTACCCATGGCCCATCAAGCCCCGTTCTCATGGCGGGGACGTGAATGTAGGGCATGGCCTGAGCATGGCTCTGGCCCTAGCCGTAGCAAGTCAGAAGAAGGTTGTCCCGCTGCCAGCACAGCCACTGCCGCATTTCAGCCCGTTTCGCATAGCTTTGCTACAACGCTGCACACTGGAGTATGGGGGGGCTTCTGTACTGCGTCCCTACTTGGCTGAAGTGATATGCGGTTCATGCTGACTAGTTTCAGGTTTCATCTGCTACATAGAATATGTCCAAAAAGAGCGTGGCTGGGACGAAAGGCAGGACGGTGAATGGTGGTGACAAGAGTCGATCTGGCAGGAACGCATGGCAGCCGACAGAGCCGGCGCAGCTCACCCAGCTGGAGGACTTCAAGCACCTAGTGACCATGCAGGCACTCAGTGATCCGAGATCGTCGCGGCGTCGGTAAGCGAACATCACGTATCGGCAGTCGGCACGTGCCACAATCGCAGGCTCTTGCCGCGAGTCGACGCACGTTGTCATCGCCGTAACATCACATGACCATTTCTGCCACAGCAGCTGACACTTCAAGCCGTGTTCGGATATTGCAGATCGAAATGGTGCGGAAGATGAACAAGTTCCTTGCAGCAGAAATCCTGATCGAGAGTGCCGAGCTTGGAAATCAGCTGCTGGACCTGGGCATGCTGGATGAAGGCGGGCGGGCATCACAGAAGTTATTTCGATGTCTTGGCAACGTTGGGGCCAGGCCGGCAACTCTTGGATAGCTCTCTGATCGCCATCGAGCAGGCGTTGCAACCCAATGCGCTGTTCAGAGGAGGATATGGCTTCCTGGTGGCGGATCTACCAAAAATCCTGGCATCGTTGCCGGGAGGCCAGAAATGTTATTTCAAAACACGCACAGTGGGTTCTGCCATGATAAGCAAGCCTTTGATAGCTATTGCAGGTCATGACCCGATCAGACGACGATGCCTCAGCGCAATATCGTCAAAAGTCAGAAGACTCGGTCCTGAGAGTCTCCTGGATGTGGTCCACTCTCTGGTGGAAAGCAAGGACGCTGTGCATCCTAAGCATCTTTGGAAGGGAAGGAACGGGCATGCCAGGACAAGCTGCAAGAGGAGGACCGCGAACTCCTCCGGCGAGTTCTGCAGATCGCCGCCAGGAAGAAACATATCTTCAAAGGACCACAGCTGCAAGGGACCCCAGTCAAATCTCCTCATTGCAAGCATCCAGTATCATCCAGCAATGTCCGGAATTCTTTCTTTGTGATTGTACAGAGGGCGGACATGCTCTACAGCAGTGCTCTTCTCAACGAGTCGGGCCCTTGCCAACAAATAAAGGGATCCCATTTCTCACCACAGAGCCTGGATACACTGAGGCGGGATGAAGTCCTGCTGCAAGTGGCCACTCGTAAAGCCGCGAACAACATCGGCCTCTTCCAGCACACGGACTGCTCAGAAGCCGAACGAGCTTGCTATAGCTGTTTGCAAGCCTGTGTTGCAAGGACCTTGCCAAGCTAGCCTTCTCGGTAACGAGGCGGGTCGCACGGACATTGTTTTGGTACACCATTCGGATGACGGTCTGGTGCATTATGTGGAGAAGACTCATCCTCCATACATTCGCTACGGGCGACGCTGTTGATTGAATACGAAAGCATACACTACATCCTTCCTGTCTGTCCCGAAAGATTGGGTCTAGATGCCGCCTGACCACTAAAGCCAGGTTGGATTTCAGGGACCAGAACTTTCTAGGCGCGGCCATGCCAATGGCGATATGACGTTCAAGGCATCTGCTCTAAGAATACAGCGTCAGATCGAGTTCCCAGGAATGCTTGCGCAAGCGACGTCTTGGAAAGCAACAGCTATGCCTGGTCCCAAATGATTTGCCCGAGTTTCGTGTCTTCAGCTCCTGTCCGGCAGTCGTTGTGCGGCCGAGGCCTGCCTCCACACTGAGTCAGATTTTGCTGTGTGTAGCTCTTAGTCTGTAAGGGTTTCAAAATCTGGTGCAGGTGTCCTCCTACTGGTAGTTTGGCCTTGCATCTGCGCAGAAATGCTTTCCATCCAGACGCTAGAGGCTTGGGCCACTTCCACTTCGCAGAAAATGACTTGGCCATCGATGATGCAGCAGCGAGCCCGGACACTGCTAGTATAGCACGAGTCCGAGTCCTCATGCGACTTGTGGCTGCTGACACTGAAAGTCACACTTGCATCCGTACACCTGCAGGCCATAAGGCTCTACTGAACACTGACAGTTCCAGTGGCCATACCACAGTTGTCAACCAAGTCCAACTCATCTGTGAAGCACAAAGTCGCAGCGTGAGCAATGGATTCGGATCGGAAGCGGCAGCTGCTAACGCTGAAAGAGAATCCCGATGTGCAGGAAGTTGCAACAGAGACCGTCGCCCGTGCGAGAGGGCTTCTCTGCGACTTTGCATCTGAATAGCAGCTGCCAGGAGCTCATCGCCCGCGAAATCGAGGAGGAAAAAGCGGGAATCCGTCGTTGCGCGACTGCGTTTGCAATCTTTGGGCTTTGCACGTCGCTCGTCACAGCGTTGTGGCTGCACAGGACAGGAAGCGAAGGAAGCTTCAGCCCTTCAACTCAGGATCCCTGTTGTTGCAGGACTCAATACTGTTAGAGAGCAAATGAGGAAGTTGTCACGACAAGACTCTTGCTCAAGCATGGCGTGATTCCTGGATGTGAGATGTTCTAGTTCACTGCCTATCAATAGTTGCTGTGCTGAGATTTTTCCTGCAAGTATCTGTGCAGGAGAACTTCACTCCGAACTGTCCAGTGCACGGGCTCATGCACCTGCCTGGATTCGTCCCCTGTATCAGTCGAGAATTGTTTGCTATTTCTTGAAGGCCTAAAACTCGGAAGCGTGCCCCAACTTCAGCATCTGTACTGCTCAAGGTGAAGATGGTCGTCGACACTGCACTGTTTCAGAGGATGCGACATATCAAACAGTTGGGTGTGTGCTCACTCGTCTTCCCTGGTGCGAAGCACGACAGGCAGGGTCTTGCAAACGAAGTTGTAGCCTTGCATTCGCCCGAACGTGCACCTGGTGGAGAGCTGGTGGCGTGTGACGGGGCTTGGGGGGAAGAGAAGGCCGGATTCAGAAACGAAAGCGATTACAAGCCAGCTTCCGAAGCTAACAACCGGCATCGTCGGAAGGTATATTGCCCGCACATGTTTTGTTTTCCTGAGATCGGCAATAAATCAAACCTCGGAAACTGTCTATCGATGTGGAACAGCCTTGCATCTCCGAAACAAGCGGAGTGGTTCGAAAGCCGGAGATGGGTGCACTCTGGAGCTGAGTCTCGACAAGAGTCGGGAACCCAACAGATGGGTGTACTCTCAATCTGTCTATCTCTTCAAGTTCGAGGGCATGTTCCAAGTTTCGTTTGCGATATGTGCCTTGCTTGAGGGTTTAGGGTTTAGGGTTTGCGCCGAAGGTGTTAACGGCAAACGCACCGGAGTAGTTCAGGTTGTTCGGCTGTTCACAACGGCAAGTGCGACAGTGTCTGAATAGGTACACCATAATTTGGACACTGCAGATCTATCTCCTCTGACAGGTTCTTTCACAGCATCGGAACGGCCCACTTGGCATACAACCTCATGAAGGACCTCAGGAGCAACCAGCCAGAACTTTGTATCAGTGACAGAGACGTCGTGTGCGTTGTTCTGGCCGCTCTCATGCACGACCTGGGCCACCCAGCCTACAGTCATATGTTCGAGACCTTCATGGCAAGCATCGGACACACATCATGGACCCACGAGCAGGCTTCAACAGTGCTCGTGAAGGAAGTCCTGAGGAGTGTCAACCTGTCGCTGCTCACAAAGGACGCAGAGGGCGATGACGAACAGTTTATCGTTGAACTCATCGACCCGCCGAAAAAGGAGCTCAACACGTGCCTTGGCCAGTTGGTGAGGCCATCAGTAGCAATCATCGGTACTGTAGGGCTTCAAAGGAGATTCTTTCCGTCTATGCGCTGCTTCAGCTTGATTGAGCTCGAAGGCCCCTCGCTTGCTGAGGTTTCTGAACCTCGGGACATTGAAGGAGCATTGGCCATCCCTGATGAAGGGAAGGCCTGTCCAGAAGGCTTACATGTACGAGATTGTCTCCAATTTTCGATCAGGAATAGATGTGGACAAGATGGATTATTTTCGGAGAGATGCATACTTCTTGGGCATCGCGCGCCAGTTCGACCACCACAGATACCTGAAAAGCTTGGTTGTGATCGAAGACCACCATGGCATCACCACATTATCTCCTCCAGAAAAGTTGAAAGACGACATTCGTGAGAACCTCTGCGAACTGCGCAAGACACTTCACAGAACCGCCTATCAGCACAAGACCGTGAAGAAGCTCGAGTCGCACATGGTAGACATTCTCAAGCTGATGGACCAGACCATCAGAGTCACCGGAAAAAGTGGCAAGAAGATGAGCATCTCTGAAGCTGCGCTGTCCTGTGACACCGTGGCTTATGCCAAGCTTACTGATATGTTCGTCGAGACTCGGCTCTTGGAGAACGAAATTCCGGAGTTGCACGAAGCATGCGAAGCTTACACGAAACATTTCCTGGAACGAAAGCTCATGCGCCTGGGCCATTCCTTCAAAAAACATCTCTAAGTTTCGCACGCTTGGTTCAGCAGGAAGATAACACCATAATGCATCAAGAGAGCCGTCCAGGCGCAATGTGATGACCTGGGAAGTCCCCACGGAGCAGGAAGAACCAGGATTCAAAATGCCCGATGTCCAGAGCTTCGTGGAGGAGACGCTGAAGCTCTCCTCCAGGCGCGCACTGCACGAAAACTTGCAATCCTTTCATGCAAGGATTGCCATCCAAGCTGGTCCACGATAGTTATACGCACTCGCAGCATGTTAAAGCTCGCGGATGAGTCGGACTGCGTAAGGCGCTTAGTGTCCGGAAAGCTACTCCACGATCCCTGCGAGCACTGAGGCAAGTTCCGCGTTGCGAACTGATATGTGTTGAAAGCAAACTACATTATGGAATGGGCAGCGAGGATCCCATCAAGAAAGTTGTATTTCATGACAAAGAGGGCAAGCCGTGACCTGCAAGCACTTTCTCACATCTTTGGATCTTCATCCTACGTATCAGAAACGCTAGGCAAGACTGCACAGAGCAAACAGCATCCGAGGCGATTGTTCGACGTGGATTATGATGCGAATCCTTTGCGGCGGAAGCTATTCCTTTTCTGGAATCCCCAATCCATCGATGACCCGCTTCACATGAATACGCTTGAAAGGCAGGACCCATATCAATCTGCAGAAGACACAGCGTCAGGGTGTTGGGTACATGGAACAGAGCCACTCAGCACCTGGTAGCCAGTAGATGGATGTTTGCGGACTTGTTTTCAGAGCCGAGTGCTGTCACCAACGCTTCAGGTGGGTCAAGCAGCATTGACTGCCATGAACATGAGCGGTATTCTTGCGAAAACTCAGAAGAAGGCGATACTCTGTTCGTAGGAGCAATTGCCATAATTGCCCAGCAGGCGGCATCTAAGCTGATCCCTTCTAGCCTGGGACCTTGTGATCATAGTGCGCGTTGATCGGCTCAAGTGCCAGGCTGCATCATGCTGCGACACAGCATGCAGCCAGCTGTGGCACGACGGATGTCGTCTCAACGATTCTCGACTTAACCTTTGTGCAAGTCTAGACCCAGACACGCATCGCACGTGCTCAGGCCTGCATCGCCAGTGAAATCACGTCGGCCGAGCTTGTTGGGGCCCAGGTTTAACGAAGCGGGAATTCGGGGAGCTGTTGATCTTTCGGAGGGCATTTCTTCCGTTTCGGTTTCGGCTTTGGCTGCCGTGGGCCCTTTACGCGTCTTCGGCTCTCGGCTTCCTATTTGTACGGCTTCGGGGCTTTCAGGGATTTAGGGGCCCCTGTCTTTTGGCTTTACACGTAAGGTCCCTCTCTATTTTCACGTGTTGAGAAACACTTGTATGATCTAAGGAGTTGCAGCAGTAGATAGTGATGTGAAACGGAAATGACATGATGTACTTAGACGCTTAAGTAAGGTTGCAGCATGTAAGTTTTAATTGTGAGATGAAAAACTTCACATCCAACTTGTATGTCAGTGTATGTGCATATGCACATGTGTACACATAATATGACACATGTATGTGTATACATATGTGTATACAGACTGTTAGATGTATAGATAAATATATGTATGTATATATATATATATGCTATATGTATATTTCTGTGTGTGCAGACATACTATTCCTTTTGGCCAAACAACAAAACTGATACCTATGTTTGTAGTATCCCTTGTGCCGCTGAGGCATTCAAAGGTCTGGGCTGCCATCAAGGCGAAGGAAGCACAATAGAAAGGCTGTCCTTGCGATGAGAAGGCAGGTGTCCGAAGAACTAGTGTTTCCTAACGTACCGTACACCATTTCTTCGGACACCTAACTTCTCATCACCAGAACAGCCTTTCCATTGCGCTTCCTTCGCCCGAAGGCAGCCCGGGCCTTTGGATGCCGCAGCAGCATGCGGGGCCTTGCAGGACTTGGCGAGGCCCTCGGGAGACTTGGGAAGGAAGCGAAACTCAATGAACAGCATGTGATTTCTGTGACGTTTTCAGCTTTCGTCTAAGCTGCATAGTCATGCAAGACGGATCTCAACGGAGGTGTGTTGGCTGACTGGCCGAGGTCCAACGGCGAGTCTCGAGAGCCCTCGTGCGAAAAGCCGTCTGCACCGGCACCAGTACCAGCAGCTCCAGACGCAGCATGGCAGCATCGTTGTTCCGGGGAAGGGCTCCTACCTAGCACTAAAGCTGCGCGCTATTCATTGCAGTAACCTACACGCATCAATTGCAGAAGATCATGTCGGCAGGGGGGATTCTTTGCAGTCAGCCACATGCCGTGCTACCTTCCGACACCACAGGCTGACGCAACAAACCCTGGACTGAGGTCAAAGCGAAAAGCAAACGACTGCTTCGTGTGCAGTCTTCGTGCCCGGCCGCTTGGCATGTCCTGGTTTTGCCCACCACAGTGGCCATCTTCTGTCGCAGTCTAGAAGTTCGCTTCGGACTGCTGCACGAACTGAGCAGCAGATGGTCGCACAGTTTCTCATGATCGTAGTCAGGCTTCTCATGAATGGCAGTGAGTAAGCGCAGGTACTGTACATGTCGTTCCGTATGCTCTAGCCTCGAGAGAGAGAAGCAGAAGGAGAGTGAGGCCCAGAGAAAGAGTGATAGAAAACAGGGAAAATGTCCCCTGCGGGGAAACTCTGAACTGAGTCCGCTCCTGTGTGCCACATTGAATGTTGATTATGTTGATAAAAGTCTAGCCACCGAATGCCGAAGAAGTGCTCTGGCCAACGATACACCCGCTGTGTTGGGGATTCAGAACAGTAAGTGAAGCAAGGCTCGGCCACGAAGAAGTTCTCATGCATCGCATTGCATGACCGGCCTGCACTTAGACTGAGTATCCGAGGACTCCTAAAGGTGCAGCCCACGCCCAAAAAAGCTGTGTAGGTAGCGGTAGCAGTGTACCCTTTCTTGGCCTGCGAGGCGAACACGGAGCTCTTTGAGCGAAGCATGGCCGTGGGCGGTTTTTGAAGAACTGCACATGCTCGCTGCGCAGGTGCAGCACGCAGCTTGTCCCTCTAGATCCTTTCGCGAATATAGTTCGTCTTTACTTCATCAAGACACAGGGCTAGTGTTGTGGAGGTGGTCTTGTGTATGGATGTTGAAGATTTGCAGCTTGCACTCCACAAAACCCCTGCATGCGTGGAGTCATGGGCTTCGAGCCGGGTCAGACTCTGCAATTATACCAGGGTAGTACTAGTTTGTGTGACATGCGTGAGCTTTGCATGTCTGCTACGCTTCTACTTCATGCTGCACGTCCTGGAAGACCTGCAGGTCTTGGGCTAAATGGAGCCACTCGCAGCTGAGCCAGCTGTCGTAGTCGCGATGAGGAGTCGCCGGCATGTGGGGGTGAAGCACATGCATGCCTCCGTGTCCTTGGATGTGCATCACGGAAGCCAAAGCTCCAAGACGAAGGATGTCCGCAAGATCGGGACAGAGTTGTCGGCTTCCGTGCACGGGTTCTGCTTCATTCATTGAAAAAATGTTTCAGAATGAAGCATCAGGAAGTTTGCCAAGCCACCCATGTTCATGCTTGAGGAAATTGAAAGGATGCGTCGGCAAACCTCTTTTTTTGCGGGGGAGTCTCACCTTGTGGGTACGTCCGAGCGGTGTGTCCGAGAAGGCACAAAAGGAAAAGCAAGGCCTTGCTCGTGTTCTTCGACTCGGAGCACACTCCCTTCTGAGGTCAAGCAACTCAAGGCTCTTCTATTGACGGAAGAGCTCGATCCGGGTGTCAAAGTCTCGGTGCAGCTTTTGCAAGTTTGGCAAATGAGGGCTGATCAGGAAAGAGGCTGCGCTGTGAGCAAGAGGGCAGACCTAGTATGAACTAGTAATTAGTGTGGAAAGGGTAACTTCTGCCGAGGTGCTGAGCGATGCTCTCAAGGGCTTGGCCCAGCTTCAGGCTTGCACCAGGGCCAGTACCAGCTCCACTTGTTCCACTTGTGCGGTCTGCTTGGGTTCTGGTGGAGTATTCAGCTGACGTAACTTCGAGCCAGTGTCGTAACTGGCAGCTGGCAGCTTAAATGTTTTGCGACCGCGCAGCACCTGGACAACGAGTTCTTGGAAGCATCTGCCAAGCAACTGGTGCTGTTCGCGCGCCAAGTCCAAGGAGCAGCTTCTTAATTTGTTGAGCACGCTTCTTAGCAGACCATCACTGTTACTCGATGACTAGCCTACTGCCATCTGGTATCATCTGGTTCACGTGTTTTCAGGACTGTGTGCGAGTTTCTACCATCATTGTTGCATTTTTCATTGTTGTCCGGTGTAGGTGTGCCTGTGTGTGTGTGTGTGTGTGTGTCTGTCTGTCTGTGTCACCCTCTGTCACCAAGAGTTCCCAACACTTGTAGATTGCAGAGGGCCAAGAATCTGCGAGTCTCTGTCCCGGCCAACGAAGACCGGACACAGCGGAGGTACAACCGTACCTGCATGCTCGCGCTTGGATCCCCGTGCGGGGATTTCTTGGGGAGCCCATTCTCGCACCTGGTGCGAAGGATCAGTTTACCATTGTTTGAGGCTTGAGTCCTGTTTGGCCCCAGACCCCGGTTACCGAACACAGAGCTTGGCTCAATCTAGAAGTCCAAGCCGAGATGGTTGGAGGCTGCGGATGAATTTCGCAAGCGTGTCCCAGGCAATTTCAGAGTTCACCTGTACATTCCTGTACGGCGCTACCTTCTCTGGGGTAGCCAGGCTCACATTCCTACCAGTTACTGTTATATTACCGTGGGTTTCGATCCACAAGTTCGGAGACAAGCCATCATTGGTTGGGTGTATACAAGTCCTAAGCGTGTGGCGCATCCCCAAGACCATCCGTGGGGACACAGGTCATCGTTGAATTGCTTGGTCTCACTACATGTATGTTCGTGCGGCTAGTGGGACAGCGCATGTTGCTCCTGGAGACCGCTGCGCTACCCTGAGACCACCAAGGTTTTTGCTCGTTTGATTGCAGACCATCCGTTTAAATAGCCGAATCAAATTGTTGTTTTGCTTTTGAGTTGAGGAACAAGAGCGCGTTTTCAAGGAACTTGGGATGCCAAAGTCAGCAACTGCAATATGCTGCTCATGAGTCTTGTGCGGCAGCTTGAGGGCATAACAAGCCATTCGCCAAATTGCATACGGAACCCAGGGATTTAGAGCCAGGTGGGGCTGAAATCTCTGATATAAATGCTTTGACTGATTATCCACTCGTCGGGTTATCGGCAAGCACTGCGGGGCTGCGGCAGCCTTGTAAGACCTGCGGTCCGCAGATATTTGACCGTAATATTACGCATGTAATGCAGGGCTGCAGCTGCCTGTAAGGACTGCGAGCTGCAAGCACAGTCGTATAAATTTCACAGCTTTCATTACGGTTGTCAAGTGTTTCGACAGGAGACTTTTCGTGCCTGGATTAACCGTCTATGGTGAAGCGCGTTTCCCCGAGGGACAAGCCTTTCAACCACGTTTACGCTTTCACCTTCTTCATGATTCATGAGTTTCGTGCTGTGCGCTTTAAACCTGTCACCACAGCACTGCCTGGGGCCAAGCCCTGCTTTTCTCCTCCCTAAATCGGGGGAGGGATCAGAAGAATAATTTACGTCTGTCTGGTGGGTGGAGCCTCCGCTGTCGTGGCGCAAGCGTTGAAACATTGCCAGCACGGCTTTTTGCGTGTGTGTCTCTGTTACCAAGAGTTCCCAGTCCTCACACTTTCAGATTATGTGCCAAGATCAGCTAGCCGCCCTGCGCGAAGGATCAGTCTACCATCGTTTGAGCCTTGAGTCCTATTTGGCCCGCGTCCCCTGGTTACCGAACATAGAGCTTGGCTCTATGCAGAAGTCCAAAACGACATGGGTGGAGGCTGCGGATGAATTTACAAGCGTGCGTCTCTGTCTGCGTGTGTGTGTGTGCGCGTGTGTGTCTGCCTGTGTGTCTGCGTGTGTGTCTGCGTGTGCGTGCGGGGGTATGTGGGGGTTTGGGTGTCTGGGCTGTGGGTGTCTGTGTGTATCTGCGTGTCTGTGTCTCTGCGTCTCTGTGTCTGTGTCTCTGTATCTCTGCCTCTCTGTGTGTGTCTGTGTGTCTGTGTCTGTTTGTGTCTGTGTGTCTGTGTCTGTCTGTGTCTGTGTGTGTGTGGGGAACCCAAACTACAACGGGACAGTGACATTGAGGTTAGACATATGACTGTGCAGGGGGGCAGTGGACATTGTGGAAGGCACTGCCCAACGAAGACCTTTCCAGTTTGTCGTGAAATGGATTGAGGACGCTCAATCCACGTACCTGCCAGATTGCTTGTGACATCAGCCACAGTATAAGCTGTACAATGCTTCATCTTTGACATACTCGCTGTACAATGCTTCAGGATCCTTGGCTTTTTGTTATTATTAGTAAACATCAGCAAGGCAACCAGAGACTATTGAAGGCCATCCAACATTTTCTTTGAAGTTTCTCATCGGAGTCTTGAACTCAATGATGAGTGAAATTGACCACGGATGAACATTCCACCAGGGAAGCCTGGGTGTTCGAGTGTGAAATGGGCATGGCCTTATCCGTCACGGCGCCATTACCGCTGCTCTCGAGGCAGTATCCCTTGAAATTGTGCCCCGAGTGGGACGAGAGATTCTTGGCTAGGTCCATAACAGGCCCCAACCACCAACAGAGCGGGAAGTATATGTTTTGAGACTGGAAAGCACCTGCTGATCAAGAGGACCAGCGCAGTCAGCTTGAAATCCAATGTGTCTTGAAGTATGCTTGAAATCGACACGCACGAGCTTGATAAGTTTAAGCATAGTGTAAAGCTGCTAGTGCAAGACTCTGGGCTTTCATCACTCTTTTCTTTTGTTTAAGCTCCTCTTTCGTGCGTAAGCGCTCCTTTCTCTGTTTTCGTTTTGGTTGTTGGCCTTAAGTTGCCCGTAGCAGCTGCGTCCCACCGCCACGGAGATCAACATACAAATCAAGAATGCGCAGCCCGAAGACTTGCTGCAGGCGTTTGCAGCATTGAGCGGTGGATCTGCATCCTCGGCACCATCGGCACCACCGGCTGCAGCCTCTTCTGTTACAAACTGACCAAGGGAGGCCACCTTTGAAAAGAATCCGCAAAGAAGCTCGAACCACGACCGCGGCAACAAGGAGATCCCCGAGCCTACTATTCAGTCAAGAAGAGCTCCGCGCGCTACAGGCAGCGAACCCACAAGGGACAACGCAAGACTCCACGGCCGAGGACACCGAGCAGAGTGCAGTTGGATCTGGCGCGAAGGCCAAGCGGAAAGCTCAGCCTTTCTCTGCATTTCGCAAGCACGAGGGACGCACTATGTCCCCTCGGCCCTATTTTCAAAGAAGCGACCAGCTTGGAGCAGGAGAAGCCCCGCCCACACCGAGGCCTACTTCTTCGGGATTACCGGCGCTACCATCGGCGCCAGCAACGACATCACCAAGCGCACGACCCTCTAGACCGCTGTTGGTGCGTAAGAGGCGTATGACCTCCAGATCCCCGAGGCGAAGCCCCAAAAGACGGAGTCCCAGTGATTCAAGAACTACAAGAACTACCAGACCGAGGGCAGCATTAAGATCCAGATCGCACACTCCCAAGACAAGATCCAGATCTCGCACTCCCACGACAACATCCAGATCTCGTACCCCCAGGACAGTGAAGCGCTCAAGAGCATCGGGTATCAGCAGCACAGGCACTACCGCAGCACCGAAGGCGGCATCTACACAACGACCCAAGATCGACCCCAAGCTATACGAGACTCCGCGGATGCCCTCAAAGATTACATTCAACAAGAACATCAAACAATTCCGAGTAAACTGGAGGGACATTGAGATCCCGCAGTTCCCCATACATGACTCTACCAAGCAGTATGTGGATGCCCTCTGTGCCGCAGCGGAGTTCAGGATCAACTCTGGAGTTCTCCTGGAGTATGACCTTACATGGGACAGAGGAGGAGACCCGACGCCAGAGACAATGAGGAGATTCCATTTCTTGCAATCTTCTGATCTTACTTTGCAAGACCCTCCTCTACCAACTCGGCAAGAAAAGATCCTGTTCTGGTCGCATGCAACAGATGTGGGGGCGCTATGGTGTATGTTGAAAGAGCGCAACATGCGTCCGATGAACGCGCATGGAGTGGCAGGGTTCGGCTGCAACATATTCTATGCGCTAGGACACGAGATGTCCGGGTCCGACATCGACGAACACAACCTGACCCGGGTGATCTTCAACACCACACGCAGCGCCAAGAACCTGGCAGGCATCGTCGTGGGTGGCCGTGCATGGGGATCTCTCCGCAAACACCTTGGTGGATCTTATGAAACAGCTCGCGCAGCCACCGAGGAAGATGAGGTGCTCAAGGATGCAAATGCAAAGGCTTATTGCGTATCTCGCAACCGGTATTGCTTTACATGCATTGCGTTTGAGCAGCTGATGACGCCGCCTTCCACAGCGAATACCCTCATCTCCCAGTACCAAAAAGCTGCAGGCATTACCCCGCAAGGAAGAGCAAGACTTGCACTACTCTAGCTGCACATCCAGCGCAGCCCTGCACAGGATCTTCCTTGACAACGCCTTCGGCAATGTACTGCAGATCTTCCTTCGCCATGTGGCCGGCAACAGACTGCGACGCCGCAGATATGCAGTCTTCGCAGCAAAAGATGCACATGCCCTCCATGCAGCTGCAAGTACCTAATCCACTCGCTTTTTCTTGTTTTAACTGCGCTTCTCCGGTAGCACTTTTGGTGTCAAGAAGGTGTACTTTAAGCATTCGCTAACACATAGCAAAGAATGGCCAACGCATGGACTGGATACTGGTCCCAGGGATCGCAGGACTCAGCATGGTGGCAACCAGACAGCAGAGGCGCAGCGAGCGCCGCTTCCAATCAAGGCCAGGGCGAAGGAACATGGTGGCCACAAACACCTTTGCCGGCATGGCCACCCTTGCCTCCACCTGCAGCGAGCCCATCTACGCAACTCGTGCCAATGCGGCCACCATGCAGCACACCTCCAGAAGCGCCAAGCGCATCAGGTACACCCGCAACCACGGCAAGAGTTCCACTCCCCACGCAGTTCAAGGAAGACCCCGAGCACTACGACACCAACCTCGTCTTCAAGTCGACCCTGCGGAAGAACGTGGAGCCAACCGCATGGAGCCGCGCCAAAGGCCTTGCAGGCATGGATATTCGCGACGTCACAGTTGCACACCTTTGCAGACATGGCATGGAAGAGTTTGGACTCCGAGGACTTTCCCACGGCAAGTTCACCGGCATGATTTTGACCCGCAACATTGCCGAGAGTGTCTTCCTCTCCCAGCTCCAAAAGAAGTTCCGCGAGAACAACATCGACGTTGATGCCACCGTCGACGCCATCTACAAAAGCAAAGGTCAAAAAGCACCAGACAAGGTAAAAGAGGCAGCAGCTTTCGTGACGCCCCTAGTCGACACCATCTTCGATGCCATCAAGCCATGGGCACAAGTTCGCAACTACGCCATCAAGACCTCGGACGGTGACAATCAAGCAGCCCAGCGCACGCAAGCCTTGGAAGAGCAGACCGCGAAGTACAAGCAACGTTTGCGCAGCGCCGGCATCGAGGTCACTCCCCAGAAGTCCCTCCCGTTGCAAGCTGAGCCAGCAGATGGTCCAGAGACAGCGGCAGTGCCGCCAAAGCGCAGACGCCTCACAAAGGGAGCTGCGAAACAGCGCAACGAGGACATCCTTGCCGAGCCCCACAACGTTATCCGTGCAAGTGGACACGAGCCACCGACAAGTATGACTTCCATCGCAACCTGGATCGCAAACCTCAAGAAAAGCCTTCCCCGGGACAAACACATGGAGATCGACAACCACATACAGTCCATGCAGACGATCCTCGAAAATGCCAAGCACACCAAGGCAGAGCTGCAGGAGATGGCCACACGATGGGGACTCCCAATTTCCCTCACTACAGCACCAAAGGCATCGCCCAAGAACCTCCAGCAGCTGATCGCAGCCGTCACCTACCTCGCTGTATGACACGTGCAGAAAATCCTAGAGCACCACTGGCACATCAAGAAAGTGCCAACATCTTCCAGCAGCTGCAGCAGATAGTGGATTGGGGCCAGTTTTTGCTTTTTCATGTTCCTGCTATTAATAAAGAAGTTTTGATGTGGTTAGTTGGCCTTATTCACCTAGTATTCACCTTCCATAGAATGCGGCAATCGCCTGCAGCAGAGCAACTCAAAGAGCGACTTCGAGAAAAAGGCGCGGTCCCAGAACTCTACACGTTCGAGAAATTCTCCCAGCCTTGTGCCGTGTACATCAAGCTTTTATTCCCAAGGCTCAACAAGCAAGCCTATGCGACTGCCACCAGAGATGCATCCTTTTGTTACATCGGATCCACCAACATCACTGTTGCCAAGAGAGAATACAACAGGGTTGCAAAGCTTCGTCAACTACAACAACTCAAACTACCCAAAACTGAGATTGCCATTCGATATTGGAATGATTCCCAGACCTACCCGCACTACAGCACCATTCTTCTTTCGCAGCGCTCGGAGTACATTGACGCCTGGGCCGAAGAACATAGCCTGATTCAGAGATGGCAGCCCAAGCTGAACTACCCGTTTGTCACGAAGGAGCTGGTCAAGAAAGCGCATGGTCTTGTTCCCAAGCACCAACAACCACATCTTCGACATCCACCTGATTCCCTAGGACGACAGCTTTTCAAAAAGCTCCGGAGAAGAGTACAAGGACAGAAACCTTCCCTCGTCAATGCCCTACCCAAGCAGGCCCAGTTCTGGAAACTATTGTACTCCATATCCAGTGACACCAAGCAAGAATTTGAGGCCTCCAAAGAGTTGCGCAGCTGCAAGCATGACGCAGAAACAGTCACCCTGCTCTACAGACTCGCCAACCACATGGAGCAGCCGTGGAGATCAAAAGCTCGAGCTCGACTACGCAAAGTCCTGCAGTTCAAGAACGCATCGGTCCCAAAACACAATAAGCCCCTAAAAGTTCCCTTTCTTTCCCATTCGTCTTTTCGCACCAATCTCCAAAAGCACCTGGTACAACTCAGCAGAACATACCGACATGTGCTTATACCATACCATTTGCCCACCAAGACGGTCCAGGAAGCAACGCATCCCTCACTACAGCAAGTTCTTTGGAACCACAAGCGGAAAGTCACCGACATGGGCAGACACTGGAAGCCTTCAGAATGTCAGTGCGCCAGATTCATTAAACAACACCCGCGAGACCAACTACATGAAGGACTTGTGGTTACTGGCTTGGAGACCTTACAGCTGCCAACAACGCACCAGGCCTTCAGCAATGTTGGGGCCGGCAACGCCTTCTTTTCCTCCAAGCAGCGTATTAAGAAACAACATCAGGAACAATTCCAACGTTGGCTCAAGCACCATCAATTCCCTCGTGACCAACGCATACTCGACGAGTTCGACGCCTTCTTCGAGCAAGAGTGGAAACAACATAGATTACAACTTCAGCGGGAGCCAAGACTCACGCACAGACTGGCAAAAAGCATACTGGCCATGATTCCTGATGACTACATCGTACATAACGAGGACCATGCCAACGCGCACCTCATGATCTACTGTCCCAACATCTACAATCAAGCCGCCTACAACACCTGGATGGACAAACAGACATTCAGAATATTAGACAAAGACCATGAGGAGATCAAGCAGAGCATGCAGAACAACACCCCCAAGGTGGTCGCAAAGCACTATGCCAAACTCCTCGCCTACGAAAAGCCCCTGCCGTATGGGTACATACTCATGAAACGGAAAAAGCGATGGGCCAAAGGGAGGACCATAATCGCGTACAGCAATACGTGTATCGGCAAACTGCTCAAGATCGCGGCCTTTGCATTACAACAGATGTTGAGGATAACCTGGCCCAACCATTTCGGCGACGTCAGCTCGCCACAACTTTGGGAGGAAATACACCAGCTGTTCAACAACAACAACGAGCACTTGTACCCGGAGCGCCACCTGAAATTTCTCAACCACGATTTGGTCGGATTCTTTAATTCGATACCACAATCCGACATTCTACAAAGCATCCACTTCCTCACCTCCCAGTTCCTCGACGAGCACAACTCCACCATCACCGTTGACCCACACAACAAGATCGCGCCCGCGCACTCTGGCAAGTCTACATACAGCCTCAAATCCAACATGGTCAAGGTACAAGCCGAGCACATACCAGCCATCATCCAGTTCAGCTTCGATGCATGCGCTTTCACAGCCATTGGCGAGGTCTTCCAGCAGACTTGCGGCACATCCATGGGAAACCAAATCAGCCCCATCCTCTCGACATGCGCAATAGTGGCCACGGAAATCACATGGCTAAGAATGTACGGTCAGTTCGTCAGCAACGCCCACCGGGGACCTCTTTTTCTGACCCCCTGCAGCTTTTTTTTGACCCCTAACCCGGGGCAGCCCCGCCCCCTCCCCCTGCCGGCCCCAGTGTGCTTCCTATCTGCATTTCAACCCCCTATGTCTTTTTTCTGACCCCCTATGTCTCCCCTCAACCCCCCCTAGATTTACCCTTATCGCGATGCCGATCTCGTGGGTCACCCCCTTTTATCTTTTGTTTGACCCCGGAAGTCCTTTCCCCGACCCGGCCGGCCGTTGCGGTGCGAAACAGCGCCCTCCCCGACCGGCAAGAGGGTTCAATTTATCCCTGTGGGGGGGCTTCACACGACCCCTGAAGCAGCAGGAACAGAAGAACCTGGGGCGCCAAAAAACCTTCAAATAACCAGCGCCTTTCGATTTTGCTACGCTTTCGGGGTGGTGCCGGGAATTAGTTCGTACTAGAAAAGAAAAGTAGCGCTTTTGGCTTAAACCCCAAAAATCCATCCCAGGGCATGCCAGTGTCGAGTTGAGACTTGGTGTTGAAAGGGTTTTTCGCGAAAGGGGCATGGAATAAGCTGCAGGTTTCCGCTGCATCGCGGCCATATAATGCATATTGAACCGGAACATTGTTAGATCGGCCCCAGAAGATCAGCCCCTCCGACTGCCAAGGAGGTTAACCTGTCCCTGCATCAAGACCCATCCTTGCAGTCCGTTTCCAAGAGCAGGTGATTGCACTCATGCCGTCCAATCTGGCAGGTGACCCAGCACAGGTGCTTAATCGCGTACTGCATCAAGCCTGGCAGGACGCTAAGCCAAAAGCCCCTCCCCCTGCTTCGGCGCCGCAACCGGACACACTGGGCCTTATTAGACAACTATGGGCCGCACGCAGACAGCACGCTCAGCCCCCGCGAACTCACTCTGTGCTCCGAGGATGGTTCCGTGCTGCTCGTCTCAAGAGAATCCAGAGACTTCTCCGCAAGGCCTGCGTAGCCAAGACAAGGAACCGGGTTGATGCCTTGTTGCAGGAAGCTGAGGCTTCCACACAGCCATCAGCGATCTACAGTGTAGTCCGAAGATCAGCACTTAAGACCAGGCCCTTACGCATTCAGCTACGGGACAAAGAGGGCAGACTTCTAGCGGGAGTAGAGGAGGCGGAGCAAATCGCAGGATTCCTTCGTCAAGAATTTGGCAGTCAAGCCATCAAGGAAGCTCCGAAGTATGCTGACTTGCAGGCCGTTCAGTTTGAGGAACTAGAGTTACTGCAAGCTCTCAAACGGCTGGGGGGCAACAATGTTCTTCCCTCCATCTTTGCACCAGCCAGCCTGTGGAAACTGGCTCCACAACAAGTTGTCCCGGCACTTCTCCCCACCATGAATCAGGCCTCCACATGCATGGACCCAAGCTGGCATGATGTCCAACTCCACCTCATCGCCATCACCAACCATGGACAGCCCATCATGCAAGCCTGTGCGAATGAAGCGCAAACCCTGTCCCGTTCCTCAAACTGAACGGCCTGCAAGTCAGCATACTTCGGAGCTTCCTTGATGGCTTGACTGCCAAATTCTTGACGAAGGAATCCTGCGATTTGCTCCGCCTCCTCTACTCCCGCTAGAAGTCTGCCCTCTTTGTCCCGTAGCTGAATGCGTAAGGGCCTGGTCTTAAGTGCTAATCTTCGGACTACACTGTAGATCGCTGATGGCTGTGTGGAAGCCTCAGCTTCCTGCAACAAGGCATCAACCCGGTTCCTTGTCTTGGCTACGCAGGCCTTGCGGAGAAGTCTCTGGATTCTCTTGAGACGAGCAGCACGGAACCATCCTCGGAGCACAGAGTGAGTTCGCGGGGGCTGAGCGTGCTGTCTGCGTGCGGCCCATAGTTGTCTAATAAGGCCCAGTGTGTCCGGTTGCGGCGCCGAAGCAGGGGGAGGGGCTTTTGGCTTAGCGTCCTGCCAGGCTTGATGCAGTACGCGATTAAGCACCTGTGCTGGGTCACCTGCCAGATTGGACGGCATGAGTGCAATCACCTGCTCTTGGAAACGGACTGCAAGGATGGGTCTTGATGCAGGGACAGGTTAACCTCCTTGGCAGTCGGAGGGGCTGATCTTCTGGGGCCGATCTAACAATGTTCCGGTAGAAAAAGACATGCGCACGCCCACCTCTATGACAAGCTCTGGATTCGCAGGTACGTTGACAACAGAGCCATCATCGTTGATGAAGAAGAGCTCCAGACCAACCCCTACATCCAACAGCTGGCATCCTTGCACTTCAGGGCCTGTCTCCGCATTCGGCGGGGGTTTGCGGGTCTTCCCAAATCTGCGTGTCTTCTCAA
This sequence comes from Symbiodinium sp. CCMP2592, assembly GCA_905221615.1. Classification (NCBI taxonomy): domain Eukaryota; class Dinophyceae; order Suessiales; family Symbiodiniaceae; genus Symbiodinium; species Symbiodinium sp. CCMP2592. Next base: position 552,307 of record CAJNDT010004846.1, read on the forward strand.
TTGCGATAGGGTGGTCTTATATCTTCTTGAATGACGGCTGATAAATGCATGCGCAAAGGCGCCAGGCTATGGTCTGTTCCAAAGGTCCCTGAATTTGACGGGTCTTATGAAGACCTCGGCTGTTGTAGCCTTGTCAGCTCGGATGACTGGCCATTCAATCAAGTCACCCGGGAGTAGCGTGCTCACCACAAGAAACAATGAAGTTTCGAATGGCTTGCTAAGATATGGGAGTAGGACCGACAGATGCCATTGGATGCTGACCTCATGCTTTTGCTCGTGATGCGAGAATCACCGACCATCTTTGTGCTTGCGTGATTATGCGGGAAACCCCTGATTGAAAAAACCCTATTCGCCCTAACCTTTTTCGGAAGAGCATGTTATATTAAGTGTGAACAACTCGAAGACTTTAAAACCTTCAACGTTGAAGGCTTGCAAGTTCTCTCAGCTTCGGGGCGGTCAGTCCAATGCAATTGGGAGAAGTTCGACCGATCGAGCTGTGCAAGTTGCTGCAAGTTTTCATGTGCTGCAGTGGACGGAGGTCTTTCTTTCCTCTCTCTCTCTCTCTCTCTCTCTCTCTCTCTCTCTCTCTTTCATTCTCTTTCCGATTCCACTCCACATATAATATATTTCTATGCCTTGACATAGGCACCTGCTGATCCTTGTAGTTTCGGTCTTTCCGAGCTCTGAGGAAAGGTGCAGCTTAGGGCGATAATCGTGTTGAAATGCAAAACCGGGTAAACCAATTGCCTCTAGAACGTGCTTTGCGGTCTGTGATCATGTCATTCACGTGAGGGAGTGCTGCTGCATGCCACGGGAGAAGTCTTCACACAAGCAGGCTAGCACTTGCGGTCCAAGTTCTCATGTGTCAATCTTGAATGCACAATGTAAGTAACTGCTGGGGCTGAGCTGTATTTGCACCAGCAACCGACCAACAAATTTCAATGAAGTTTCGATGGCTGGCACCATATGGAGTCGGCTTGGTGGTGGAGGCCGGGGGTTCTCACTGAACTACACGGTATCGGTTCTGGAATTGAAAAACTGCATGAGCTCTAGCACCCACGAAGCTATCGTCTGTTGCATTTCGATTGAAGGTGATGGCCTCGATTTCGTCATGGCCGGGCCGGGGACCGAGCTCCTGACTTGATTTCCTTGGTTTAGGGGCTGAAAGTTCGAGAGATCTTTTCGTCCCTTCGTTGTGCCCTCCCTTTATCTTCGGCCCTGCCAATGTCCTGTGCCTTGGCCTTGCCTCCGGGCCACCCTCCTCCTTTGCTTGCCCAGGTCAGGATCCAATGGCCATCGGAGGATGGCTCAACAGCCCGGGGCTTGGGTTTGATTGATAAGACTTAGGCGGGCTACTCAAGTTCAGGATTCAGGAAGGGTCACTCCCACTCCGACATGTTGGGATTGCTGCATGTTTGAACTGGATGCTTTCTGCCCATTTCCTACTGAGTTGGTCGGGCGATCTTCGTGGACTTCTGCGCCATGGCCGCTCTGAAGGACTCCTGACCGAGGGCTTGTTGTGGGTTTGGCATTTTGCCTCGTGCTGTGGTGAATCCTTCGGCTGTGTGATTTGCTCAAGGCTGAGGGAATAATTCGGCATTGGTCGTGCAGGCCATGGGCACATGTCACATATGTAGACAAATACACACGTGCACACGCACATAACAGACACACACACACACACATGTCACTACTTACATACATGCACGGCTCTGAGTCACTGGCCACTCCCTCACTCACTCACTCACTCACTCATCACTCACTCATCACTCTGCAGCTGTAGCCTTCTCGTCGTTGCAGCCATGTCCCTCACGAGCTCTGAGAAAAAGGGCTTGATTAAGCTCATGATCCGCATCTCCAAGCGGAAGCGCCGGACCGAGATCCTGGAAGAGGCGAGTTTCGACACGACAGATGAGGACGAGGACATAGCTCACTCGCGGAACGAGATCACCAGGTTCCTTGATACAGTCGGCCTCTCCGAGTTCCGAGGGCAGTACGAGCCGGCGGCGAGCGAGAAGAAGAAGAAAGAGAAGAAGGACGACAAGCCCAAGGCCGATCGTGTGAAGACGAACAAGAAGACGAAGAAGGACGATCAGTGATTGGGCATGGGCCGTTCTTAGCCTGGTGGAGTGATTTGTCTGGTCGATTTTGTGAACGAACGAGACCGGCATAGGCCTGCAGGCTTGGCTGTGGCCGTTCTGGAGTGGTGGAGTGATTTGTCTGATTTCCGTTAACGAACGAGACATGACAATGGCTGCCTTTCCTGGCCACGGCCGTTCTTGAGTGGTGGAGTGATTTGCCTGGCTTTTTAATTCCGTCTGAACGAGGGGCGAGTTCCTGAGCAAAAATGTGTGCTGCATGGTTCCCTCTTTAAAGCCTTAAATCCCTGGTTTCCCGAACCCGTTAGTTTCAGGGCACCCGACCCAGCCCCCCCCGTAGGAGTGCCCATCAAGTGCCAGTGCATGCGCATGTTTCTTTCTTTTGTGTGTGTGTGGCTCTGTCTCAGTGTCTCTCTGTAGTGTGCGTGTGTATAAATATGTATATATTAATATATATATATATATATATATATATTAATATATATTAATATATATTAATATATATTAATATATATTAATATATATTAATTAATATATATTATATATAATATATGTAATATATATATATATTAATATATATTAATATATACTAATATATATTAATATTTACATATATATATATGTGTGTGTGGGTCTGTGTCTGTGTGTCTGTGTGTGTGTGTGTGTGTGTGTGTGTGTGTGTGTGTGTTCGTGTGTGTGTGTGTGTGTGCGAGTGACTCTATCATACCTTTAGTGCTAAGGGCTTAACCCGTTCTCGTGCTCTCGTGCAGGATTGCTGCCCGGCGGCTTTCGCGAAGGGCAGGCGGACTCGGCACTGGGCTTTGGTTGGTGGAGTGATTTGTCACGAGACCTTAGCCTTAGCCGACATGTGCATGACCGTTGTTGAGTGCTGGAGTGGTTTGTCTGGTCAATTCCGTTCGCGAACGAGGCTTCCTCCTTACTCAGCTTTGCAATAACCCCACTCAGATGCCCCGGGGACTTCGTAAGTGGGGTTATAAGTAGGGCTAAGCAGGGTTGTAAAACATCCTAAATATGGCTGCCCTGCTTATAGCCGGTGCTATGTATGTATGCATGCATGGATGTGTGCATCTATATTTATATATGTATCTATGTATGTATGTATCTGTGCAGGCCTGAAGGTCAGTGTATACATACGGAAAAAACCAGTATGTGTATACATATGAAGAAACATAGTTAGACATCCGTTACATTCTGGTTCTGTATGCGAAGTTTGGTCCAACTTTTTTACATTGGCCTTTCCATCAAAAACCCTAACCCCGCCTAAACCCCGAGCCCTGACACACCCTAAGCCATTGTGCAATGAAAGGGGCTCATGCACTTTCTTTTGGACGATTCCGGATGCACTTAGGATTTCTAGCTTTCCATTCGAAAACCTAAACCCGCAACCCGACGACCCTAAACTGGCAACCCTCATGAGTGCGCCAACTTACATAGGCCGGTCCATTCTTCTGGTCGTTCGCGAATCCGAACCAGCAGTCAGGGCCCTGGGGAATCACACTAATGCGATGTCGCTTGCAGTGCTTTCCTTTGAGTTCGTCAGCTTTGCACGGCATTCCGATTCTTCGCTGCTGGCATGAGGTCTTACATGGCATGCATGAACATTCGGACATGGTGGCATGCCAGCCGTTGAGAATACCATTGCACAATCAGACCGGGCGAAGCCTCAACAATTAGTACATCGGAGCACTTTACACAGGAGATTTAGCTGAGCTGTGCGAGAGCTGCTGTGGCTCCTCTCGTGCAGAAGCATGGTGGCTTAGACACGCTTGCAGCTTCTTTTCTTTCGTATGTGACACCATCCTGGTCAGATACAATCATTTGCCAGGCGAGCGGCAGTGCTGGTGCGGCTTCTGGGGCTCCGAGGAACAAGATCAGCATGCCGACACAGGCTCGTCTCCGTCTCTTGTGTGTGACTTGATTGTCGGACGAAACTCATCAGTGTTCGAGCCGCAAGCAGGATGTGGCCACTCAGACCGTGATCCTCGTGGACAAGGCCACTCAGACGATCCCCAGAGGCCGGCAGCAGAGCAGCGAACGGATTCACCGATGGAGTGGCTCTTGTGTTTTTTGCATCCTGGCTCAGACAAGTCGGCCTATCAGATTCGCCGAGAGCTTCAAGAAGGACTCTCCGAGCAGGTCATCAAGGAGTTCCAGGCCAAGCATCCGCATCTGGCATTGCAGATGGCCAAGCTGAACATGGATGTCAGCTCTTACGTTGTTACTTGGCTGCACATCCTTCTTGGAGTTCCTGTCGTAGCTCGCTGCTGAGATTTCGGCTTCATAGGCTTTGTCCCTGCTCGGCAAGCACAGCCTCGAGGGCAAAGAGTCGATGGAGAACTTCGGTCACAAGCTCATCCGCACCCTGGCTTCAAGCAGCATGGGCATGTCGTGCTCGGACAAGCAAAAGAGACAAGGCATGTCACATGTTGAGGTCAGAATCTCCTGGCCTCTCCGGATGTTCAGCAGCGGACGATCGGTGCGAGATCATGGGACGATCCGGATAAAGTGACGGTCGATCACTGCTGCAAAGCCGTCGAGCGCATCAGCTCCTTGGCCGTTCTGGACCGCAGAGGCAATCTCCAGTTTCTAGGGGTTGTTGCATCGGCTGCTGCACACTGTCATATCAGGTTCATGTCCCTTGTGATTTATTCGTGTCGCTGAGATGAGCGGCTGGGGCTCGACATTGCCGACGACGTGCTGTTCAAGTCGCACGGGAGCTCTGGCTCTCGGGGAGGTTACAGTCGGCAGTGACTTTAGGTCGCAGTGTGCAGCGGCGGACGATCGTACAAAACGGAGCTGACTTGCCTTGCCTTGCCTGAACTGCACTGCTCTCTTTCATTTTGGCCATGTGCAGACACCCACTGCGACTGACGTCCCAGGTCTCGAAGCTTCGCTGTGGATTGCTGCGATCCGGGCCCTTGACAAGGCCAGACCTTTGCTTTAAAACCTGCCGACTCTTTGGTCGTCTTGCATTGCACTGCACGCTGCCGCGAACACGTCCTTTATGATGTGCCACTTCTGCTTGGCTTGTGCATTGTCGGAGCATCTCATCTCTCCTTCGGAAGATTCGGGTGCTCAAGTTGTGCGGCCCAGCCAAGGTGCTGGGTCTGGGGTCCTCGAGCATGGTAGCTGTCAAGAGGAGTGTAGCTGTTGCAGTATCGAGGAGTGAGTTCATGCAGACAACAAGGATAGGACTTTGAAAATTTTGGGCCACTCCGCAGGCCTCTCCGAAAGGGACTTTTCGGCCACTGCACAGGCCTCTCCAAATTTCACAGAGGACTTTCGCACCACTGTAGGACTTTCAGACCACTCGAGACACGACTGTCAGAGCCATCCGTTTCTGAGCCATGCCGGAGATTTCATGCCAGACCCTTGCTCCAGAGCTGCTCCATACCCAGTTTCCTTCATCGACATCGGCAAGGTCAGCTGATGATGTCACGGAGTTAGAGCAGCTCGTGTCCCGGCCAGATGAACCGTCTTGTTGGTGTCTTTTGCCTTGTGCAACACAGTCTCCGATTCAGTTCAGGTCTTGGCCAGAACAAGGACGCTCCATGTCGAGGTCAGCTGGTGCCTGGCCCATATGGGGACCATGGAGATTGAAGTTTATGGCGCCTTGAACTCCCTGGCAGAGCAATCTCTCCGCGGCCGCTCGATGGCGATGCGACTCGGGATGCTCATGCTCGGCCTCTTGCTTGCAAAGAGTTCTCACGAGTGCTCCTTCTTGTAGCTTTGAAGCGGACAGTGATGCGAATCGCATTCAATCAGGCCAGGTCTTGAAGGATCGTGGGAAGGGGCCCAGTATTCTTCGCGGCTTGGAGACCTGGCAGTATCCCCAGAACACCATCGTGAAGTACTGCAGACGATCGGCCGATCTGTTGTGTGCCTCGGTGAGCAGTCCCAGGTCTTGCTGGTGAGTCTCTAAAACTTTGGGTCTTTCTTTGTCCGTTCGACCGAGACCGGGCCGTTGATCCATTGGACGATGAGAAAGACGATGACGAGGAAGAAGAGGATTCCGGATGGTGGCAGAAGCTGCTCGACATAGCCTTTCAGAACCGGTGGTCGTTGCTGAGACCACGCATGCTTGCAGGGGCGAATCATCCTGTTGTTACATGCTCAGGCAACAGTGGCAGAAGCGATCCTGGTGACCGCGATGGCAGATCCCGAGGGAAACAATCGGCTGGCTAAAAAGCCGAGTTTGCACTGCACTGTTCATTCTGAGCGGGACATGGAGAATTTCCTCCTAGATTGCCGATGATTGCGGTGTCTCGGACAGGTGTCTGTTTCTGCTTCTTCCAAGAGGCTGAGCCCTCAGATGCGCTTTTCTGCCTCGCCGGGGTTTGCTTTGGGCCCGCACCCTGTGTCCTCCGCAGCTGCTTAGGCCAAGTCGCCAGGCTCCAGCTGGCCGATCTTGCTGGTTCGGCCGGCATCTCGGCTTCCCCGGAATGGGACGTCCCTTGCTGGTATTTGGTTGCATGGGGTTGGCCTAGTAGATCAGGTTAGGCTTCACTTAATTCGGGTCGGGATACTCGACTAGGTCTGGCCGGGCTTGGGATATTAGACGAGGTCTTTGTATTGGGATACTGGATTAAGTGCGGGTTTATTATTCGTGGGTTGAGATTCTATACTAAGTCCGGGTCTATTTCAAGACGGTAAGGATGCTGGACTAGGTCCATATTTCTTTTCATAGGGTTGACTACCACACGAGGTCAGGGTTTACTCTAGTACTGTTGGGATACTACACTAGGTCCGGGTTTCTTCAACTGGGGCTACTTGAAAGTTCCCGGTTTACCTAAATAGGGTTGGGATGCTGGTTATTCTAATCGGATCGGGATACTAGACTAAGCCCGTGTTTCTGTAAATATTTTGGGGTACTAGACTAGGTCCGCATTTACTTAAAGAAGGTTGGGGCACGACTCTAGGGTCTTCTTGATTGTGGTGCTGCAATGTTCCCAATGCCCACTCGATTCTCCAACCTGTCACCAACTGCAAACCCTTTCCAGCGGCTCAGGCTGAACATCCATGAGGTCTTCAGATTTTTCCTGCAGGGGGCTCGATTTACATTTGATCATCGTCCGATGCGACACTACTGTAACAGTAAAACGATTCGTTGTCATCAGTCAGTGACATAGTCGGGTCGATTTCCAGAACCTTTCAGAACATCATCAGGCACCTAGATATCGCCTTCAAGGTTCACCTCAAACTCTCCAGCCGCAAGACCAGCAACAGGAGGATCAAAGGCCAACTCGGCATCGATTTCCCAAAGCCCTCTGAAGCCCTTACTTCGTTCCTGCATTCATGAGGTTCTGCCGGGCCAATCTTCGCCGTCAGGCAGACTGGGCACGAGCGCCGGTGTTAGTAGTCTGCAGTGATGCTCAGTGCCGCAATAAGTCATGCTTCCACCTACGTAGCACTTCAGGAAGGAGTGCACCGTCTCAATTAACATGATCAAATGGCAGACATGTCTTGGCCATGTGAGGGGGTGAAGCCGAGGGTTTGGGTGTTTGCTTCTTCTTGGGGTTTTGGGCTTGGGGTGTCGCTTCACATGGAACACAATGCTCCGCGATCTTGCCTTTGGAGTATGCGAAGACCTCGTGCTACAGCCATTCCATGAAGCCATCTTGGTTTCCCTGCACCTTCATTGCAATAGCTTCGTCAAAATAAGCAGCCCAATCGATTGTCCCTGTGCCCGTCCTGTCGCAGACGTTGCCTGATTTTGAGCCTCAATCTCCAACCAGCATTGAACATCATGCTTCCAATCCCTGCAAAACAAGACCTTCGGCAAGGCGATCACCTCCTCGCACACGGTGCCCAACCTGTTTTGGCCTCAGCCTGAGTTCCTCTTCTCGGAAGCAGCAAAGTGTCTTCGGAGATTTCGGGTCCATGAATCTACGAAAACGATGCACAAGCACAAACAGGGTTCACGGTTTCGGGTCAAGGCTTTGGGGTTTAGTAGGATGCCCTGTGTTTATGCGGCCCCAGAAAGATCTCGACTGATTTCGCATGCAATGCTCGGAGTGCTTCTTGGGTTTACGTGAAGGGCTCCTAGCTTCCCAAAGCCGAAACCTTAAACCCCGAGGTAGTTTAGGGTTTAATTAGGGCCCCTGGGGGGTCTAGGCTTTCCTCAACTTAAGGTCATCTCTCGACGATGGAGGCAGATCGCGGAAACCGCTTTGCAGCGGCCCTACAGGTCGAACGTGTCGGTTTAAGGTTTTAGGGTTTAGGGTAACCGTGCAGCCCCCCCGCTAGAAGTTTTCTCCGGTCTGTGGAGAGGGGAAAGAAGCCCTGAGAAGAAGCACTCGAACGTAGATCCCAAACTGAAGCCTTATGGAAGTTCCGTGCCTGTAGACAGACAGAGACAGCGAGACAGAGAGAGAGAGAGAGAGACAGAAAGCGAGAGAGAGAGAGAGAGAGAGAGAAAGAGAGCGAGAGAGACAGATACAGAGAGAGAGAGAGAGAGAGAGAGCCAGAGAGAGACAGAGAGAGAGAGAGAGAGAGAGAGAGATATGGAAACAAGAATCGAGGAAAGCAACGAAAAGAGCAGTAGTAGAGCTAGCCGTCTTTGGCCGTTGTGCTTTCAATCCCGCAGTGCCAGTCATGCACAGGCTGGCTGCCAGCTTCATGTTGACGCAAGCATGCCGTCCCTGCTGTGTTTTGCAGTTTTTTCGGGTTCGAGAGTCGTCCGTGGGACCGGGCTTGCTCCTCCGAGCGACGTCCTTTGTGCTAGTGTTGGGCGGAGATCCAGCAGCTCGCTCTCGTAGCGTATCTTGGCTTACATGCTTGTTTGCAATCGGAGGCTTGGCAATCCAAGTGTGGGTCCAGTGGGTCTCCGGAAATCTCCTGATCGCTCTAGCTAACAAACATAAATTCTCGGCGACTGACCCGGCCGATGGCTTCATTCTGAGCTGATGGAGTAAGATCCCTAAGCTCGCCAGACCCAATCCGAGCAGAATTATGAGAAACAGGATTTGCTGGGGCCCGCAAAGTTCTCCAGACCAGAAGCTGCACAACGAGCGAGCTAGAAACGATTGAAAACTTCCAACCCAAAGCCTTAAGCCTTGAAGTACATTTGTCAGCAAATGCCACGTCCACAGGGCCCCCGGACATGGCCTTGCCACAGCTGAGGTCTCAGATGGTCAAGAGCAAGTTCGCCACTCCCCTGAAAGCCAAGAGCAAAGCGGTCACTTTGGATGCAGAGACGCCGCCAAAGGACTCTCGAAAGGGCGACAGACACAAAAGCTGCTCCACTTGTCGACTATATGGCAGAGCACCTCGGCTGCATTTCTTCCTCTGCATGCCCGGCCGTCGAGTTCCATCTTTGCTGGCCTGCTTCGGTTCAGGTCTGTACACATCGGAACCAGACCCCTGTCAAGAAGGAGCCCAAGATGGAGCAGCCAATCGTCAAGACGGAGCCGATAGAGGACACCCCCAATCCAAGAGTCGCATTTCTGAATATTCATGTGAGAAACAACAACATGCTGCAAGAAGCTTACAGGACAAGCCAGAACTATCGCCGGACGCTCTCATCTACATTCTGGGAAATAAATATTTGGCCGCTCAGGACGATGGGCCGCTAAGGTTGGAGCTTCTCCCCCCGCAGAATTCTTTCGTTCCTCCTTTCTGAGGACCCCAAACCTGTCGATCCTGAGAATCTGGACGAAGACATGCGAAGGCCTCGCTTCCGTCCGGCTTGAATTGCTGGTCCATTCTTCTTTGGCCGGTGTCGCCAGGTTGATGAAGTTGCCGCACTTCTTGTCCACGTCGGTCCAAGTTCTGAAGAGCAAGTCCAATTCCGATAGATACCAGAGCCTCGTGTCTCGGCACACTTGTTGGTTCCGAAATTAACCAGTATCGATCCTGCTGCTTGCGAGAAGGGGTTGTGCTCACAGGCTTCACTGATGGACGATCTCATCCCTCAGGCAGAAGAAATTGCTCAGGATGCGACAGCCTTGCGACGTGCTCAGATGGACTTTGTCGGCCGCACCAAAGACTTCATGAGCACGGCCATGGAGGACTTGAGGAAGGCAGTGCCGGAAGTCAGGCGACTCACTGGCGACGACCAGGATCCGCCTCCTTCCTTCAGTGACCCCCTGTTTTCATTCATGCAAGAGTTAGGCCCTTCTTTTACTGTTGTGACCGTGTCTTGTTCGCCTCGACCGCTTCTGCAGGACAAACCTGCCTTGAATGATTCCTGATGTTCCTGGACAATCGGCCTATCCCACCAGCGACAAGCACTTCGCCGATAAAGTTCACTTACTGTCGTCTGCGGCCTCAAGTTAGCAAGAACCGGGTCGCATGGCCTTTGTGCGGTGTGAGAGTTAGTGGGGGCACTGCTGGGCCACTCACACATAGACATACAGGCCTGACTGTGATTTCCGAGTTCGGCCGCTCGGTGTCTGCTGCCGGTCGATTCCGTATCAAAGCCAAGCAGGATATATGGGGACTTTCGTCCTGCGAAGCACGAGAAAAAGACGCACAAACTGCAGCTGCCTCCGCAACAGACCATCCACACGCATTCTTGCATCAGGCTTTGGAGGGTCGGCCAACGGTGTATACCCTGTGTGCTGCATGCGGCCTTGTTATTCCGTCTTCCATTTTGCTGCTTTGCATTCAATGCATCCTTGCCGTGCTTCGAGAGCATATCGGCTTTGATCCTTGCAAGCGCCATGCGGCGAATGAACACGAATGCCTCGCTGGCATCAGTCGCTTCCTCCCCCAATGCGGGCAGTCCGGGCAAGGAAAAACCGGAGCTCATGAGTGCCCTGGATTCCAGTGTTGATCGCATGAAGGCGGGCATGGTCGGATTCTGTTTTGAGCTGCTTCCTATTTGCAGTCCCATGCATTCTCGATTCAGGAGGATATGGCCGCCGGGATTCTGGCGAGCAAGAGGGCCAGAGAGAGACTCATGAATAAGGACAAGAAGAAGAAGAAAAAGTCGAAGAAGACTGCCAAGAAAAAGAAAAAATCCAAGAAGAACTCCAGCAGTAGCAGCAGCCAGGAAGACTCCAATTCGGAGTCAGATTCAGGCCGTTCTGATTCGGAGCCGGACGAGATGACTCAGGATTCCATCATGGAGGAGCTGAAGCTGCAGTTGGGTCTGAAAGGCAAAGATTTGAAGCTGAAAGACATGGTGTCTTTCGAGAACATGACCTGTGTTCCTGGGTTGCATGGATAAGCTGCAGCAGACATCCTTTGAAGCATCTTCATTCCCTGAGACTGTTGTTGTGCGATATGTTCTTGCATTGAGGAGCAGTTAATCTTCTTGATGGCGGAGTCACACAAATCTTTGGGCACTCTAACAATCATGGACTTTCACGAGCTTGGCGGAGAAGCCCGGTCGCTTGCACAGAAGAACATGAAGGGCTTGCAGCCACCGAAGAAGGCCTCCAAGAAAGACCCCCACAACGTCGATGCGAAGAAGATCTTTGTAGAGGCTCAACAGGTCTTTAACCTGGCGGAGAAGAAATGGAAGGACAGGATTCTGGCCGTTCTGGAGCATCTGGGTTGCATCGACGTTCAACCGTGTAATTTTGTCCGTCACTATGAATCCCAGTCTTCTCTGTGTCCCGAGGAAGTTGCTGAGCAAGAGCCGCAAGAACACGGTGCTTCAGTTCCAAACGGTCGTTCAGTTGAGGAAGAGTCTCTTCCCGAGGATTCGGGACAATGTCAAGGGATCCAAGCGCTTTCCCGAGCAAGTGCAGTCTTTGATTGAGAAGCTCAAGCGAGATGCGAAGGATGACCTGGAAAAGGTCGAAGCCAAGGTCATGTCGAAAGGGCCAAAGGCCGATCAGCGCAGAGACTCGGAGACGGGGGACGGTGGCCCCGCCAAAAAGAAGAGGCGCCGATCCAAGGGATCCAAGGGCAATCCTGACGAGGAATCCACAGTGGAGAAAGAGGATAGCGACGATGACGACGACGGGGACGATAACGACGAAGAGGGCTCAGATGAGAGCTCAACGACACAAGTCTTGCCCGGCGGTGGCCCACAGGTCGGAATCCCACCGGATGATTCCGACCTGTGGGCAGATCCGAAGTTTCAGCAGTTGGTGCCCGCCGTTCCCGCTCCGGCCGTTCCCGCTCCGGCCGTTCCCGCTCCCGCCGTTCCCGCTCAGGCCGCTCAGGACTCCGAATCTCGACTTGAAGCTCAGTGCAGCTGTGATCTTCCGGGTTAGAAATTCCAGAGGTGCATGCTGTTGCAAACTCGGCCCAGGCACTTCCTGATGTCCGCGAACGTTTGGCTGCTCAAGGAGTCCGAAGTGCCAGCGATCTCTTTGAGAAGATGCTAGCTGACGAGGCAAGACCTGTGTCCTACAATCATTCCGGAGCAGTGTCCTCACCTTTGTTCCATCTGGGCAGGCGATGTGCCAGGCCGTTCTGGACGCCATGTCCACCAAGCCCGGCCAGTCCTGAGAGCTTGGTTGTCACAGCTCTTGCTGAGGCGATTGTGAAGCGCCCGCCATCTGGGCTCTCCCTCTAGGTCGTCGGTGCTAAACATCGGCCGTTCTCTTCTGGTGTTCGGGAGAGTTTGGATGACCCTGGTCTGTAGTGGTGGGTTCGACTAACTGAGGGCCTGTCAGCGACACACGTGCAAAAAAGAATTCCTGCGGGTCTGCGGGTTTTCTCCGCTGCTGCGGGTCTTCTCCGCTGCTGCGTGCCTTCTCGATAGATTTTTTTTTTTTCGGGGCCGGCTAAAATAATTGAGAAGACCACGTCACCGGGAGAAGACCTGATGGCTTGTTTACACCACAAACGCACCATGTGGTCTTCTCCGCGACTGCGTGCCTTCTCGTTTGTTTTTTGAAAACCGAACAGACAAAAAAAAAAAATGAACCACACGAGATGACTGTATGACTTGTGGAAACTCCTGAGAAGACCTCCTCACTTGTGGAAACCAGCAGAAGGAATTGTCGGTTGTGCAGAGCCAGATGAGCTGAGTTTAGGCAGAAGTCCCGGGGCTGCAGTCTTTGCCGAGGTCCGACTGCCACGCATCGCACACCCTCGCCGGACGATTTGGTCAGGCCGCTCCGGTTCCCTGCTGATTCCTGAGTTACGGGTTGTGGGTTCTGAAGCTGCGGAATTCCACCACTTTGGGATTGGGGCCATTTGACTTTACCAGCCAGCCCAGGTTGGCTTAGGCAGGAACAGGACAGGCTTAATCTAGAGCTTGTCTGACAGAGCACAATTCCGTTGTGTGGAGCCCAGCTTACAGTCTCATATTGTACCATGTTTGCTCGGGGTTTTGTATGAGAGAGCGACTCTCTTATGGAACAATGGTAGCCTTGCTTCTGGTTGTGCATGCAACACATTGTCCTCGACAAAACTTAGGCTTGTGTCTATTCTGACCTGTTGTTGGTCCCTTCACGTAGGTTCCTGCATCCTGTGAAGGAGTAGTGCATACTGTTCTTGATCCGTGCATTCATGGGATGCATGGGCATCCGCACTTAAGGTCGGCAAACAAAATCGATGTGGACGTGTCTCCGACCTGGTCTCTGGCGAGGCCTCTGCAGATTCGAGAGACTTGTCGCCTTAGATTCAGTGGGAGGGCTCTAGAACCTGTGGAGTGTTATAGAAGCAAGAAGTCTTTTGCCCCAGTGGACAATACAATCCTCCTTGGCCACCCCCCTCCTCGTTGCAGCAGTACTTCCTGTTTTCGCCTCGAAACATGAATGGCTCATAGAGACACTGCAGTCGATTCGCTCGCATGCAAGCGAACAATTTGAAGCGGAGGCTTCGACACATGAGTCTTTGCCATGTTGAAATGATAATGGTACAGTCCAAGCAGGTCATGAGCAATTGTCCCATATAACATCAGAATGTGTAAGTAGAATTGATATAACACAGCCAATCCTGCCAAAAATGGAGGTTGAGCCGGCCCAAGGGGAGCAGCCGCGACAAAAGATCTTGTCTCTGTTTTTTGCAAAGAGGGCCGAGCCTGAAAAACTGCAGAAGCTCGTGGTCACCTTGCAGTTCGCGGCAAAGAATGCTCGTCCGCTGTCCACTCTGGACAATCAACCTCCTCTTGCTCCGATCCTGGATGAATGTGTCAGGGAGATCCGGCTAGCCGTCGACTTCCCCTTGCCGCCGGACGAGGGGGAGAGGGAAGCTCCAGCCCTGAGCCTGCTGGATCAGGAGATCGCAAAGATCGCTGAGAAGACTGCTGCCGGTGACCCGGACGTCGTGCAGCACTCGCTGGTTTTTCTGCGGCATCCGATCGCTCTGACATTCGTCAAGGTACCTTGCTGCACTAGGTGTAATTTGTCTCAGTTTTAGGGCTGCGAGGCCTGGAGAGCTCCGAGATTCCTGGTATTATGTCTTGCTTTTCCTCATGCATCCCGAGGTCGTTCCTACTGCCAAGCACCACGGTCAGGGCTACGAGTATTTGGTCTGCATGGCAGACGTTTGGCGGATTCTGGACATGTCCGTGAGCTACTATGCATGGTTCGGAAAGAACCTACACAAAGGCCTTTTCTCGGAGGCTTCGCAGCGATGGGAAGTTTCCATGCGCCACTTGGTAAGAACAGACACATACAAGGGCGAGCATGAATCAGTTTACATGCTGCCTGGTGTCAAACACGATTGTTCTAGCTCGCTGGGTTTGCTGCTCGTGTTCGCTATGTTGACTGTCATTCGTGGCCTTAGCCTCGAGACACAGAAGAACATCATTGGATTCTTGCGAAAGATTTTCTCCCTGGTCAAGATGGATTGCTTGGCCCTCCTGCCGGACTGCAGCTTGCAGGTTCAGGAGGGATGTGTCAGCATCAAAAAGTTCTTCAAGAAGTTCGGAGCAGATGCTACGCGAATCTTGAACAAAAGGCCAGGGGTTGGCTTAAACTCCTTTGACACGGCCTCACCTTCTTTTTGCCCTTGCATTCAGGTGGGAAAGTGCCTTGGCACTGGGTCACTCCAGATCCAACTACCGGGGCAAAGTCGCAATTGCTGATGTTTGGTTCTTCATGTTTAGGCTGCAGCCAGAGGAAGCATTGCAGTGCATCCCGATTGAGCGGGTGCAGAAGCGGCTCCTCCACATCCTCGCACAGGCAGTCGAGAGGAGCTGTGCAGATGGTTCCATCAAGCTCCACACAAGCCCTGGACTCTCCGAGGATATGGACGGCCAATCTCCGTATTCCAGCGGCAATGCGAGCCGCACGGCCAACCTTGTTCGAGAACAGCTCTTGACTCGATTTCTTGCACGTGGCAGCGGATTTATAACAGGCATGCAGAACAAAGATAACAAGGACATCGTGCCGGATAAACTTCCAGGCACGAAATCCCGCAACCTTCAAGGGGTCGCAGCGGATCAATTTGTGACGGCATATTTTGCAAGCTCTGCAACTCTCCTGTTGGAGCGGCTTCAGAAACAGGTCTTCCGACACTTGACATGGTACGAAGATGCATCGTCCGTGGCCACTCACAATGTCCTGACCATCCACTGCTCTTGTGATGGCTTGATTATCACTTGTCCTCTGAGCTTGCTGCCGGCACTGAAGACCACCAAAGAGACGACGATCCAAGAAAACTTGGAGACAGTCGAGGCCCTGGGAGATGTGGCCTCTCAGAATCCAAAGAGCCTTCGAAAAAATCTCTGTAAGGACGAAAAAGTGTCCACCAGACAGAAGATGTTGGCCTTGAACCACTCGCTGCACCAGCTCGTTCGGTTCCGGTTGTCGGACGCTCTTCCGGCTCGGAAGCTCAGGCCAGTCAAGGAGGGCGAGACCCGGCATTATGTTCAGAAAGACGGGCTCAAGCGAGCTTATCTTTGGCATGCTCAGACAAAAGCTGCAACATGGCAATCGACGGATCATGTGGGGTTCGACAGCTGCCTTCGGCTCAGCTGCTTGCAAGACGAAGGCGACACAAGCATGGCCGTTCAGATGGCCAATCACGGCCTCTCCATCATGATCCATAGAGATTCCATGCATAAGCTCCACCGCGAAGAATGTTTGGCCGCTCAAGACGTTCCCGAGGTCGCTCTCTCCAAGAAGCAGGTGCTCCTGATCATGAAGTACGACAAGGCTCCGTGGAAGACCTCGGCCTTCGGCCGACGGTTGCGGGAGGCGAGTGAGCTTGTGGAGGCGATCCCGTGCACGCACCGGCTGGTGCAAATGGTCGCTCCCGGCATTCTCCACGATTTGGGGATGGACCCGGCCTCTCCTCTCGAGGCAGTGAAGGACGTTCTCGTCAAGTACGCCAAGGGTCATCTGGGCACAGGGTCAGACCATAGTTCCGGGAGATGGGCCGATTATGTGGATTCCTTCGGGCGGCTCCGCAAAGAGTGGCACTTGCGGCTCTTTTTCATGCTCTATGCGGACGTTCTGGAAGGCAAGAATCCGCTGCACTGCCTGGCCGCTCGCACGGACGATGACAAGGCTCTTGGCCCTCAGGTCATCAAGGTGCCTTGGACACAGAACTTGGCAGGTTTTCGGAATGTCTGACAAATAATCGGTTCGCTTCCTGATCTGCTGTTGCCTCCGAGGTCTTGCTTCGGCCTCTCTCTTTCGCCTACGGCAAGTCTGCTTTCCACGTCTTGCGGCCGTTCCGCACGTTCCAAGCAACAGAGGTGCCGTGTTTTGGGACATGTATTTTTATTTCTTCTTGACAAATGAAACCTGTTGGGTTTTCAGGTTGTCTGCTCCAGGCTGGAGGGGATGGCAGGGTTTCCGCCTTCGGAATTTGCAAGGCAGAATTTTTTTCCGCTGCGATACGTGTTGGAAGACACGCCCTTGTTATCTTCGAGTGCCAGACTGAGAAAATACGGCAATCGCACCTTGCTCTGTCGTGACTTCCTGACTGTGTTGAGGCACAGTCCAAAAATCAGTACCTTCTTTGACTCTCTTTGACTGGTTCGAGAAAAAGCCGCAACGACCCCCGCAGTCAGGCTTTACGCCAACAGCCAGCAGAAGCATAGAATCTAAAAGCAAGCCTTCTGTTGCAATCCCGCCTTGCTCATGAAGAAGTGTGGGTGGGTGGGTGTGTGTGTGTGTGCAGCAGGGATCCTTTGCTCCGGTTTGTTTACGCCGCTGTCAGTGCATGGAAACGATGCACAATGTTGCCTACGAACAGGTGCAGGTCGAGAAGACACCCGAGGGGGCCGCTCGCATGAAACGGTACATCGCTCTGGAGTGGCCCAACTTGGTCTTGTCTATCATGCAATCCGCCTTGGACCGCCATCATCTCGAAGACATCGTGTGGAACGTGGATCCCGAGGACGTTCCTTCATTGCTGAATGTGCATTTCAAGCACACCGTGGCCACTCTGAGGCGGCTGGCAGAGTTCGGGCTCCTCTACGGGTCGTTCCCATGGCGGTTCTTTCTGGTGTGTGACAGCGATGATCACGTGGCAGCCCGGACGCTCAAGGAGATGAAGGACGAGTGGACGTTCCTGCTCCGCCAGGA